>OY747132.1:54701661-55179479 GCA_963556465.1 Berberis vulgaris
AAATAATAATAAACTAAAAATGGAATTTTGTATTACAAAAAACGAGGTTTTTAATTTCTATACCTGGACTACTTTAGATTGATCACGATGAGGTTAGATGCAACCTCATTTTTTGTGTTATTCGCTAACTCCATGGATAGTTTTGAGGTTCTCTTCCAACCACTACTTGCCAAAGAACTAACTAAACCAATTGAGATGTTGCACTAGTTCTCTATTAAAACACAACAGACTCTCATTTCATATAATTCGGTGATTCTAAATGGCGAGGAAACGAGCGAGGGAGGGGGGTGTGACCCTCCATCCCTCTCGAGACGCGTGCCCATGTGAATCTCAAGGGGGATGGGGTCAAACCCCCCTCCCTCGCCCGTTTCCTCGCCGCCTAGAACGACTCTATATAATTAGAACACACCCAAAGTGTCAACCTGCGAAAATTTCAATTGTCATTCATGTGTAAATTGAAACTACTACAAATAACTAGTTGTTAGTGATGGAGAAGTGAAGTTAATCTGACTATAAACACTAACACTAACAGGAGCAAAAAAAATTAATCAACAAAGAATTATAATTAGTAACTCTTAAGAATGTTATCTTCATCTGGTACACACAAGTTCCTTTCATGAGAGCATTTAATAGATACGCCATAATCTATGATTTTAATGATTGGGAGTAGGAACATATTTTATGGAATCTCAGTTGTGCTTTTGTGTGAGAGGTAACTGATTCAAAACATGTACAATTTAGATTATAACCTTCAATACAGTTCCTTGTGTATTGTACGTGCCACACATTGAAGCCTTATGGTAAAAACTAGAACTCTTTGTAACCCATTCCAAGTCCATATTTTCAAGACTTTTTCTCATACTAAAATTTCGTCAAACCACATAAAGTATCAATTGAAATTCGATTGATATTCAAGTACAAATTTTCAACAAAATAAGACTTTTCTCATACTAATCTCGACCAAAATCATACTTTTTTCGAGTAAAAAAATACAAAAAAAAAGTATATTAAACTTTTTCTGTGAAAAAATAGATATTAATTGATAGCTATATCTAACCAATAAACAATAAATGGTAAGCTAATTATTCCTATGAAACCCAAAACACAACACAGTCAGAAATCAAAACTCACCATGTACATCCAAAAGTTCAAACTACAGTATAGGAAATCAATTGCACAAAAAAGTAACAGGAAAACATCAATACACACAGTTCAAATCTCCATCTACAACCTATAGTGGATGAAAATATGATATATATCACAACAAAGATAAATTCAACATCACGACACATTATCAATGCATCTAAAACCTAATTTATATAGAAATCAAAATTTGTGATTCATCTAAAAGAACTCATCTTAAATTTGGCCGATTAACTAAATTTCATAATTAAACAGTCTAAAATCATCCATACAAATTGAAGATGAATAAGTTAAGTCTGCAAATATCGAATAGGACAATATATGAAATTGGTCCACCAATTGTAGCTAAGTTGGTCGGACATTCACTCTCATTGTGAGAGGTCGTGGGTTCGAGACTTACCAGTTAGGATTTTGTGAGTTTTCGCCAGATTATTAGGAGCACATTTGCTTCGCCGTTGATAAGCCTTCGAATATTGAATGCAGCTGCTTAGATGGACTAGACAAGAGCGAAGCGAAAGCAAGTCTTCATGCAAGGTGGAAGCGATGGACCGGAGCGAAAGCAAATCTCTATGCTAGATGGAGGCGACGAGCAATATTGTAGCCTTCGGACCTGGTTTGGTTAACCCTATAGGGTCAGTCATGTAGCCTTCGGGCATGGATTAATAAAAAAAAAAATGTATATATAAAAATAAAATTATATATATGAAATTAAACAAACTAAACTAATGAACATAGACTTCAAATAACAAATTTGACACTCAATTACCTAATTTCAAACAAAGTGAATATCTACTGTACTGAAGAATAGTAAATCGACTAACTCACCAGATTGCCAGATTCAGTGCCAAAGCAAGGAGCTCGATCACTCGATCAACAGAGAAGAGTAAAGTCAACAATTCAGACCATTCGGCCGTGTATCAAGTAGATAGATCAACTAAACAAACTTATTTGTGACCAGGTCGTGGTACTTGATAGAGATAGAGATTGAGATGGTGATGAGAGATTGTAGATGTATTTATAGATATAGAGACAGATGGGATCAAAAAGGAGAAGAAATGGAGACGAGAGATTGTAGTGATGGATGTGAAATGGAGATCAAGAATGAGAGATGAGAACTAAATTTCAAATTTACTGCACATATCTTTTTTTTTTTTAAGGGCGTGTATGTTTTATCTATAGTACCAATAAAAATAAAAAATAAACAAAGTTTATCGAACCAATCTTGTCTAACTTAGAACATCTCCAACAATATCATTAGGAGGCTCATTAGAAATAATGTGGCAGTTTTACCAAGTTCAATCTTATATTTCAACCTCCAATAGTCTCGGTAGGGACTTGTTAGACATGACGTGGAGTTAACAAGTTCGGAAGCACCTCTCGTTCGTCAAACTAAGGAGTGGGTATTTACTCGTTAAGAGTTTGATAATAAAAAAAAATAATGTGGGTCCTACCTTATATGCTTTCAATAGCGTTTATTTTTTTGTTGGGGCTTCTCTAATTGGCGACGAGGGAGGGGGGTGGAACCCTCAATTCCCCTCGAGATGTGTGCACTCGCGCATCTCGAGGGGGATGGAGGGTTCCACCCCCCTCCTTCGCCCGTTTCCTCGCCAATTAGAATTCCCCTTTTTGTTGGTTTGTGCTTACAGCTTGCCCAAATATAATAAAAATTTTAATTAAAGAGTTTGATGAAGGAGACTATTGAAGTGCATCTAGGATACTTGTGGTCACGCCCCGATTTTCGAAGAAAACAAAAATTTCAAAATTCACGTAGAATTATCCATTTTTCCAAAACTCGGAACGTGAAATTCAATAACAATAGAAATATTTAGCAGCAACAACAACTTAAACATAATATAATTACTGAAACAAATAAAAACTCTAACCCGAACATACTAACGTTGCTAGCCCCACTAGCGCAACTCCAATAACGCTGCTCAAAAGTCTCTAAACCTGAAAAGCTAATCAGCTACATTTCCAAAGGAATGTACTCAAGAAGCAAAAGCTCACTTGGGTTAGCAATAAAGCTGGTGTGAAAAATCTTCATCCCAAAATCAATAAAATCGCGCGTGATAAACATCAAGCTAAATACAAACAACAAACCATCACACCAATAGGTAGTTCCTCAACGAGGCAAACATGTCATCATCCTAATAAGTAAATATGCACTTACTTGTACTTACCCTGTAGAAGTTAACTATGGCAAGTCTGACCTGCAGAAAGATTAGTGGACTTGCCATCCTGCATGAAAAGGATTAGAAACAATATAAACGTAATTTATTCGTTTTTATTTGAATTTGATGCATCTTTTTAACGGATTGATCACTTAGACGATACCACATTCGCACCACCTCCGTGCCGAACATACATGCCCGTATGCCTCTCTCATATAAAGGAAGACTACTCCGTCATCCATACCCAAGTGGGGACATCACATACAGGCATGCATCGCGGATACTCCTAACTATATGAGTACCAAAAGCCACTCTTGACTATCAATGCGCATAAACTCACGTCACATTTTTTACGGATAAATATCAAAGCTTATTTTAGGCATACAAATTCACCTCATTTCCGCAAGACTAACTTGAGGGTTATTTTAGTTTCTCTAGTAGGAAATAGGTGCCCCAACTCCGCAAGACGACCCGCTGGTCATTTAGTTTCTCTAGTAAGAGAGGGAAAATAATAAACAAAAGATGTGTAGTAGTTCTAAGTGATACAATTCCAGGTGATTAAATTTTCAGAAATCAAGGTTTATCCATATCATTTATTTTTGATATTTCAAATTTCCTTCCCAATGACATTTTGTCATTCATAAATAAATCCACCCATTTTTTCGGGGAAGCATAGCATATTCATAAATCATGTTTTATAATAACACAGTGATCAAGTGATATTTTGTCATTCATAATGAAATCCACCCCTTCCTTTGGGAGAACATAACCATTTCAAGATGCATACATACAGAGGAACACCATTAATCTTAAATGGTCCTACATCAATAGAATCAACGAGACATCAAACAAGCAATAGTGCAATATCAAACACTACTACACATAGTACTCTCCATATGAATGTGATTTTTGGGTTAAACACATACATCCTAGTTTGACAAAAAGTATCTCAAATGCTGAATCCAACAAAGCCACTACATGCAATCTCCGAAAAGACAATTTCAACACATAAACATGAAAGTGCATGACCAACATGGGTGGACACTAACTTACACCAAAGCAACCATCCAAATCCCAGCACAACACATATATCTTAAGTTGTTTGAAAACATTCACTAATTTCTAGTTAACACCAAATAACTCCACATTTTAGGAGTGGAATCCGCTTCAATCACACATTTTGCACCATTAGGCATGACATCACACAACTCATCGTCATTATCTAAATTCCCAATTCTAATGGCTTCTCTATGTATTTATTTCCGCTCATCCAGAGTATCAAGACTGGTCTCCCTACTAACACTCTTCTCAGACAACTTTGCTAACTCAAGGTCAGAAGTTGTATTAGGTTAACACTCACGTTAGTCCTTCATTCTTTCAGTTACGGTGAGTAGTGAATGAAATTTTTTAAAAGAAATGAATATCATGTCTCTCATCTGTCAAATACTTTCATTAGACTTCCAATAAAATTTAAGAATGAAAAGAGCTAGGGAAAATCAAATAAACTAAAACAGGTTTCAAGTGTGTCTTAGCAGGACACTTATGATCAGTCCACAAGTGTGCTCATGCTTCCTGCTTGCTAGGTAAGGATGCCTTTCACAAACTAGCATTGTGCTTCTTTTCTATGAAAAACATCTATGTAGTAGAAAGGAAGCAGTGTACCAAAGGCAAATACACTTACTATCAGCTGTAATATGAAATGAATGCACATTACAAGTTAAGAAAAATTCATTTACTACCTGATGGTGATCTTCCCAAAAACACCCTCCTGAGAATATGCAAAATCACTTATGTAAATAAGATTTCCAAGTACCAAACACAAACCATCTTGGAGTATCAAGCAGATTTAATTATTTGTTGTCACCATTACGTTGCAACTTTGCTTTCTCTATTGTTGGGAGCTATTACTTCAAACAAAGCACTAGCATCCAACCTACTTGCGTCTGTTATATCAACTTCCTCATTCCTATTTATGTATTTATAATATATGCTGATTACTCTCCCTACCAGCCATACATTTGAACAATTATATCTTTCATTTACATTAATTTCCTTCAACCACCACTTCCGCTTCGCGACCCGAATCACCATTTCCTTGAATACCCATTATGAGAAATTTACATTAAGAACCAACCCACATTGATTTTCTACAGATTCACATATAGGGTCTCTTAAAGTTGAGTGTTTCAGCAGGTAAAACAACAAATCTCTCAACTTATGAGTTCACCAAACACCCCTGTGAATCTCAAAGAAAAATCAAAACACCAAATAAAAAAACGACTAATTTCAGCAAACACCTTCAGATCTACTCAGTCAACTCACCCTAAATACACAGCGTACAAAAAAACTAAAAACTTTCAAGAAGAACTCACCATCGCAATGCCCCTACATAAAAATGAGATTTTTAACCTACACCTAGTACTTTTAAGGAACCCCATACATAAAAATCAGATCTTTGAGCTACAGATAAAGCTACAAAACAATCTAACACATCAAGACATGCAAATCATAACAAATAAGAAGAATAACTCACTACGGAAAACTATTCTGAAACTGACTTCTTCAACTCTGATTTATATTTATTCCAGTCACTGGATACGCTCAGCCAAATAGGCATTTCAGGGGATTCAACCTTATCAAACTTTCACCAAATCAAGTAGAAGTAACCAAGTTTTGGGCTAAATTAACCACATAAAAATGTAAGACCACATTTTGGTGCAAGTATAGCCATCATTATAGCACTTTAAGAATAATGAAACATAGCTGATTATAATTGTATAAATTTGCTATATTCATCAAGTACTCCACAAGGGAATAATTGTTAAAACTAATTTCAACCATTGACAAAATATTCTTTCATTTGTTAGATACACACACCGTTAGATTCATCAAACTTCAATTCCACAAACCCACCATCTTAGTCTTGCATCTAACCCAGTTATATATATTATCACTTCAACCCAACTGAAAGTTTCCCTACCACATTGTTTCCATCAAATTCATAAGGTTGGGCATATTTCTACTGTTAGAACTCATGCTTAATGAACATAAAAAATGAATGGTATAGAATACTCTCAAGGGCGAAAAATGTTCTTCTCAATTTCCTCCCAGGCTCCATGAGAGACCCCTCGTTCAGGATAAACAACGCAGTAAGCTAATAAACTACAAAAAAAAATGGTTGTGGGGTTCTAAAACAACAAAGCAACCAACTAAAATACCAAGGGGGCCGAAACTTTACAATTTCTAGATCTAACTCCATTCTTGAACAAAAGGGAAAAGACAATCACAAATCAGGCACACTATAAAGACACTAATAATGATAAAATTTAATCAAATGATATCAAGATGATGATCAATTAGAAGTAAAACAAGGATTGCAAGATACATGGAATAAGAAAACTCACAGGTCAGTAGCACATAGCCCTCGACACACCAGACCTCTCTTTCATCGCAGCAATCATCTCGCCAGACCACCACCACATCGCCAGCAACCCAACATCCTCACGCCTCCCTAGCCTTCGTCGCCTCCGAAGAGGATAAGAGGAAGAACAAACTTTGCTCTTCCTGTTGCACAAGAGAAGAAGGAAAATGAGGGTTTTGGTTTTATACTATGGGTGGTTATCCGCCCTCACTAAAATTTTGAGGGCACCCACCCTTTAACTCACCAAATAAACCCTAAAATTTTGAAACCTGGATTCAATTACATGTAACCCTATTTTATTGTATTCACAATAAAATAAATAAGTTTTATGAAATTTAGGGGTGTTACACTTGTGCTCCTTATGTTATGGTAAGGACCTCCTTAAACATAATACTCTATATTATTTTGAGGAGCCTACCTAGGAGTCTCTTGGAAATGTTCTTACAACCACCAAACAAAACTATTCTCCATTGGCTTTGGACAACTCCCGCTCTTTATAGAGTCCACTTCCTAATCTAAAAAATATACAACTTTCTACCTACTAGAACAAACATCTAAAACCATCATATGCACATTTCAAAGGAATTTTTGAATGAGTAGCTATAGATAAGAAGGCAACATAGTAGTTAAACATGGAGGGGACATCATTAGACAGAGAGTGAAAGAACATCAAATAAAGAAGTTGTGAGGTCTAAATTAAGCTCTAGAAACTCTATTTTCTTTAAAGCACATTCACAAAGAAAGACTAGGAGATGGAAATGATTCTTTTGAACTTGAACTTAGAGATAAAAACTTGTTTCTTCTTCTAGAATCTCTTTCTAAAATTGATATTTTTTCTTTTAAAAAATTTCCAAGTTATCTTGAGCAAATGAGATGATCTATATTTATAGAACAAATCTGGACAACCAAAGTCGACTATTCCTTGAGCAACTTCTCTTTTGTCACATCCAAATGGAATATATACCTTGTTTAAAAAATGACTAAAATTTTAACATAATCACTTAATCACTAATCATGCATGGTCGACTGCTCTCAGAACTGGATCCGAAATTTGAAATGCCACCCAAAACAATTTTGGTTTTTCAATTTGAATTTGGCTAATCCACAACTACTTTTGGCTAATCTTCTTTTTCACCCTTTCACATTCCATATTCTTGGACTTCTCCCACATTCTTGGCTTTAGTCTTCTTGGAAGTTGGCTGCAAATGATCGGTTTTCTATCTTTGACTTTGGCGTTCAATTATTGACTAAGGTCTTCAGTTGACTTTGACTTGGCTTTTGACATGTTTGTTTGAGTTAATGCATTCGGTTGAGTGTTATTGGTCGCATTTTAATGATCCAATTTTCCAAAATTATTCGCAACCCAATATGCACGACTTAATAAATCGACCGCACATTTTTACAATTTCGCTCAATGCTCAACCAATATGGGTTATATAAATTCAACCAACAACTATTTTGATCTAACTAACAAATAAATTATTAGACAAAACAACCATAATCTACCTATTGTGCGTTCTATTAAATCACTCCTTTGAATTTGTGCTTTTACTATCTAAATATCATCTATGTTTTCCATGACCATACCTTTTCCCTATTAATTTTTTTCCCTTGATAAATAAAATCAGTTATTAACTTATTATTATCATTATTATTTTTTTTTATTTTGAAAAAAATTGTATTTTGAGTGTCACATATCAATGTGAGGAAAACAATGTATGAGCCATCCATTTTACCAAAATAATAATAATAATAATAATAATAATAATAATAATAATAATAATAATAATAATAATAATAATAATAATAATAATAATAATGTATTTTGTTTGACATCAACCATCATGTATTTTTTTTCTTCGGAAAATGACTTTTAAAGCCCACTTTTCGACAAAATAGACAATTTAGATACCGTAGTTGATGTAAATACTAAATTGTACTTACTTTTATACTTTTATGACCAACAAATATTCTTTTATTAACCCAGATTAACCCATAAAAGTTGTATGACATCTTTAACCTTCGTAAACAAATAGAAAACCCACTTATGATCAATAATGACTATTTTATTAATTATTCAAATTATGACCAACTAATTGTTGGTTGAGTTAGACTATATAAGTTGATGATTTCTGACATTTTTATTTCTACAGTCACTCTCCAAAACATATCTAATGGAGCCAGAAGCTTCACATTGTTCTTATTATTTAGTTATTTGTTTATTTAGTTATTATTATTAATATTATAATTTTGTTATAATAATAATAACAACAATTATTATTGATGCGCTAAAAAATTGTCCTCCTGTGAGTTTGATCTGCAAACAAATGTTAGACTACCAAGTACCACCTTTTTAGAGGCCAAAGACACTCTGATGCTTAAGTCAACAACTTTGTCTGAAGAAGGAAGTAAATCTGGACAAAACTCAGTTAAAGTTACATACCTCTGTCGAATGTTCCTTTTACCTTTTATAATGGTCGCGGTTAATTCTCTGCGTGACTTAAGCATGTGAAGCGCAACAGAAGGAGATGTTTCTCATAACAGTCTCCTCATTGATGGAGAAACGTCCGTGGAGGCGTAACTCCCTCCACGACTCTTTTTTGGTGCAACTTTCATCTTCATTATGAGATAACTTGTGTCAGACCTGGATTTGGGCTTTGAATCATTCGGGCCTAATTTAGCCTTTAATTATATCTTCTTATGGTGGGCCTTGTCTGAGCCCCTATGATTGACTTTATTCTTCTTGGGTTTTATGAGAGGGCCCAATAGATGGAATGCCATATCCTCGCGATGGATGTTCTCTGCCACGTGTGTGGGCGTGATGTTGGTCTATTTTGATGTATCATATTATTATTATTTTATTATTTGTGTGTGTGTGTGTGGGGGGGGGGGGGGGGGGGGGGGTGTGAAGGATGATTTTGGTTCTAAGTAAATAACAGTCTTTACCTCTTAACTCGCTCATTAATATCCTCAAAACTTAAACTGTCAAATTTTATAAATAAAAACTCATCTGTTTGTTATTCAACGTTGCAAACCGCACGACTTCAATAATTGTTGGATGTGTTAGACTATATAAGTTGATGATTTGCATCAATTTACACTTTTTGAACACACATCCAATGGAGCCGAAAATATCACAAAATTGTTTTATTTATTCCATTATTATTATTATTATTCTCTTTTTGGTATGATTTCAACTATATACCTCTTAACTCGGGTCGTTAATAGAAAATCAAGAAAAAATCTGCATGAATAATACTCAAGTTTTTTGTTTCTTACAAAGATTAATATTTGTGAAATATAGAAATGATTGAGCTATCGGTCATTGGAGATACGTTAAAGCTACCAAAAAAATTTCAACAAGTGACAACTAAAGTTGAGGAGACTATTGTGAGCTAAAGGGGCAATAATAATAATAATAATAATAATAATAATAATAATAATAATAATAAATAAATAAATAAATAAATAAATAAATAAATAAATAAATAAATAATAAGAACGATGCAATACTTCTGGCTCTATTAGATATGTTTTGGAGAGTGACTGTAGAAATAATAGGTAAAAAATGATGAACTTATAATATATAGCATAACCCAACCAACAATTGATTTGTCATAATTAAAATAATTAATGAAAGAGTACTTGTTAGTAATAAAAGTATAAAAGTATGTTTTTTATTTGCTTACGAAGAGCAAAGATGTTAACCTGAGTTAATAAAAGAGTCGTTGTTAGTCATGAAAGTATAAAAGTAGACACAAATTAATCATTACATTAACTACGAAATTTAAATAGTCTAATTTGTGAAAAATTAGCCTTAAAAGTCATTTACTATTTTTTTTTTTTTGAATTAGACCATGAACTAGTTTCCTTTCCCAATATTTTGGTTTGTAAAGTTTTAAAGTAAAAAATTAGCCAATCAGTTTTTTTGGGTGCCCCCATAGCTGTGGTGCCCTAGGGCAAGGGCCACCCTATTATCCTATCACTTCTCTTTTAGATGTTGTAATTTCCTAATTTTTGTAGTACTCATTTGGTTCCAATGTCTCTGTCTCTGTTTTTTTTTTTTTTTGTTAAAACCATGTGTTTCTATCTTAAATAATGAAAATAAAAATCTCTATAATATCCAATCTTCTAGTCAACAATATACTCTTAAAGGTCCAGAAATTCAAAATTTTTCTCACTCTCAGTGTCTTCAATTTAGGTTATTAGTATGTATTTATTATTTGTAAGTGTTAATCGCGTGGTGTATAGTCATTAGTAAAACTTTGAGCTAAAAAAAAAAAAAAACCCTTAAACTAAATAGTGATAAATAACAAAAACAATTGTTACAATGATGGGATATTCCCCTTGTATATATCGAGAGATTCTAGTTCTTATTACAATTTCCACGCTTGGACCCCTTCCCTTTCATGCCACACCAAAAGTAGTGGGCAGTTAACTTAAGAGTGGAGAAAATGCGAATTCTCTCTCACAATGGAATGGAAATTAGATGAGTGTTGTTTTGTTTGTACGAATGGTTACAACAAAAGCAGCAACTGTTGTTGTTGGGGCCTGAATCTCTTATTTGTTTGTCATTTCAACGCATCAGCAGCTTCAAGGTACTTCCTTTTCTCCCTTTCTTTTGATTCATCTCTGACATCTCCAAACCCTTTCTTTAGATTCATAGAAATATAGATAAAGTCATCTTTTTTTTTTTATTTTATGAAATTTGGTTTTGGTTTCGTGTAATATGATTGCTTTAAACCTTTTAACATCCTTCTTATTGAATTCTGTGTGTAGACTATTTCGGGATTTTCAAGATATAGATTAATAGAATCTGAATGAAAACCCATTGGCTTTTTGCAGCAAATCTATACTAAAAGCCATCATGGTGGATATTTGATATTTGCTTATTCCCCAAATACCAAAAACTTAATTAAGATGAAGGTTCTGTTTTTTTTGGAGAGAAATGATCCAACTTTAATTGAAAGCAAGGAAAATCAACAGGAACAAGGGGGGAAAAATGGTCACGAACAAGGCTTTTGCGCCCAAGTATAATCCAAATCCCAGTTAAAAAACAAACCGAACCTCTTAAGATCATGGTGTGCTGGACTCCATTACCAATGATTCGGGTTGATTTGTTTGCCCTCTTGCCATAATCCAATAAAATTGCATATGGGGGTGAAGCTCCACACATACTTGTGTTCTTCCCCTAGAGAAAGTTTCACAATTCTAACTTTGCAAAAGGTTAACACTCAACAATAGAACTAGTATGTTAAGTTGTCACCGATGTAGCTTTCAGACATGGTTTGGTTAACCCTGTGGGGTCAATGATGTTGCCTTCGGGCTTGGATTAAGAAATAAATAAAAAGGGTCAACAATCCAATTTCTTAAAAAAAAAAAAACAACAACAACAACAACAACAAAAACAATAGAACGAGTAATCACCGACTTCACCCCAAACTAAGAAAACAAGAAATGGGAAATTGCTATAAGCAAAGTTAAGTTGTCCCTTGACAGAATGGAGGGGAAGGAACAATAAGATTTTACAGGGGAGTTGGAGGATAAAAACATGTTTATGGAACAACAAGTGTCCTTTGGCATTGGAGCTCTTTGTGTTTTTAGAAAATTCTCTTTGAGCATTTCAATGTAAGTTCAGAGGATTTCATGTTCCAGTTATAAAAGTGTTCGCTCTCTGGTACCTTTCAATAAAAAGTTTAACATTAAAAAAAGTAAACAAGATAAATATCTACACACGCAAATATTAATACTCTGGAGCCAATTTCTTCTCAATTCTGTATTCTTTGTTTATACTTTGAGCCCCTAAAGGGAGTCCTTAGTTTTGGTAAGTAGAAAGCTTAACCTACATCCACGGATTTCCAAAGCCTCACTTCCAGTGAAGTTTCCCATGACCTGAAAATTTTGCTCTTGCACTTTGAGACCCACACAATCCTTGAATAATGATTTTGTGGTGTCTAACTAGGGAAAGATCATGATTGGTGAAGACCATCCCAAACTTATTGTACCCAATTCCTTAACATTTTAATCTAGAAGAAGCGTTATATTCAGTGTTCTAAAAAGCGGCCTGGGCGGCCGCCTAGGCGCTAGTAGGTAGAGAGACGCCTAGACTAGTTGCTGGGCGGAGGGAAAAATCGGTCAGGGCGCCTAGGCGGGTCTGGGCGTTTTTTTTTGTTTTTTTTTGTTTTTTTTTCTTTCTCTGGTTGCAAATAACCAAACCAATCGACCAAATACCCATCGAAATTTTTAGGTTTTGCAAAACAGAGAGAAAAGAAAAGGGGAAGAAGGAGAAGAAGAAGAAGTTGACTAATTAAAGAAAAGGAATAGACTAGATGCAACAAGGTTGAATAACTTAGTCTATGTCCAATTCAATGCCAAGATTATAAACAAGAACAAAAGGGAGAGGGAGAAGGGAGTAGATGTACTACTTGCTAGTGAAGCTAGTCAGGCGCAAGGATGGATTGTTGATGGTGGCGATGAAGAAGTTGTCCCCTTGGAAATAGTTGGAGAGGTATCGGAGGCGGATAGTATTCTAGAGCCTAGGAGAAGTTCTAGAAATGTTGAAGTAAGAGAACTTCATGAAGAAGATTTTGTATCTGATGAGGACACTGAAGGGGAAGGAGAAGGGGAAGAGGATGTTGAGTTTGAGTCTGACACGGAGAGAGTTGTTGAAATGGAAGGATATGAAGAAGAGATAGAGGCCTAGCATTTCAAGTTCAACTATCAACTTTCAAGTATGTTTTTTTTCCTCTATGTTGTTGAAACTCTATGTTATGCAACTTATGCTATTATAAATTTTAATGTAAGCTTAATTTTTCATGTTTATAAATTTTTCATATGTATTACTATTCTGGCATTAAATTGAAAGTAATTGATAAAATATTAATGTATTATGCTAAATTTTTGTAAATTATGAAAATTATAATACAAAATCTAAAACCGCCTAGGCCCCTAGGCGCTAGGCACCTGCTGGCCGCCCGCCCACCGCCTAGCGATTTTTAGAACACTGGTTATATTATCTCTTGACCCTAGCAGATGAACCACTTTCAGTACAATATTTTTAGGGGTGGGCATGGTCTGGATCGGTTCCAAATTTTGAGGAACCTAACTCGAACCGTTTAAATTTCACGGATCCGGTCCGGTTCAGATTCCCTCATTTTGAACATTGGGGTCGGGCCTAACTCGAACCGTTTGAAACAATCCGGTTCCTACGGTTCCATAGTGCACATCAATTTATTTTTCATTTTTCATGTAGATTTTTTGCTTTAATTTAGGGACATGTAAAAGAAAATGATTTTGGTTTGATGAGATTAATAACCCTAAAACATGAATTTGGAATATGGGACACCAAAACTTTAATTATTTCCTTTTAATATGTCATAACTTGAGGAGCTACATGAGTTGAGCTATTACCCATATTCATGATTCATTCATTAATTCTGCTGAATGAATGATCAATGGGAATGTTGCTCAAGCCCATAGTTCACTTGAACCAACAAAAATCTATCAACATGATTCTATTAAAGCCTCTGGATTCTCCAATGTGATTTTTCATGATTTTGACTTGAATCATTAAAGTAACCAGTGACAATGTGGAGTTGTTGAAAGGAGTATTTGATCAGAGCAAAAGATTGAAAGGGATCAACAGGAGAGAAGACCTTCACAGTGTAATTTATCACAGTTCATCTAAATCTTATGTTGTTATTTTCTTCTTCATCAATAAGATCAACTTACTTCACTACTGAATATACCAAGTGCACAAAACCAATGCATTCTCTTCACAGATACTCTAAGTATGTTATTATCGCTGGTGGAAGCCATTATGCTAAGAGCTACAGCAGCAAAGAAAAACTCAAATATAAGCAAGGTAATACCTCCAATGTTGCCTAGCATGCCTTTTGTGTCCTTCATTCTCACTCTCGACCCTTCCCCCGCCGCCACGGTCGCACCATATGCCATTGGTGGCGCCTTTACTGGGTGCATCGATGGATGACTCTGATTCATCAAGATCTTTGGAGCTTGGATCTCAAAATCAAAGCAGTTGCTACCTTGACTCAGAGGCACCGAATTGGAATAAATTCAGAGCTAGAGGACAGATTCTTGACATAATTAAACGAAATTCAGATTCAGTTAGAATGACAATCACTAATGATATTGGCGATGTGCAGACCAAATGTTTGATGAAATTGAAGAGTAGTGGAAACTTTACTTGATTGGTTCAAGTGCGATTGTAGTAGAACCCTGTGATTTGAAGCTTGGGTGAATGTTGATGTTTCTTGAAAGAGTGAAAAAGGAGGCTGACGGATTACTAGTTCTGAAATTGGAGCTACTTTTCTATTATGAAACAATGAGAGCGTCTAAATGAACTTGGCGCAACTGCTATTTTCGAATGAACTTGGGGTTGGAGAGTTTGCAAAGGTTGGTGAAGGATGTGAGATTGGGAGAGAAAGTGGAGTCTAGGGTACAAGGGGTTGGCCGAGTAATCTGAGACTCTGAGACGACGAAGTGAAGTAATCGGAATCAGTGAAGTAGTCGTAGATGCAGAGGTCGTCTGGGGTTGATTGATTCGAGGACGGTGTAGAAGTTGAAGTGACTTGCTCGGTTGAAGGGGAGAAATGGAGAAGATGAAGACTGACGAGTCGAGAGAGACTTAGAAAGTGTACTTTAATTTTTAGGTTTACATTTTTTAACCCCCAATCATAACACGACATGTGTATGGGTGTCATTTAAAACAGGTTGAAACCGAACCATTTAAATATATATAATTGGAATTGGACTTGGACCGTATCTCATCATCATCATCATCAAAGCCCATTCCCGAGATTTTCGGGGTCGGCTACATGGATTTTGGTTCTCCAAGCAATGCGATCTTCCCACATTTCCTCGCCTAATCCAAGCTCAATGATATCTTCATTCACCGTCTTCATCCAAGTTTTCAACGGTCGTCCCCTCCGTCTACACCTTCCATTAACTTGCCAATCTAAACATTTTCTAATTGGCGCCGTGCTTGGTCTCCTCCGCACATGACCAAACCAAGTTAAACGTCTTTCTTTAATTTTTTCCTCTATGGGTGCTACACCTAAGTATTTCCTAATTCTTTCATTTCTAATTTTATCCTTACGAGTTTAAAATTAGAAATTTAAAATCCGGACCGTTTGGGGCAAAACGGTCCGGTGCGATTTGAACCCGCGGTTCCTCGACTCGTTTGCCCACCCCTAAGTATTTTAACTCTACAGTCAAATATATGCAGTAAATCTTGGAACCATCTTCCACCACCATCTTGCTTGCTTTACACGTGTACATGATGAACCATGTCCTCTTTAAAATTGGCGTAGTCCAGGCGACGAAACACATCTAAGACTAGGCACTGCTTGATCAAATCAAGACACAACAGAATTAAAATTCTAAATAAGTGATTATAATCGTCTTGACAATTATCATAATTTTTGCAAACTGGGATATAGGTTCAGGGATGTTAGTTTTGTCTCTTGTATGTTTATTTGGGAAAATATGGTCCTCCTCCCGTCTTGATGTATAGGCTCTGAGGATGCTGAGTTGCTGTTTCATATGTTCTCACTTGCATCCCACACCTAGTGCACACACGTATAATCGTATAACATAAAACACATTTCAAAATACCACATACATGTAGCTTTTGTATTTTCCAATTTTGTTTTGCAGTTTCTGTTTCCATTATAACAGGAGTTGTGTTTTCCAATTCCAGTTCTGCACGCTGGACCAAGCTATTGAATCGAGATGTTTCAATTAAGTAGAAATCACTTTCCTTGCTTTGTTGAGGAAACTGAGGGGACGAAAGCTGTCATGTTTCATAGCTCCATGATATTTTCGGTTAACAAGATGGAGATGTTGTGGTAGAAAACCCAATAAGGTTCGCATGGTGAGATGATTCGTAACTTCATGAAAGCAACTAGACGTCGCCTTCGAGGATACAGACTTAGCTGGAGACAAGTAATCTTAGTTGTAGGCATCACGACAGCAGCTGGAGTTTTGTTACAGCTCTGTGAACTCTCCGGTCCACCAACCACCTTGCTTCTCATACCGCCAGCTACAGTTTCATCATACAATGTCTCAAATAGTGTGTTGCATGTCAAAGACACTCTTCCTCTGGCAACACTTGAACAGTTTTCACCAGTTACATCCAACGTATCCCTGAACTTCACTAATGCAACAGTGCCAATTGCGACAGAGAGAGCTAGTGTTTCACATAAGAGACGCAGAGTAAGGAAGCATGCTAGGAAGGATATACCTGAAGAGCCCAAGGTCATACCCATAGTGGCAAAAACAGTTTTTCCCAGGCAGGTAGATTTTGTTTAGTTTTCCGTTTTCCGGTTCTAATACATTTCGAACTTTGACTCTGTTACTTCGCACTGTCTATTAATTAGAGTTTTTATCTTCGTATTTATCTTTATATTTGAGACAGATCCTATCCTTGCCACCTGATGAAGCACTAGCATATGCCAAAAAGGAGATTGAGCGTGCCCCAATAGTTGATGAGGATCCTTATCTATATGCCCCTCTGTTTCACAATCTATCTGCATTTAAAAGGTTCCCTTCATAATACTATTACTGCTTGTATGAAGTCTAAATTTGCTAATCCTTTTGAAAATGAGATTATACTAAAACCTATTTTCTGTTAAACTTGTGGAACTGGTTTAAATAATTTATGGTCTTGGAATCCTGCTGATTCATCTTTAGTTTTTATGTTATACATGTTCTACTAAATTTATACATACATATGCATAATTTGTGTGCCACTCAAAACATTCTTTGTGATAATAAGAGCTCAAAAGGTAGATTGATCTAGGGATGATACAGTCGGTTCTAGGAGGATGTGTGTGACAAATAGCTGACTTGAGTGAGGAAGTCATATTCTCTGTTAATCCTTAAATTGATCCAGTTGATATAAGTAGGTTTCGCTTACATCCTTACAACCAAACTATTTCTTCTGTCTGGAGTGATTTTGATTACTACAGATAATAAAAAAAATACACAAATTTCCGGTTCTTGTGGGCTTAGCTATGTGGTTTGAGTCTCTTAAGTGGCTTGACAAGGAGGTAGTTGAGGTAGCTACTGTGCATGCTATCCTAGTGTCAAAACTGAATGCATATTGATTGGCTCCTTTCTCTTTGGTTAAATAAACAAAACGATAAAAAATGAAGTCTCTATATTTTATGTGGGCTCCCTTTGGGAGTATACCAAAGTTATTCTGTGAAAAGAGGAGGAACTGGAAAAGACTGATGTGAAGGACAGAGCATTACTCTCATTAGCTGGCATGATAGTGCTAATGTTCTCAAGGCAAGAGAAAAATTGTTCTAATAAAAAAAGGAAATTGCTAGAAATTAAATAAAACCTTAAATAAACCTAAAACATAAATACTCTCTATGGAGTTTTCAATTCATCGATAACCAACTACAGTTAAACCTCTATAAATTAAGTTAAACCTGTATAAATTGATAGTCTTGGGACCAAGGAAAATTTATTAATTTAGCAGATATTAAATAATCGATAAATTAATAATTCATTAATTTATTGATCAGTTAACGACTTATTAATTTATAAGGTATTCCTTATTTTCTTAAATTTTGTAGATTGTATTGAGTTTCTGGTTTTATAAATTAACAATGTTATATTTTGTTTAACCAAGTAAAAAATTCATGAATCTACTTATTTTTCCAGAATGTACATATTTCATTTTATGAACATAACAGAATAATGTGCACAAAAGAGATGGAGGATCTCACTTGAGAACCCAAATTGCAAGAAACGGGGGTAAACAATCGAAAAAGGCGAAAACTGAGTTACCCCAAGTAAACATAGAATTATGAATTAATGTATTTTGGCACTTACCTAATGTAACCCTATTTCCAAAAAAAAAAAAAAAAAAAAACCCTATTTCCATAGTTTAGTTTTGATTTCCCTGAAAAGGTGCACACCCGTTTGGTATTGCGTTCGAAACTTCATTTAAAGAAAGACCTCATCTCTTGGCAAAGAATTCTGGTGTGTAATGCAATCTTAAAGAGGGTTTCTGACTTTCTGCACTAAGTGGTACCATAGATTGCCATCCATAATATATACGTTAATTCCATCCAGTCTCTTATAATTGATGAGCAGATTTACTCTGATTCTTCATGGATTACAGATCATATACTTGCTTTCTAGATGGATTCTTGACACTGAGCAAGAAGCTTGATGTCCCAAAGCTGATAATCCGGACTTCAACTCTCTCCCAAGCGCATCATAGTGAGAGATTAGATGGGCTCATTTCTGTGTAAGATCTTATCCAAGCAATGAATGAGCTGTTATCTAATCGCTCCCCCAGGGCCATATGGGATTTCCAGTCGAGTTCTATAGAATTTGCTGGCCTATACTTCTTAAAGAAGGTACTTACTGGCATCTGAATACCACTATGATAACTCTTGTTCCTAAGAAAGAAGCTGATAAGAAGGTCTTTGATTTCAGTTGAGCTAACTTCATGGAGTATACAAAATAATCACCAAGGTTCTCTCTTTGAGATTACAATCTGTTCTCAACCTCCTTGTCTCGGAATTCCTAGGGGCTGGATTACATGGTGGGCAAATCATATATGTTTTGATGGTGGCTAAAAAAAGTCATTGATTTCTGAATAAGAAGCGGTGGGGTGTTTGTGTGTTGGGAGAGTAGGAGAGAGAGAAAGGGGGGGGGGGGTGCAAGCTTGACTCTTTGAAAGTGTTTTTGAAAGAATTAGCCATCATTTTCTTGAACTACATTCTCAGTGAAATAACCTTTAATATCAAATGAGATGTAGGATACAGATGATTCCATTCTATTCATTGACACCAATTATGTTCCCGCTAAGTGAGGTTCCATCTTTTAATTCCTTAGCTGATACTTGAAGGAAAAGTTGTCTCCTCATCCTCCAAATACCTTCGTTAAGGGCACAATATAAATAATAAAGTAAGGAAGGTTGGAATTTGATTTTTGAAAGACTTGACCCAAATATTGACTTGACTTACCCTCATTTTTAAAAGTAAGGAAGGTTGGAATATTGTCTCGTCTTGGGGTTAACAACGTATATGATATCTCTTGCCACTATTCAATCTAAGTGTTGCCAAAAAAATGACAAGCTGCATGATCAACTTCTTGCGGGGAAATAAGGCTTAAGAAAAGGCATGCACCTGATCTCTTGGGATAAAGTTTGTTTACTGGAGACGGGAGGACTTCTTGGGAAAATAATCTAGTACAAGATTTTTTTGGTGAAGTGACTATGGTCCTATGGATCTAAGGACATTATCAGTGTGAAATTGGTATAAATTTGAGCTGGGATGTATTCAAGGCATGCCTCCAGTTCTTATGCAGTACCTTGTGGAGAGCAATTATGAAACATGTTGTCCTTGCTTCCAACTCTGAAAAATCTCCCCAAGGATATTAATTTCGCAACTTGTATGTTTAGTTGGGAGAGCTTAGTCCTATCCAGTCCAGTTAAACCTCTATAGATTTATAGCCTTGAGACCAAGAAAAATCTATTAATTTACGAATATTAAAAAATCGATACTTTAATAATTTATTCATTTATCGATTAATTAATAACTAATTAATTTATCAAGGTATTCCTTATTTTTTAAAATATTGTACATTGTATTTAGTATCTCGTTTTACGAACTAATAATTCTATCTATTTGTTTAACCAAGTTAAATTCATGAATCTACCTATTTTTTTCTTCCAAAAATGGATTATACATTAAACCACATTATTCCATTTTATGAACATTTAACCAAGAAAAAACTTTATTTAAATAAACATCGTTGTCTTTCCAATGTATTTTGCTTATTTGAAGCCTTTCAAAAGGAGATAGCGAAACATGATTTTGAATTGGTTACTTGGCAAGTTTAGACTTCCCAATCCGTTCGCAATTGTCCTTTACTTGTTGAGTAACGTTCAATAACTTCAACTACATCAAGCTTATGTCTCTCCCCGAGTAGATGCCATCTTGACCTCATACTTGTCATCAAACTTCCTTGGTAAATTGGTAAAAACACATCTTCTAGCAATTCTTCCTTCTCGGCTAATTGTTTGCTAGTGGGTCGAGGTACACCGGTGTTGATAGATGGTGGGACGATCACATATGGCTGTGGAGGTTGCTGGTTGGTGATGAAAGATTGCAGGGTTTGGAATTATGGGTAGTCTGGTTTGGGGATTAAATCAATAAGTGTGGTGAAATCCTTCAGAAGAGTTCAACGGAGGAGTCAAAGAAGTCCCCCATGGAGCAATATGGCTTGGCCGTGTGAGTTGATACAGAGTGGGGGCAACACTACGTCTGCGAGCGAAAACGGTGCATACGACAACATCTGCATGACTTGGCCGGTGCTGCTGCTATAATAGTTCCATTTGGTTAGATGGTGGTAGTGATGACATCCGGTGGTGCTGCTATAATAGGTCTGTTTGACCGACCCTAGGTGCTTTTCCACCCATTCTTCAATTAACTTCTCCCATCTTCACTTCGTCTTCTCTTGCTCATTCTCGCATCTTGTCCATGAGTTCTTCTCGCATCTTGTCCATGAAGTTATTGACTGTAAAGTGAGAGCTAACCTCTCATGCAACTTCTCGATATTTTCCTTCATTGCAATCTCATTATATTTTCTTGTATCTACCATTCTTCAGAACAACTTATATGAATTTGATAGTAATAACAAAAAATTAAATAAACATAAAGAAACTTATTAGCAAAGCTTTGAAGGTTTGAATAAGAAATTACTCAACTTTGTCAAAAGGGCTTATAATTGGTATATTTATGACAAAAAATGGTTTGTTACTGAACCCTAATGGACCTTATAAGTGAAACCCTAGCCCAATCTGTAATAAAACCTTAAACTAACAAGTTGGGTCCAGACCCACTTCTTGAAAAGAAAAAGCAACTTAATAAATCCTATTTACCAATCCTTAATCTTTATAAGATCCTTACTATTTAGCATGTGTGTATGTATTAGCAATTGATTATCACCACAAAGTTGTTTAGCATTTTGAGTTTTTTTTTGCCATTTTGATTTGTTTTAGTGTATGATTCTGATGTAATATTGGATTATTCGTGTTTATTATTATTTATTGATAATTGTGTCGGTCCATATTAATGCTCAACTAGGAACAAAATTCCATTAGGAATTAGGTTTAGGCTTTCTATTGGTAAAATAGGCTTATTTAGAAATGTAATCAATTTATTTTTGAGAGTTAATTGAATTGTGAAACTTTGTTTACCAAGTTTCGTTATGTTTTGGTTTGTAAGCTTCAACTGAATTTATTAATTTGGTATCATAGCGGTAAAATCTTAGAGAACGATGCTGTGAAAAGTCATCATTGATTTGGAGAAACCACCCGTGTTTGATGTTTGCAAAGTGTATACGGTTATCCGCAAGTCATTATGTTGTGAGGTCGACACATATCACAAAATTTTTACAGGTTGTCACGTCAAAGAAAATTTGTAGAAAAGGTTGCAAGAAAAGGTGGTTGTGGAGAACAACCCTAATTTCCCCGAGCCTTCCAATAAAAAGTTGTGATTTCAAGTCGCAGTCCCATTAATTTTGTTTGAAATCAGAAATCAACAACAAATTGTTGAAAACCCTACAACCCAAGCCCAAAGAAGAAGAAGAGAAAATATGGATGAAAAATATGACGAGGGAAACGTGAAAATCATATCTGGATCGATCCAATACCGGTCTTTCCCTCATCCTCAACAGGTTCAGCGACACCAACAATCTAGACCATGACGGAGAACATCATTCTTAGCTTCACCGCTACGACATGTGTTGCCTCTGTCCAACCACCATAGACCTGATCCCCAGCGTTAGGGCTGAAAACCGAACCGACTTAGGTCGGTTTTAAAATTTTCAAACCGAAATCGGACCGACCATTAACAAAACCGATCCGAAACCGAACCGATTCTAATTTATGCAAACCGTAACCGAACCGAACCGACTAAAATCGAACCAAAACCGAAATAAAACCGAACTGACCGACTATTTTAAACATTATATTATTTATATATAAAATATATATTATTTATTATATATATTTGGTCGGTTCGGTTTTGTCGGTTAAAATCACATAGAAACCGAAAACCGAACCGACTACTTCGGTTTTGAATTTTCTAAAATCGAAACCGATCCGAACCGAATTTAAACCGAACCAATCGGTTCGGTTTTGATCGGTTTGGTCGGTTTGATCGGTTTTTTGTTCAACCCTACCCAGCGTGTTCGGCACAATCCTCTTCCCTTGATTCAGGTGCAAGATCATGGTCAATTTTGACCCGCTGTGCATCACTTAGCTTCATATTTTTTTTCAGAAGATGAATATTTTGTTCGTGAAACAATGCCCGAATCAAATCCGCATCATACTAGCACCACCGCCTATCTTCGCCATCATCTGTCACAACAACTCCGGCGACACCAACCACCCACAAGTCTGAGAACAAACATGTTTTCTTCACCAAAAAGAACCGAATCGTTGCAGAAACTAAACCTCCGCGCCAGGGTTGAGAGATGCTCCATCGAGATGCAAGGTTGCAAGAACAACCTCATTCTCCGCCTCCTCGTGGTCCACCTAGCCATTGCCCACCCTTGGTTTGTCGCCCCAACTCCTCTGGTGAAGAAACAAATCGCGGAGCTCAATTTGGGAGACAGAGTTATGTGCACCCCCTAAAGTACTTTATTACACCACACATTATGAGTCAGGATGTTATTGGAACCACCAAAAAGACTTCTTGCCACCACAGGATTCAAATGTTTTTTATTATGATGATGTAGTTATTCACCACCACATGACAGTACATGTACCTCCGCGGGACAGTTTTTACGATCCTATTTGGAGCGATTTTGTGGCTAATTTTGAGGAAACGTTTGCATGGAATATACAATTCATAAAATGGGTTTCCTTTGAGCAAGAGATTCATTTCGGACATTATTTTTTGAAGCAAATTTTTTATTTGATTGTTCACAATACATGCAATTACTTAGGGAAAGTTCATGGTAGACTCTAGTGCATTTTTCGGAAATTGCATCCTCAAACCTCGAAGATAAGCTTTTTAAAGTGGGGGAGAATGATGTAATATTGGATTATTCATATTTATTTAATATTTAGATCGGTCCATATTAAGGCCCAACTACGAGTACACGTCCAATTAGGAATTAGGTTTACTGTTTCTTTTGGTTAAATAGGCTTATTTGAAAGATGTAATCAGCTTAGTTTTTAGTTTTGAGAATTATTTGAAGTGGTGAAACTTTGTTTATCAAATTTCATTATGTTTTGATTTGTGAGCTTCCGTTGAATTCATCATATTCTCTTCTGCCACATAATACATCATACTTTTTTCTCGACCATAATAACCTATCATTATTTAAATTTTTCATTGGAATTTGAGTGGGCATCAACGTCTTGCTCAAAGAAAGTTGATAGGAATAATTGTGTTTTTTATGTCTTGTGCTTTATGTGCTTGGAATTTAATAGTTAAGTGCATATTCTGAAGGAATGCTCTGTACTTTTAAATAAAATTCATCACACTTTCAAACTGCAGGAGCTATCAATTGATGGAAAGCATGCTTAAGGTTTACATCTACAAAGATGGACAGAGACCCATTTTTCACACACCACTTCTCCGTGGAATTTATGCTTCTGAAGGGTGGTTTCTGAAATTAATGGAGGAAAACAGGGAGTTTGTAACGAGAAACCCAGAAAAAGCACATTTATTTTACCTTCCGTACAGTTCACGCCAGCTAGAGCTTGCCCTTTATGTGCCTGATTCACATAATCTAAAACCCTTATCAATCTTTTTGAGGGACTATGTGAACTGGATCGCCTCAAAGTATTCTTTCTGGAACCGCACCTGTGGAGCAGATCACTTCTTAGTTGCTTGCCATGATTGGGTATGGCATATTCGATATCCTCTCTTCCAAATTATATAGTTAAGATTGATGGCTATTGTGTTATTTGTGTCAATTAGGAGTTGACAGATCAATGTCATCATATTCATAGGTGATTTGGTTTTATTGCTAATGTCACTCGAGTTGTGTTTGGTTTTAAAATCAGAGATGAATTTCTTAAAAAAAATGCTATTTTTCACAAATACAGGACCTGTAATTAGATTAAGAGGCAAAACACCTTCCCTTATAATGAAACCTGCTGAGATGACTCACATTTATTTGTTTATTTATTTCTTGATATGTTACAAGATAGACAATTGATGACCTCAAGGACCAAAAAAGAAGTTGGTGATTTCTTCTTATCATTAAAAGTGTACAGAACCAATTTGGTAGAATAGATAGTGTTTTTGTTACAATACCTAAAGATGTCAAAGAAAATCATCAGATTAGAAGAAAACATGTAGGCCACTATTTTGGATTTCCACTTGATGTCACACCAAATGCAGGTTCTCTAATTCTAATTTCCTACTTTTGTATAGTTAAAGGAAATGACTATTGACCAAAGCCCAAGAGATTAGGATCATGAACACATCTTGTAGGTATATGTATTGGTTCTAGCTTTCCTATCAGTAGCTATATATTTCTCTGGCTGAAATGACTGGTTCATTCTACGTTTATTTTCAAATACAAGAATTCCACTTTTGGGGTTCCACAGGTTATCGATATGGCTTCTTTTTGGATTTAGACAGTCATTGAAGAAGATAGAATTGAATCCCATGGATATAGTTATTCTTTCACATTCACATAGTAGATTCCTGCGTTCTTCAAAATAGGGGCCTTTTATTTGATATGTTTCAGACTACTATACCAATGTCATTGTACTAGCGGACTGTTTTAACCGACAATGAGATTTTCTGTTATTTTTTGCCTTAAAAGTGTGAGATTTGCTGGTATGGTTTACAGATGGAGATTTTTATTTCTTAAAACTTTTCTCTCTGGTTTTTAGTTTATATGCCAATTGTAACTTGGTGGTCTTGGGGCCTTGACCATTTTAAGGTGTTCTTTACTTGTATGTTGCTTAATTTATAATTAATGATTTAAAAGAAAGTTGTTTTGTGCTTGGCGGTGGTTATGTGTTTTTTCATTAAGCTGTTTTTTGAACTCTCTCATTATATTTTCTGCGTATAACTTTCAAGTCTACAACGTGATCAACAGTTTTCTTCTTTCTGAAATACCAGTTTGACTTTCTTCTCTTTATTCTATTTGATGATGCATCTCTGTGAATCAGAAGAAAAAGAAAATCTATTCACCATTCACACGTTGCATCTCATTTCTTTTTCTTGACTTCACTATTCATTGTCTGTAGGGACCATACACAGTAACTGGACATGAGGAACTCCTCAGGAATGTGATAAAAGCTCTTTGTAATGCTGACTTGTCTGAAGGAATCTTCGTAGCTGGAAGGGATATTTCCCTGCCAGAAACTACAATAAGAAGGCCCAGAAGACCTCTCAGAGGCGTTGGGGGATTGAGAGTTTCTCAGCGACCAATTCTTGCTTTCTTTGCTGGAAACATGCATGGTAGAGTCCGCCCCATATTGCTTCAACACTGGGGTGGTGGGAAAGACGAAGATATGAGGATTTATGGGCCTCTGCCAGACAGAGTATCTAGGAAGATGTCCTATGTTCAACATATGAAAACCAGCAGATTCTGTATATGTCCAATGGGATATGAGGTGAACAGCCCCAGGATTGTTGAGGCTATTTATTACGAGTGTGTTCCTGTCATCATTGCCGATAACTTTGTTCTTCCATTTTCTGAAGTACTGGATTGGAGTGCTTTCTCAATTACTGTGGCAGAGAAGGATATACCAAATCTGAAAAACATTCTCTCAGCTATATCCTTGAGACAATATCTTATTATGCAGACAAATGTGAAGATGTTGCAGATGCATTTTCTTTGGAATCCAAAACCTGTCAGTTATGATTTGTTCCACATGATCCTCCATTCAATTTGGTCTAGTAGGTTGAACCAGATTCAGATTCAGAAGCATTAATAAAAATAGTGAGATTGCCGGCTTCTTTGTTGATATCATTTTTCATTTGCCAAGGCTTATATATTGATTAATATGTTATAGTGATTGTTGTTTGTAGAGATGGATTCATTGTATTCTCAGAAAGAAACTTATGTTATGTTAAAATATATTCTTTTTGTAGCTATTTTATGTATTTTTCAGTGTAAATTTAAACCCAACATGTGCATCAGCATGACAGATTTAAAAAAAATTCGGTCTAGACGATTGCCTAATTGATGTTCCCATTCTTCCTCGATTGTAGATATTAGGAGTTATAATCCTGAATTTCAGGATAAAATTCTTGGATCAAAGTGATGTTCAGTGTTAACAGTAATCATAGTGGTTTCCTTGTATTTTTTTCCTGCAAAGATTTCTGATGATTTTCAGAACACTACATGGATAAATGTCAATTTCTGCTTGAATGGTGATAGCGTTGGCAGGGATTCTTTTGTTTAGTGGTGGCGGAAAGTTGCTGCTGTGGTTGATTGAGTTGGGCTGGAACAGGATCTGTTCTATGGATGATGATGCAAATCTTCTTGGTGGACACACAGGTTGTGGATGCAGACCTGAGCGCGATGCTGGATAGATTCAGAACCTGTTTTTATGTAGTGTAGATTTTTGGAGTTTGCCATGTAAAAAGTTATGATTATGTATGATGTAAGGGGGAAAAACACTTTTGAGCACTCCCTGCGTCTTCATTTTGTTCAGGGAGGTGCTAGGTAGGGATGTAATAGTGTATATATCCATTACAGAAAAAGATGTTCCCACCCTTTCCTTTCTTCGATGCACTGATGGTGAAAACGGACAGTGTATTACTTCAGCAACTCATAAATTATTTTTGAAGGATATAGCTGCACAACCTGACCCACTTGCCGAGGTAGTGACAGCAATCCAGGTAATATCTATTATTTAGAAAAGATGTTACCCTTTCTTCAATTGCATTGATGGTGAAAAAAGGCAGTGTATTACTTCAGCAACTCGTAAATTATTTTCAAAGGATATAAGCACAGCCCAACCTACATGCTGAGGGATTGACAGCAACCACCAAGTGCATTTGAGAAATTGGGCACAACCCTGATGGGTATCGTAGACCAAAGTATCAAAACGTTCTCACTGCTATTATTTTCAATCTCATCCTCCTCTCCCTCTTTTTGCACTTTCATATTTTATTTTATTTCAAATAAATAAATTATTGCCGAGTATGTCCATTAGATAGCAGCCGTTTTTTTGTCAATATTTAGGAGTCGCTGAGTGCATGGCCATGATGTTTCACAGCCTGAACTTAAACCAACACTGAGCTTAAAACATAATAGCTAAAAAATAAAAATCATGGAAGCTGACTAAAATTTAGTTCCTAGCTAAGTATTACAAAAGAGTTGTTTAAACGCGAACACACTGCAAATGGACTTATAAGGTCGTGAGTTGGAAATCAACATCAACTCTTCATCAAAAGAGCAATCATACAAATTCAATTCTGGAGATGTTCATCTGCATCATTAGAGTTCAGCCTGATCTAAAAAGCCATAACCCTCCACCAAAATAGGCTGATATTGCTAGCTTCTTCCATCTATAATCTATATTGTCTGTGTGGTTTTTAACTAAACATTACTAGGTTCTTTAACAATAACAATAACAATAATAATAATAATAATATTGTAGAATAATCAATCTATGAACACAACAGAAACACACACCTACAGAGGTTAGTAAAAGTCTAATTGGTTGCTACTTGCTAATACTTAAAAGCCTATGTAAGATAGAAATACTTCATAACCAGTACAGTATATGTTTTCTAGTTTCGTATTTTCTTGACAAGGGTAAATATGGAAGTGGTCTGTTGTCAGTATAAAATGCAGAATACAGCACAATTGACTACTCAGACAATACTTATAAAAATGAAAAGCATAGCAAAATTAATAAACCACGTGACGATCTCCATGAATGCCGTCAACCAGTCAACCACTAAAGAAAGTCTCAGGTTACATTGAGTAATGGGCATGCTGGTAGCTGAAAATTTTGCAATTTGAAATTTTTTGTTTTCTAGATACTTGCAATGCCCACTTGCAGAAAAGTAACTCGAATAGGATTACAAAATAAAAGAACAGCTAAATTAGAACCACCTGCTGTTTTCAGTCAGTGAGCCACCATTTTATCATCAGAGCCCTTGGAAACATCTGTTGCCTTTGAATCAGTCGTCTTTGCACCCTTGTATAAGTTAACTACTGTGTGGAACTCTTCCACAATGGAACCATCCTTGAACTTCAAAGCAAATGTAGAAAGCCCATCCTTCTCATCTCCAGCACTATTTATGCAAGCAAAAGTGACGCCTTTCTTGTCCATACTTGTGAGCTTCATGTCTGGATAAAGACTTGCATTCAAGATCAATCGGTAGTTACCTCTTGCTCTCATTACAAGTCTTGCTTTTTCATCCCCAGCAGTAGAGTAATTGACCTTGAGTTCCCCCTTTCCTCGTTCCTTCCAAACCCCATCAATATATTCAAACAATACAGAATCAGCTGCGTAGACAGCTTTTTCATTCTCTTCACCCGTTTTTACAGGCACCTCCTTCATGGATGGAAGACCACTTCCCTCACTTTTACCAGTAGCCATTGCTCCCGAGGTGCCAAAGAGGGAAGAACTTCCATTGCTGGTGCTATTAGAGTTGAAGGGAGGAAGAGAAGATCCCAAATTGCCACTAAATGAAAAGCTATCTTTCGGAATTGTCCCAAAAGAAAATGAAGAAGTAGATGACCCAGTTCCTGCAAGCCCAGTGAATGCATTTTGGCTGCTAGATAACTGCTTGAATGAACTTACAGGAGTTGTAGCATCAGCAGGAGCTGCACTGTTGTTACAATTATCTTTCTTAATTTCTTCCACATTCACTTCACCTGTGGCTTCCTTCTCACCAGCAGCATCAGTGTTTGTTGCCTGTTCCAGAGAACTACTTTTCTCCTCAGCAGGTTCAGCTCCAAGCTCTTTAATATTCTTTTCTTCCAAATGCTTATCATTTTGATTTGTCCCTTCAGGTTCAGTAGCACCACAATCCTTTTCAGCGTGCTTGTCCTCATCTTGTAAATTCACCTCTTCTGAAACTGGGTTCTCACCAACTGGTCGTGCAGTTTTGGCTACTTCATTGGGTTTCCCACCAGATTCAGCCACACGATGAACCAATTGAATACTAGCAAAAGGATTGGCAAAGGCTTTGGCTTCATTTGGTTTCACACCAGATTCAACCGCAGGAGGAACCAGTTGAATACTGGCGAAAGGATTGGCAGAGGCAGTTGCTGAGGGCTGATTGCGGCGAACCTTAACAATTCTTCTGGTTGCTAACACTTCCTCACTGGCTCTCTGAAAAGTTCCCGTCTCTTGTTCAGGTGCATTTTCTTCATCATCAAGACCTGGATTATCCCTAGAGATTTCCCTTCCAGCAGCTCTCTTTTTAGAAGGAGGAAGGGTGTTTTCTGAATCGGCCATTGACAATCAACAGCACAAGCTTCGTAATTCCCTCTGAAGAAAATGAGATCACCTAGCTACATACACTCAAACTACCAGTCATATCAACAAATATCTGAATCTATTCCTGAAAAGAGTGGAAGGGAAATGGGAATGAAGAAAGGCAAGAATGATAATGGAAAAATAGAAAAGAAACAGCCATAGATACACTCAAAACCAACATACACTTTTATAGAAAATTTCCATCTGGGTTTTCAGACAACAAACAGTGATTTTTATAGAACTCTTCAGGCAAAACCGGTATCAAAGAAGCATCCAGAAATTCATGCAAGTAAAAATTTCACAAAAAATAAAATAGTTACCTTTAGCTATGTTGTGAAGATGTGGTTCATGTGTACCCATTTATATTCATTTGCAACTGGGGGAGGGTGATATTAATCGGAAAAATAAATACTAACACTGAGATCCAACATGAATATGAAAGACAGTAGGTAAATACTAATAGCCCACATAACTAAGCATAGCATATAAGAAACGGTCTGCAGAGAGTAGATGAATAAAAAATAAAAAAACTAAGGAACTGATCAATTATTGTATGACAAAGGAGACAGACAATAACCATAAAAGTTATACGAACCAATGATTAAAGCGACATGTTTTACTTGCTTCATCATCTCCACCTAAAACAAAAGTTCTCAAGGTTTCAAACTTTTCACAAACATATCTTAGGGAGAAGCTAGAACTACTTCCAAGAGCCACTTTTTCAAACCAAGTTCAAAACTAATCTGATCTTCTTAATTTTGATTCGGCCAGTTAAAAGCAACCAAAACATATTGTCGTGAACTGGTGACATTCTTACTGATTGAATGAAAGATTTTGAAAGTACTTTGATATCATGCTTTAGATTGTCATGCTTTAAATCACGATATAGCCAAGGGAAGACTTATGAACATAATAATAATGACTAATTTCTCTCCTTTCCAACCCACTCTTGTAGCCTAAAGATTTCTGCTATCACGATTCTCTTGTTATCTGACCTTTGGTGCGATGACAAAGACTCAAAAAAATAACCAAAAATAAGATGAATTAAATCAAATGATACATAAACCCTATTTCTTGACTTGTCATTCTTTACCAAGATCCACAACTATGGTTTTATCAAATCTACAAGCGAACAAATCAACCAAGAAAAAAACGGAAAAAAAAACCCCTCAACTTGGCAATGATTTGATTCTTTCAAAATGGGTGATTAAGCTAGAAACTGACATGAAACATGGAATACCTGAAATGGGTTCTCAAGGACAAGCAGTAACCCTAAAAAAACATGAATATATAGAGTTAAAAGACTGAACTTTTGAAAAGAAAATGCAAGAGGAAGGAATTTCTACATCTACAAACAAAATGTAAACAATCACGAAGAAAAAGAATAAAGAAAGAAAGCATTAGAACTACAACTACAGAGAGATTGCAAAGAAACCGAGGGGAGAACTTACCCTAATAGATGAAAAGGCGTAGGAGAGGGTTTAGGAGCTCCGAGCCTCGGAAGACACAGGTTTATGCCGGTGTTTGGGAAAGGAGTGGAGTTTTTTTTAGGGCCCTTGTTAAATGACACCACCACTTCTCCCGATGGACACCAGCAACACTTTTATTTTATTTATTATTAAATTCTTTTTTGAATCTACTGAAGGACACCACTATTGTATAATAAAAAAAATGGATTTATTTTTTCTCCCAAATCCAGCGACTCCTCTCCCACTCGCACGAACCGACCCCTCTCCCACCATCTTTTCCTCCTAATCTCGCAAGATTCAGGACTATCGGCCACCGTCTTGAGCCTCCATTTCCCTCTCTTACTCGTCCTCATCCTCCATTTCCCCTCTCTACTACTTTTTTTGCTCTCTCTCGCGAGAAAACACCTCTTCGTTCCTCATTTATTTCCCCTCAAAGTTGTCTTCCATTCCTAGTCTTTTTCATCCCTTCCAAGACTTGTTTCTATCTCTCTTCTATGTCTTGTTGTCTTATTGTCTTGTCTATCTGTTCATCTTTCTTTGTTAGGGTTTTAGTGAAGTTTGTATATAGAAATTGATTATTTCAGTGTAAATGAGGTTTGTAGGCTTTAAGATAATAATGCTGCAGTTGAGAGTCAACATTGCACTCCATTTATAGGTGTCAACAAAGAAGAAGAGCATTTTCAAGACGAAGAACGACCAGCTCCACTCGAGGTACACTCTCAACTTGAGATGAGCTTGCATGAGTATTTTTATTTTTGTTGTCATTATCATAATATCATGTTTAATTTCCTTTTTGGTTGATTTGAAGCAACTTTATTATTTTTAGGGTTAATTGATAATATTTGAACCCTAAAATTTATTTATTTGTCGGGTTAGTTTAGTCATTGTTGTTGTTGTTGTTGTTGTTATTGTTATTGTTATTGTTATTGTTATTGTTGATTGCTGTTATTCTGTGTACAGAATGTTATCGCCGATCTCATAAATTTCGAGATACATTGTCATAATGTAGACGACCCAAAGGCACTTAAAACTTATTTGGAAAAGACGAATCTTCTAGTGGTAAAGTTTGTCCTTAATGATTTTATTTATTACCTTACTTAATATATGATTAGAATAACAAATACTTTTTATTTACTTAATGTAGAAGGATGATGATGTTGAAACCAATGATGAACAAGTACTAGAAGAAGTAGTTGATGATGGCTACTTGTTTATGACGAAATAGGTAAGGTTAATTCTCATAGGCATTACATTATTTAATCTTGTTTCACAAGTTGATTGATTAGTGTTCCTAATGTCAGTATGCATTTTTTTTTTTTTTTGTAAATATTTGCATCAAAGTCATCCTTAATATCTTGGTGTCAAGGTAATGGCAGTGAGAATAACATTGTTCTGATTATCACAAAGTCAGAACCTGCTAATAGTAGACGCAAATGAAGGCTCCACTTGGGATGTGAGAGGGGAGGGAAAATGAAAAATGTTCAAAAGCAAAAAGTGGAGGTTGGTCAATCTACAAGTTCAAAGAAGTGTGGGAGCCCATTCCAATTGAGAGGGGTGCACAAGATAATGATCATTGGAAGCTGCAAGTGACATGTGGAACCCACAATCATCCACGATCGAAATCTCTTATTGGCCATTCATTTGTTGGGAGACCAAAGAAGGTGAGATAGTTTATTTGCATAACATGTCCACGTCTAGTGTAGCCCCTTGATACATATTGTACGGTTTGAAAGAAATGTTCCCAAACAACGTGTCATATTTGAAGACTGTTTACAATGTCATTTAGCAGCTAAAGACAATCCAACTTAAAGACGCGACAACTTTGCATGCCACAATGTGCATATTGAGCGAGAATGGTTACATTGAGTGGCATACAGTGGATAACCAGAACAAAGTCACAAATATTTTCTGGTATCATCCCGAGTCAATTCTATTGGCTAAGTGCTTCCCAACAGTAGCTCAGTTGGTCAGACATCCACTCTCCTTGTGAGAGGTCGCGGGTTCAAGACTCACCAGTTAGGATTTTGTGAGTTTTCGCCCGATTATTAGGAGCACATTTGCTCCGCCATTGATAAGCCTTCGGGTATTGAATGCAGCTGCTTAGATGGTTTAGACCGGAGCGAAACGAAAGCGAGTCTTCATGCAAGGTGGAGGCGATGGATCAGAGCGAAAACAAGTCTCTATGCGAGATGGAGGTGACGTGGATATTAAGTGGAAACAATATTGTAGCCTTCGGGCCTGGTTTGGTTAACCCTATAGGGTCAGTCATGTAGCCTTCGGGCATGGATTAATAAATAAATAAAAATGGTCAACGACCAAATTTTTAAAAAAAAAAAAAAAAAAGGTGTGACGTCAACCGACATGACTTTCAATGTTCTGAACAATCATACATATTAGCATTAGAAAAGCTACTGGGAGTGTTTGAGCCAAACAACTTTCCAAAGGTGTTTGTCACAGGCAGGGAGCTTGGGTTGATCAAAGCCATTGAGCGAGTCTTTCCAGAAGCAAGGAGGTTATTGTGCCGCTGACACATAAATATAAATGTGGAAAAGAATTGCAAAAAAAGAATTTAAAGATAATGAAGGATGGCAGGAGTTTATTGAATCTTTCTTGGACTTGTATAGATCAGCTGCACAACAAGAATGGAACAAGGGCATTATTGAGTTCGAGAGAAGATGGGTATCACATCCCAAGTGTTTGGAGTATCTACAAACTCTTTGGTATCCACATAAGGAGTTTTTTGTGAATGCATGGACCGACAGTTTCATGCATTTTGGCCAACGAACAATTGGTCGCGTTGAAGGTGCACACTCTAGGTTGAAGAAGATGTTGGATAATTTCCAAGGGAAATTTTATTATGTATGGAAGAAAATGCATGACATGATCCAAGGCCAACTTGTAGAGAATGAAGTGTCCTTCTGAAAAAGTCTCACGAAGGTGAAGAAAGAACACATTGTTTCATTATTTGGAAAAATTCATGGGTTCGTGTCTCATAAGGCTCTTGACTTGATGTTATCTAAATTGTTAGGTCCGATGTTGAATTTGTGAGTGTCGACCCATTCAAGTATCGATGTGTGCTGAGAACCCTAATGGTCAACTTCTACTGTCTATGTTTACACTGTATGCAACTTGGCAAAACACATATTCGTGCAATTGCGAAAGTGATTATAGATCCAGTGGTAGACAACGTCAAGCAAAAGTTCTTAGAATCCACTCTTGATCAGCAGTTGTTGAAGATGAAGCTGCTAGATTTGAGCCGCCCTGATTCACATGTCATGATTGAACCAAATGAACCTGTAAAGGGCAAGGGGAGACCTAAAAAGAAGAAGTTTTCTAAGCATGAGAATTCCACCAAAAGGTACCCCTCTGGTCATGAGTACGCGAAGACACAAGATAAGCTTAGAAGTCAAGCTAGTATTTCTAAGCAAAAACAGAAGGAGCCGAAGTTGAAATCAACGTATATGAAGCAAATTCCTCTGTGGATTCAGGATTATATCAAGAAAATTTAGAATGTACTCCCTGATGACAATTGTGAATTCAGATGCATAGGCAACTTCTTAGGTTACAACGAGAACATCGGTTGGAGGCAAGTGTGACATGAATTACTATTGGAGCTAGAAGGTAACCATGACTTTTGGGTTTGAATGTGAAATGATGGAGGGGTGGAGTTTGTGAAAGATGCTCTGACAATTCCCGAAAGCTCTGTACGCATTGGTGATGAAAATGGTTGATTAAACCAGATATGTTACAATTGGCGGCCAAACGTTATAGTTGTGGCTTTGTGTGTTAAGGGAATCAAAACACTTTATGTTTTTCGTATATTCCGCCGCCATCAAACTTGAACGATGTACGGATATGTTTCATGACACACCTTACACAGAGTAAACACTTTGTCTTGCTACATATGACACTAAGACCACCACTGCCTCGGATAGTACTGATTTGGCCTTCACGCATGTTCCAGAAACATACTCATGGAAGACTTCGTTCGATGGCCAACTGCAGATAGGTGAGGTGATGGTTAACAAATACAATGCGTCAAAAGCAAAGAAGTCGAAAGTGGTTGTTGTACTTGATGATTGAAGACATTTTGTAAATTTCTAAATGACATTTTGTATTCATACGATGATAAAATTTTAAGGGAAATCAATTTTTTTGTAGTCTCGACTTGTATCTTTTTAATCAATAAATATCAACAAATTATATTTTGTATGTCTTGAAGATTTGTATTAGTTTTGTGTTTTATGGATGGATGAGTAGTTTTATATCATGTTAATGGGTAAAAGTAACTGTATAGTAACATGCTACATTTCAAAATTTTAGATTGCAAAATGGACTACATTTCAAAGTCTAAAATTTATGTTGTCAAAAAATTTCAGACACTAAACGCACGAGCCATTGCGAATATCTTTACCAACATCGCAGCGACCGCTGCGGTTTGAATAGACAGAATCGCAAACTAAATTGCGATTGAGTCCTGAAAACTAACCAACATGGATTAACATGAAACGTAGAGGCTCATGCAAAACCAATAACTATTGCAGCGGTCAACATGATTATATGTATCCCAGTCACAGTGACCGCTTCATTTAGACAGAAAACAAACTCTATTCAAATTTTGGATTCTTTGAATTTGAAATTTTTTCAATTTCTATGGGTTTAACACACTATTGGCATATTTGATTTATTTCTAAACACCACTTTTGACCTTCTCAAAATGGGGTGTTCAAAAGTGGGGTTTATCAATAAATCAAATATGTAAATAGTGTATCAAACCCATAAGAATTGAAAAAAAAAGTTCAAATTCAAAATTTTGAAAAAATGGACAGAGTCTGATTTTTGTCCAAACGCAGCGGTAACTGCGAGGAAGCCTGTTCCACTCGCACGAGCCACTGCGTTTGGATAGAAAATAAACTCTATCAAAATTTTGGATTTTTTGTATTTGAACATTTTTTTGGGTTTTTTTTAATGCATATGGGTTTGATACACTATTGACATATTACAAAACTCTAATTTTGAACACCCAACTTGAGAAGGTCAAAAGTGGAAAAAAATGTCAATAGTGTATCAAACCCATAGGAATTGAAAGAAATGGAAAAAAAAAAATTCAAAAACAAAAAATCCAAAATTTGGACAAAGTCTGTTTTCTGTCCAAATGCACCGGTCACTGCGAGTGGAACAGACTTCCTCCCAGCGATGACTGCGTTTGGATAGAAATCAGACTCTGTCTATTTTTTTTCTTTTCATTTTTTGTATTTTAATATTTTTTTCAATTTCTATGGGTTTGATACACTATTGACATATTTGATTTATTGCAAAACTTCAATTTTGAACACCCCAACTTGAGAAGGAGCTGATGCGTGATTGACTAGCAGTTGATAACAATGACATAGTCCAGGGAGGTAGGATATGGGTCATTTGGGATCCTCAAGCAGTGAACATAAGTGTTGTTTCTAGGTCTGATCAAGCAATCTGCTTGAAGTCTATATGGCCTAATGGATACACTTGCATTCTGACATTTGTATATGGTAGCAGTTACAACAACTTCAGAAAGAGATTATGGCTAGAACTTGAAAATTTCTTGAGAAACAACAAAATCCCATGGTCAGTGCTGGGAGATTTCAACTCGAACCTGAATTCCCAGGAAAGAGTTGGTGGGGAGGAGATATGACCATGCAGGACAATTTATAGACTTTGCAGAATGCGCATTGAATGCAGGTTTGTTTGATTGTCAGTACAAGGGTTGTTTCTTAACATGGAGTAATAAGCAGAGTGGGGACAATAGAATCATGTGCAAATTAGATAGGGCAATGATAAACCAGGAATGGCTTCTTGATATGCCTAACTCTGAAGTTGACTTCCTCAACCCAGGAGTATCAGACCACTCACCAGTCATCTTAACCATCTATGAACATACAAACCCTGGTCCTATCCCGTTTAGGTTCTTCAACTTTTGGGTGCATGAGAAGGGCTATATGGAGGTGGTATAAGACGCTTGGGCTCAACCAGTGATTGGTAATGCAATTTATTGCTTTGTTCAGAAGTTAAAAAGAGTGAAAGCTCAACTGACAGTGTGGAGAAAATACAATTTTGTTAATGCTAGTAGTGGAGTAAATACTGCAAAACAATTCATGGAGTTCACACAAAGTGCGCTTCAATTGGACCCCCTAAACTCTAGTCTAGCCGAGACAGAAAAAGAAGCAGTGAAGCAATATGCACTAGCAGCCCGTAATGCAGAATCCGAGGTAGTGCAAAAAGCAAAAGCAAAACATATGCGGTCAGGTGATGAAAATGTCACATATTTTCATCACTACCTACGGGAAAGGAGATCAAAAAATAAAATTTTGTCCATCTATAACTCTCATAATGAGAAACTGGAAGATATGAAGGAGATTGAGAATGAATGCATCAGGCACTTTGATGATGTTTATGTTGGTGAACAAGAAGTCTATGACACAACTATTATTGACAGTTTGCAAGTAGAAAGAACAATTATTGAGGCCGAGACTGTGGAGATGACCCAAGAAGTGACCAGGAATGAAATCACAGAAGCTATGTCTTCAATTGGCTCAGACAAGGCCCCTGGCCCTGATGGCTTCTCATCACTATTTTTCAAATAAACTTGGAGGATTATAGGGAATGATTTTACAAAGGCGATCAAGAACTTTTTCAGAAACAAGAAGCTATTGGGTGAGGTAAATGCAGCATATATTACTTTAATTCCTAAGGTTTCTAATGCATCTTATTTGGGTGATTTCAGACCAATCTCTTGTTGCAATGTGCTATACAAATGCATTACTAAGATCTTGACAAATAGAATGAAGAAAGTAGTTCACAGACTGGTTAGCTTGGATCAGTCAGCATTCATATGAGGGAGATATATGCATGACAATGTGATGTTAGCTCATGAATTGGTCAGAAACTATCATAGAAACTAGGGAGCTCCCAGGTGTGCAGCCAAGATTGATCTTAGAAAGGCCTACGATATGGTTAGATGGGAAGCAATAGAGCTTGTCATGAGGAAGATGCGATTCCCAGAGCAGTACAATGAATGGGTGAAGGCTTGCATTACGACCCCTAGGTTCTCCATCTCTATCAATGGTTCTCCTAAAGGTTTTATAAGGGCCAAAAGAGGAATACGACAAGGGTGTTCAATGTTGCCATATTTATTTGTTCTTGTTATGGAACTATTGCATCTTATACTAAAGAAGAAGGTGGATGAAGGAGAATACATTCTGCACCCTAAGTGTAGTAATCCTCTGATTACCCATCTATGTTTTGCTGATGACCTTATTGATTTTTTTTTTCATGGGAGCATTAAGTCTGCAAAGGCACTATCTAGTGCTTTGAGCCTGTTCAAAGCAAGCACAGGACTAGCTATAAATTGCTCAAAGAGCAACTTGTTTGCTGCAGGGGTACCCAATGAGGAACTTACACTGATTACTAGGTGCCTAGAATTCAATCTAGATGTGCTCCCTGTGAAGTACCTGGGATTGCCCTTGATATCTTCTCGCCTTGCTTATAACCAATGTCTACCATTAGTTGACAAAATACGCAAAACGGTCCAATCTTGGAAGAATAGGACCCTGTCATATGCAGGCAGAGTTACTCTGATTAAAGCTGTATTGAATAGCCTCCATGTGTACTGGACATCTTGTTTCATACTCCTGTCAAGTGTTAGAGATGATATAACAGGAATAATGAGGAATTTCTTGTGGCCAGCCTCTGATGTATACACAAAGACACCTATGGTGAGCTGGCAACGAGTATGTAGACCTTATAATGAAGGAGGCTTGGGAATTAGGTTTATTGAAACTTCAAACAAAGCTGCCATGATGCGCCATTTGTGGAATATCGTATCTAGTAAGAATAATCTATGGGTAAAGTGGACCAAAGCAAACTTAATCAAAGACAGACATTTCTGGATCATGGACACTCCAAATAAGTCATCCTAGTGTTGGCGTAATATTCTTAAATCCAGAGTGCAGGCCAGCTCGCTTATTGTTCACTCAATTGGAGATGGGAAGGAAACTCATTTATGGAAAGATCCATGGCACCCATTGGGTATACTTATTAACAGATTCCCCGAGCAATTTACATACCATTCAGTGCTTCATCGCAATGCCACAATTAGTGCTCTTATCACAGATAACAGATGGAACACAAGAATGAATGAAAGAACATATATTGCTGATATTTATGAAGAACTTGGCTCGGTGGAAATAGACAGTGAGTACAAAGATGAAATCATTTGGATGGGGGGTTAAGAAGGAGAGTTCTCCAATAAAAGTGCTTATCACTCAATGAGACAAAGATCACAACATGTTTCTTGGTCCAAATTGGTGTGGTTTACTGGAAGGATTCCTAGACATAGTTTCATTACTTGGCTTGTTTTGCATAAGGCTCTTAAGACCCAAGATAAGCTGGAAAAATAAAGAGTCATAACTAGTTCAGTTTGCTCTCTTTGTAGTGATGAATCTGAATGCGAAGAGCACCTATTCTTCAAATGTAGGTATTCAAGTTTTGTATGGTCACGTATTCTATTGCACCTAGGATATAGGCATCAGCCCATGGATTGGACAGCAAAATGGAAATGGTGTGAGATGAAGTTTACTGGTAAATCACCAAGCAATGTGGTAAAAAAACTAGCTTTGAATGCAACTGTTTACCATTTATGGATTGAGAGGAATTGCAGAGCATTCCAGTCCAAGTTCAAAGCAGCTGTTGAACTAGTTCCAAAGGTCATTGAAGATGTCAGATTACGAGCTTCAGTCCTGGATCTTCAAGTAGACAACAATTCTGACAATAGAGGGCTATTTGACAAATGGCGAATAGGAGCTCAGTTTCATATGTGCACTAGCACTTGGCATGCTTGGCAACGGCCTGAACAAGGATGGGTAAAAGTTAATACGGATGGTTCTCTAACAGGTGCTAGGGGGTTATGGTGCCTTGATTAGGGACCATGAAGGACTTGTGGTGGTAGCTGCAGCAGGGTCCCAAAAAGCACAAACAATCATTTTGCATGAGCTACAAGGGATTGAGTTGGGCATCAAGCTAGCCCGCAGACATGGTTTCCAGAGAGTGGAGCTCAGTATGGACTCAAGCAATGCCTTTAAGTACCTTACTACCACTAAAGCTCCTCCATGGGAAGCAATTCATACTGCTTGGCGTATCAGGGAGGACATGAAGAAGTTTGTGGGATGCAGGGTAATGCACGTAGTAAGGGAAACAAACCAGGCAGCAGATAAGCTAGCTAAGCTTCTTCCTAATATGAGTTTGTGGATACCATTCCAAGCTCTTTTGCGGAAGACATCAAGAAGATTGTATTTGATGATGCTAGAGGTAGAAAATACTCTCGAATGTAACAAATCTCAATTCCTTATTTTCAGTGGTCTGGGGAGGCCATATAAACCCCCACGCTTGCATTTCAAAAAAAAAAAAAAAAAAAAATTGAGAAAGTAAAAAGTGAAGTTTAGCAATAAATCAAGGGTTATTTGCATTTCCCCCCTATAATATATGCCTTGTTCAGTTTTGCACCAAATTATCATTCATATTGCACTTTACCCTAAGACTAGCAGTCAACATGCCTTGACCGTCTGTTTTAAAAAAAAGATTACCAAAATACCTCTGAGAAATCAAGGGTTGAGATTGAATATTTCGTATCTCGAACATCTCATTTCAAGAAAAATTCTAAGGCCCAGATAAAATCATAATCGTATCTCGAGGAAAATCCAACAGTTGATTTTAAAAAATCTTTCATTTTAAACAACTCATCTTGAGGAATATCTAACGGTCCAAATTAAAATGTGTGCGCATCTCGAGGAAATCTAATGATCCAGCATGCATCTTGCAAAAAACCTGGTGATCCAGCACACATCTCGAGGAAATCTGACGGTTTAATGCGCCTCGAGGAAAATCAAGAAAATTTTGATTATCTTCCTCCTCCTCTTCCTCCCCTTCTTTGTCCTCTATCTCGCAACCTTGTCACCACTTCCCCCTTCATCCTTCCTCATCTTCCTCATTCCTCCACTTCATCCTTCCTCCTCTATTTCACAACCCCTATTATAAAGTTAGGGCTTCATTCCTCCACTTTCTTCTTCCTCTCCCTTCATCTCTCTGTTCTATTTCAGGGGGAAAAATTAAATTAAAATTTATTTCGGGGCAAAATTAAATTAAAATTTATTCAAAACATCATATTTCCCTCGAGATGCGCGACGAAGCGTCATATTTTCCTCGAGATGCTCATTGAAGCATTAAATGATCCTCGAGATGTTGCATAATTAAATTTGGACCATTAGATTTACCTAGAGATTTTCCTCGAGACGAGTTGTTTAAGGTGAAAGTTTTTTGTAAAATCAACTGTTGGAATTTTCTCGAGATACGATTATGATTTCAGTTGGGCCTTAGGATTTTCCTCAAGATGATATGTTCGAGATATGAAAGATTCAATCTCAGCCTTTGATTTCTAAGGGGTATTTTGGTAATCTGCTTTGAAAACAGACGGTCGAGGCACGTTGACTGCTAGTCTTAGGGGGAATGTACAATATGAATGATAATTGAGTGCAAAGCTGAATAAGGCATATTATAGGGGAAAGTGCAAATAACCTATAAATCAATTAGTGTATCAAACCCATAGGAATTAAAAAAGAAAAAAAATTTAAATACAAAAAATAAAGAAATGGACACTCTGATTTCTAGGGTTGAAAACCAAACCGACGGTTCGGTTTTTCACTTAAACTGTGAATTGAACCAACTTTGGTCGGTTTCAAAATTTTCAAACCGAAACTGAACTGACCATTAACAAAATCGAACCGATTCTAATTTATGGAAACCACAATCTAACCGTACCGACTAAAATCGAAATAAAATCGAACCGACCGACTATTTTAAATATATTATATTATTTTTATATTATATTATATATATATATATATATATATATATATATATATATATATATATCCGATCGGTTCAGTTTTGTCGGTTAAAATCACATAGGAACCAACCACTTCGGTTTTGTTTTTTTATAAACCAAAACCGAACCGATCGGTTTATTAGGTTTTTTGTTCAACCCTGCTGATTTATGTCCAAACGCAGCGGTCCTTGCGAGCCTCTCACTGACCGCTGCGTTTGGACAGAAATCAAACTCTGTCAATTTTCAAAATTTTTTGTATTTCAATTTTTTTTTCAATTCCTAGTGGTTTGATATACAATTGACATATTTGGTTTATTGCAAAACTTCAATTTTGAACATCCCAACTTGAGAAGGTCAAAAATAAGTTTAGCAATAAATCAAATATGTCAATAGTGTATCAAACCCATAAGAATTGAAAAAAAATGAAAAAAAGATTCAAATACAGAAAATCTAAAATTTGGACAGAGTCTATTTTCTGTCTAAAAGTTGTGGTCACCTGGGAAAATTTTGTTCCATTTGCAGTATCCGCTGCGTTTGGATAGAAATCAGCCTCTGTTCATTGTTTCAAAATTTTGAATAAATTTTTTTTTTCAATTTCTATGGGCAATGATTGTGATTTCGTTTTTCGAGTTAATTTCGGTCTCTTGATTTAAAAAATATTTCGCGTGTAAATAAAAAAGGTAAAACTTTCGAGGATACGTAAAATATAAAATGAATTTCGAGGGTATATTAAATATGTGAAAAAATAATATGCAAGTAAATAAATGTATTAAACACATTAAATGACACCAAAATACATATAATTATAAAATCAGTGGGTAGTTTAAAAAATTAATGTATAAGTAGAAGAAGTGATAATTAGGAAATTAAGGGATGGTTTCAAAAATCAATAAATAATTAGAAAAAGAACTTGAAATTCACGAAAAAATCTCAAATATTTTTTAGAAAATCCTCGAAAAAATGTAATTTTTAGTAGCTAGTTTTTGTATTTTTACTGAAAAACAAAACTTTTCGAAGAAACTCTCGAAAAAAATAAATTTTATCTTTTTCCCAATTTTTTTCGTAATTAAAAAAAACGAAAATTTCGGCGAAATTTCGTATAAATTCGCGTAATCTCAATCCTTGCCTATGGGCTTTATACACTATTGACATATTTGATTTATTGTTAAACCCCACTTTTGAACACCCTAACTTGAGAAGGTCAAAGGTGGGGTTTAGCAATAAATCAAATATGTCAATAGTGTAACAAACCTATAGGAATTGAAAAAAATTGATTTAAATACAAAAAATCCAAAATTTGGACAAAGTCTGTTTTCTGTCTAAACGTAGCGATCACTGCGAGTGTAACAGACCTCCTCGCAGTGACTGTCGCGTTTTTGGACAGAAATCAGACTATGACCACTTTTTCAAATTTTGAATTTGAATATATATATATATATATATATATAATTTTATTTTATTTTTCAATTCTTATGGGTTTGATACAATATTGACATATTTGATTTATTGCTAAATCTCACTTTGAACACCTCAACTTGAGATGGTCAAAAGTGATTTAGCAATAAATCAAATATGACAATAATGTATCAAACCCATAAGAATTGAAAAAAAAAACTCAAAATAATGTTCAAATACCAAAAATAAAAAATTTAGACAAAGTCTGTTTTCTGTTCAAGCGCAGCGGTCACTGTGAGTTGGGTAGCTATAGTCACATTGACTGTTGCGATGCTTTTTTATATTCTTCGCATGAGTCTGCGTTTGGTGTTATTTTCTATGACATTAGTTTTCAGGATCCAAACGCAACGGCGCTGCGATTTTGTATATCACATTCGCAGCGACTCTTGCATTTGCAGAAAAAATGGCATATTTTTTTTGTTTTAGGTTACTTTGTATCAACTTTTTCATTGCTTTTGATAGAATTGTTACTTTTACTTGGGCTATAGTTAACATTAGAACCATTACTGAGGTATATATAAATACTGATGCGAATCATAATTGATTGCATAAACATATAGTCATTGCAACAAACAATTGTTTCTGAAAATTGTTATGAAATCACTAACCACAAAATACAACAAAGAAAATTGTATATGAAAAATTATTTTTGAAAATTATACATCAATTCCTCTTAGTCTTGTTTTTGAGGTTCTTTTTCAGGCATATTCTTCTCATGCTTCTTCTTGGTTCTGCCCTTAACGCCATTACCAGCAAGAACTTCACTTTCTTCAGCAGCAGCAGCACCACCACCCTCTCCCTTCCTCTACCACCAGCACCACCACTAGCATCACCCCTTCCTCTACCACCACCAGTAGCAGCACCAACCCCATCACCCATTCCTCTACCACCAGCACCAACACCACCGCCACCCTCAAATCTTCCTCTACCACCACCAACACCAACAACACCATCCCTTCCCCTACCACAATCTGCAACACCACCATTCGAAGCACCACCACTCGGAACACCACCTCTTGGAGCACTACTACCATCACCAGTTTGACTAGGTTGTTGCTCTTCCTCATTATCTCTTAAGGAGGAGAAATGCATTGAATTTTTCTTAGCAACTCACCTATTCTATTGAGCAACACGACCTTATCCAAATTCCCTCATTCAGTAGATGTGACACCAACTGAAAAGCCTCATCAACCAACTTGTTCTGCAAGGAAATTATCGATCTTAGTAAAAAAAATCAATTATGTATTTCAAATGTGAGCATATTTGTTAAATTATTTATCAATTACTCGATTGTGAGATATGAACAATTGATTTCTTAAGGGATATGTCCTTCTAGTCTTAGATGGTTGGATAAACAGATGGCTAATCTCACGAAACAACTCCAAGTAGTCCTTGCTGCAATCCCATGGAAGCTTCACTAACGCTCTTTGGTTTTCAATTACCAGGAGATGATTCTACCAAGTTGCAACAAATGAAGATACTATCTTGTGCTTCATCGAGTAGTTGTGGCTAGATCGACTTTTATTCTTCATTTTGGTTTGAATAGGGGACTTGGATTGACTTGTACCCTTCCTACCCGTCTCAGGGTGATAGGGTTCTTCAACATTAGGGCATAACAAGCAACCATGGAACCATGTAATGTTGTGAAGTGGAGTTATTCCCTTGGATTTCGCATAAGGGTCCCAAATAACCTTACAATACATACATGAACTTATTAAATTAACTGAGATGAACACATGAACTCAAATGACTAACTTTTACCTCTTTTGGAGACATGTCATCAAGATTCTCCCTAAGAGTTAAAATTTCTTCACTCACGACGCCGCTAAGTTGGAGGTAATCCCACTTAGCCATGATGGGGAGGCGATCCTTCCATGAAGCTTGAGCCGTACCCCAAAGGCTAAAGTGATCGTATATCCAACACTACAAAAGAATTAAAAATATCAATATAAAGAATCAATATCTGAAACACTAAAAAAATAATTAACTTCACAATTAACCCGAAAATTGTACCTCCAAAAGCGGCATATCCAGATATTTGTTTGGTACCCGCTCTTCTAGCACAACCAAGTTGACGATACAAGAACGCCAAAGTACGAACTCCCATGTGTACTTCCCAATATCATCCACCTTCATCAACAACTTCAAATATTTGGTGTGCACCTTGGTTCCAGTTTTATTAGCGAAAATCGTCATGCCCAGAAGAAATAACAAGTAACCTCGTGCCACTTGTTGTTTCTTTTGAAGAGAATCACTTGTGCTCACTTTCCCACATCAATGATCCTTAATAAATTTCATCTCCACGAAATTCTGATACTTCTGGACATGATTTTGTGTTTCGCTATTTTGTATCCCCAAACCATTAACCAAAAGTTGAATACACTCCTTTGCCCTTCATTTGAGTTTTCTTCACCATAACTGACTTACCAACAATTGGAAAATGAGTGATACGATAAACATCACCGATGGTAATGGTCATTTCTCCAAAAAGGAGGTGATAAGTGTTGGTCTCAGGTTGCCAACGCTCGATGAAAACACAAATTATGACCCTATCGATATGATCCTTACAATGGTCTTTCAACGGTTAGAGACCACTATTATAGACCATTGAAATGACTTCTTTCGGCTCCTCAAGCAACCTCCAAACTATAAAATTTTTGTACTGATGCCTACATCTCAACTCCCCTCATTCCTATAAAATAAGAAAAACTAGCCAGTGTCCAAATAATGTAAAATCATTTTGTTTGTATATTGAAAATAACTTGAAAATATTATAAATACCTCCTGACCAGATCAAATGGAATTAGCAACATGACCATATCCTCTATTATGGGTGCATCATTGGGACCACTAGGATAAGAAACTTTGTTAGGTTCTGGATCTTCATCGGGACCATGTTCTATAGAAATAACTAGATCTTAATCTGGATCACCCTGGGCATTCGCATCCCCTCGAGCCTCAACATCCCGAGCTTCCGCATCCCTCTGACCATGCTCACATTTCTCATCCCCCCATCCTCCACATGCCCATGACCCTCCGCGCCTCCCCGCGTTTGCTCACCCCATTTGTTCCCCTCATCCCTCACCCTTATCTGTTTCATTTGCGACAATCAAATCACTCCCCATTGCATCTTCTCTCCTCTTCATCTCCATTTCTTTCTCCCTCCATTGTTGAAATATTTTCTCTTCCAAAATAGTTTTTTTACGGCTATGGTCTTTCCCACAGATGTCGTCATTCATACTCTTTCAACTGGATGATCCCCACCAACACTACCACCAACACCACCACCTACACAACCGCCAACAACACCACCACCTACACTACCGCCAACATCACCACCAACACCACCACCAACAACACTAACACTACCACCAACATTACCACCAACCTCCTCCACAACATCTTTGTTTGTCCTTGTCATAACATACAAAACAAATATGAAACAATTAAAACAAAACAATCAAACAAAAAAAAAGGAAGAGAGGTTTACCTAAATTCGTTTGGGTTTGTTTGAACAATTGAACACAATGAAGACCACGCACCAAATTGAACTAACTAAGCCCTAGAATCACACAAAAACCTCAATTGCACACAAACACACTGATTCACACACCAACAAACCCCAAATTTCACCGAAACCTCTAAAAACCTCCAACTTTTGAATCGCACACCAACAATAGAGGGAAAGAAAAAAAAGTAGAGAGTAGAGGGAGAATGAGGGCGGGAAGAGTGTCTGTGAGAAGTTCAAATGTTGGGAGAGAGAAAGGGATATACCATGCTGGAGAGAAAGGTAAATTTTTTGTTAAGGTTTTTTATTGGTGGTGTCCTTCAATAGGTGGTGGTGTCATTAAGAAAAGTGGTGGTGTCCTTCAGAAAGTAGGGTATTGGTGGTGTCCATCAGGAGAAGTGGTGGTGTTATTTAGCAGGGGTCTTTTTCAGCAATTGCTTCACACCTATAAATAGCCACTCTTGTGGATCCCTCTCCTCGAAATACATATATTTTTTAAGGTTTATTTTACACTTAATTGCACTAACCCTCCCATAATTAATAGCTAATTAGGGTTTACCTCCAAAGCATATCAATATTTCAGTCTCCTCCGGGACCAGCGGTCCATGCACGCTGACCGTAAAACTTTCATGTGCATTAATTCTTATTTTTCAAAATGTCTTTTAAGCAAAAACCATAATGATGATGCATAAAAGGTCACATCCCTGAGGCGTACACGTGTCACGATGATCTCGAGAAATTACGGGCCCCAGCGTCAGCCCAACACTGATCCGGCCCAAGCGGTTCTAAGCCCGCCTGATCCAGTCCGCCAGATGGACCCAAACTCTTACAGCGTGCTAGGCCCACATGTCTCACAACATCCTCAATACCTGTAAGTTCTACTAAGGCAAGTTTCTCGATGATCAGCTTCGGACGGGCAACTACATCAGCTTTCTGCATCCAACTAGGAAGCAAATACCAGAGGACATTCCACGCATGGAAACTTCCTCATATGGATTGTTATTGGATTGGGAACTATCTCCCGCATATCTAGGAACACGGACTAACATGGAACTTCCCTCCTACAACACAATTCCTTGTTAGAGAAGGATCTTCACGAAGATCTCCTTCCTAAACTACGCCTTCGATGGCCTGGTAGAACTAGGATTTCTGCATTATAAGTAAGACATGAGGTTGGTAAGCTAAGGTACGCTACAAATTCCCTGTTTACAACATTACGCCTTCCTCGGATCCCTGTCTAACTTTAGCATCGGAGTGCCATCAGCCACCACAACGGTGGTTCGTGGCTCATGTGTGCTACTTGTGCAGGTCAACGGGATTAGGTCAAAGCAGGGAGTGGAAAACGACTACATCACATAAGATGAATCTTGAGATGCAAATATGTATCCAATAGAGGATAAAGTAAACCCCATAATTTTCCATGTATCTTGAGAAAATTTTGCTTAATCAGACCTCGAGCTACAAATTCATTTCGAGAAAAAAATGTCCTAACAAGCTCTCCTTCTTACTTCTTTCACTGAACTAGACCACCAACACCACCCATCACCTTTACCCCCACTATTCTCGCCAATGAAACCAAAAGAAACCTCTCCGACCAAACCAAACCTTATTTCTTAATGTCTTTCTTGCAACATAGATCAAACATACAGTGAGCAATAACAAGAGAAAGAGAGAGAGATGAGAAGAAGAGATAAAGCATCGGTGTTACAGCAACAACGACAGAAATAACTTCAGAGGCCTGGATGCTGGAGGAGCATCAACTGTGAAGTCCCCCTCTTCGCTCTTCTGGCTAGTCATCTAAGCAATTTGTTGCCTAACCAACCTCGTTCTAGGCCTCCACTTTTCTCGCAAAGAGGGAAAGTGGGGGATTAGGCGGTGAGTCACAGGGAGGGAAATAAGGGGAAGGGGGTATGGCAGGTAGTGGTGAGTGTAACGACCCGATCCACAGAGTATTATATTGTCCGCTTTGGGCCCAAGGCCCGTACGGCTTTAAAACACGTAGTACTTTGTAGATCCAAACTCGTACATATATAACACATCCCCTTCCCTCACCTAGGCGATGTGGGACTATAATCTCCCCTTGGTAGCTCGCCCAACCCCTATTGGGATCCACGGGCCTGTTGGGCTTCTCCATCACGGGCCTTTCCCTCACCTTCCCCTTCAGGTCCGCCCAAACAAGGGTATCACAGTTCACCCCCCTAAGGGAGCTCAACGTCCCTGTTGGCACACTTTCGGCTAGGTCCGGCTTTGATACCATTCTGTAATGACCCAATCCACATAGTACTATACTATCCGCTTTGGGCCCAAGGCCCGCACGACTTTAAAATGCGTAGTACTTTGTAGATCCAAACTCGTACATATATAGAACATCCCCTTCCCTCACCTAGGCGATGTGGGACTATAATCTCCCCTTGGTAGCTCGCCCAACCACTATTGGGATCCACGGGCCTGTTGGGCTTCGCCATCACGGGCCTTTCCCTCACCTTCCCCCTTAGGTCCGCCCACACAAGGGTATCACAGTGAGCCTCAGGGACGGAATGAGGTGGATGGTGGGCGTGGTGCTAAAACAATGATAGAGAATAGGGAGGCGAGGAGGGGGCGGTGGGCTAAAATAGAGGAAGAGGTAGAGGGTGACAGGGATGAGGGCGGTGGTGGGGAATTCAATCAGAAATGAGGATAAGAGGAAGGGGAATGAGTGGGTTGGGAAAGAAGATGATTTTATTAAACAACTATGTGAGATTCCTCGAGATAGCTTATGTTTTGGTTGGACCCTTTAATTTTCTTCAAGGTGAGTTGTTCGAGATACAAAACGATTGATCTCAACCTTAGATTTGTTGAGGGTATTTTGGTTATCTAAATATGGACATTTTGAAAACAACTCGTGACCTGACGGTCAACTGCATGGACTACTAGTCCTGAAATAGTGATATGTTTGAGGGTAAACCCTGATTAGCTATTTATTATAGGCGGTTATATCAATTAACTTTATTTTATAAATAAGAAAGGTTAATTAAATTGAATATTTTTTGGCTGATTTGGGTTGTCGAAAGGGTCCAATTTGAAAACTAATTAAATGACAATGTTAGCCCAAGTGGATTGGGATCGCTCGACGAAAAGCGCGCGAGTTTTTCTCAATTTATTTATCTACAAAACCTTAGTTGCAAAAAACTGATGTGATTTGCTTAAATCAAGTTCGATTGACGCTTGAGGTTTATATTGGTTATTGTAAGTTTTGGTTGAAGTTTTTGTGAGTTGGGTTGCGGTTAGTCGAAGGTGTTGCTAGTTCAATAGAACAGAAAGTGTGCTCAACCTCCTAAAGTTAATACTACCTTTTGTCTTATATACTTCATTGTATTAATTATTGTTAAGGGATTTGACCTAAACTTTCACCATTTGGATTTTAGGCCATTTTAAGGTGTTAGATTTTGGTTGTTTACTCTTAGTTAGTTAGTATAAAGGCATTTTTGTCTTTCAATTGGTCAAGACATTCAATATGGTTTACTACGACAATATAATTTGTCAACAATTATTTGTTGAAATTATAAAATCGATGTTGAGCAAAATTGTATAAGTCTGCGATTGACTTATAAGTCTTACATATTGGGTGTGTGAATGATAGAGCAAATGAGAATATTCAAATGCAATAAGAAGACTCAATCGTGTCATCTCAAACAATCAAATCAGAAACACCTGTCAAAGTTAAAGACAAATCAAACGAATACCCAAGTCAACATCAAAGATCAACGTCAAACATAGATAAAAGTCAATCAAAGTCAAACTTTCAAGAAGACTAAAGTTCAAAGATGTTGAAGAAGTCTAAGAAGGTAGAGCAAAAGGGGTAAAAAATGGGTTATTTAACTTTTATCCCCCCAGTTTTATGATCAATTTAGTTTTTAGACCCCAAACTTGTCCAAGTTTTACTTTAGACTCAAAGTTTCATAATTTTTTTGAAACGTTCACTCTGCCCTTCTTCTTATTAATGCGAGATTTGACATTTCCTCCTCACACTTGTAGCAAAAAGTTGTCTAACAGATTGGCTAAATTCAAAATGATAGCCATAAGGAGAATGGGCAGTAGGGTTGAACAAAAACCGAACAAACTTATTAAACATCCCGAATGAAATTGAATCGGTCAATTTGGTTTGGTTTGTTTCGATTTTGGTTCAGTTTGTAACATTTTCAAACTTAAGTGATTGGTTCGATTTTTAGTTTTAGGTTGAAATAAACTATAAAAACCGAACCGAACCGAACCGAAACATATATTTATTTTTACAATATAAAAATAAATAAATAACACCTAGTTTTTGTCGGTTTGAATTCGATTAAGGTTGTTTTAGCATAGTTTTTGTCGGTTCGGTTTCTATTTAATTGAATTTTATTTTGGTTCGCTTTGGTTTTGACTTTTGTCAAATTGATTAATATGGTTAGGTTTGAGGTTGAAAACAAACCATGAACAACTCTAATGGGCAACTAAACTCAAAATTTAGATCATAGTCAAATGTACTACTACAAAAGGGGCAATTCTTGCGGATGATATATGACATTAAAGGACATACTTCCGACGGATTAATGGTATCCGCTGTAAAAATGAAAATCTTAACACTTTGATCCGCTAGGATAGTGTTTCTGGCGTTTATATTCGCCACAACAATATAAAGAGGAAGATTCCCCCACCCAAATGCTTATTAAAAATTAATAAAATTTGTGCCGGCGGATATAAATCCTAAACTGGCGTTGTATCCGCCATGAATATCTAAAGCGGGAAATTTTTTTGCCTAATTAATCTTTAAATATATAGAAATTTAATGCCTGCGGTTGTGGGGTATGTTACTATGTTTGTATGGGCCACCAATTTAGTTCTCGACGGATAAGTTAATTTGTGGCCTATACATTCGCTAGGACATCCGACCTCATAATTAACTATTCTGCTTCGCCTATTTGCTCCCTTTAATCTAATCAGAAGAAAGAAAACCCTTTTCTTGATCTTCTCTTCCATTCTGCTTCGCCTCTTTGCCTCATTTGTGACTCTCCAGACTCCATCTATCCCTCGTAGCGAAAGAAATTTACTGCCCATTGATTTTTGATTTTTTGTTGTGAGAGTAAGGCCAGCAGCTCTGCTTGTGTTTGTCAATTGGAGAAGAGAAAGGTAAAGAGAGAGAAAAGAGATACGTTGAAAGAATTAGAGGGTTTTGATCCCAACACCACCACGAACGACTCATTTGCTAATCATGCACCCTCTCAGACCCATAAAGAAGAACAAGCCCACCAACTATTCCATCCACTATTTCCCTTTTCTTCAACTAGCACCACTATCACCAATTCCAACATTGACTCATCCATCCCTAACATTTATAATGCACACCAAGTGTCTGATGATGCTTAATAGAAGAAAAAAAAAGTTTTGCTTAATAGTTGTTTTTTGTTTGCAGGTTCCAATTGCATCTTCATCTCCTCTACTCAAGGTGGAGCAGTAATTGACGTTCTTCCATTGCATTGCAACAAAGACTAAAAAGGTACTTCACTCCCCTTTTATTCTTGATTTTTGTTCAATTTTTTCCAATGAGTTAGGCATTTGGGTATGTGGGATTCATTGGGTTCTTATCAATTAAAGTATTTAATTAAAGTAGATCTAGACTTCTCTACAAACACCATACAAAGTCATTATTAATACGATAGTTATGTATTATACAAAAAAATTTTGCTTAGTGTCAAACAGACAAATTACCAAACCTTGGAATGGAAGAACTAATTGACATGACAACTAAAAGCTAACCAATAAGCAACAATCACCAATCACCTTGATCATGCATGCACCCTTTCCCTCCAAAATGCAATAAAATGGAACACGACTCAAATCTTTTTAAGTCCATTGCCTATTCAAACTTAATTAAAAACTAGAATTATTGGATATCTACCTACTTGTTAAAACTAAAATTGATTGGAAATCGAACTAATTGATCACAAGATCCAACGATTTGAGTTGCTACTTTCTCAATGATGACATGATAAGGTCATTGAGGCAAAGGGGCTCTTTACCCTGCTGATATTGACATTGCTTAATTGTTTACATCCATTCTTTGAAAGAAAATATGTTTTTCTATTACGTTCAAATTTATAAAGAGGAAAGCACTACTAACACAAAAATTTAGTTTTCTGACTGTGAACTGTGAAAATAGCGTAGTGTTAATATTTTCATTTTGCATTTTTCTTTGTTCAACATCTGTCTCTGGTCAGACAAAAAGATGAACACCTAATTTACTATAATGCTAAGGGATTTGAAAGAGCAACAAGAGATTTGGGTCTTGATTAAGAACGTAAAACTTGGGTGAGAGTGTCTATAGCTACCTAAAAGGCCATCATCCTTCAATACATGTTTTCCATATACAAAGATTGAAACCATACCAACAACAACAAATAACAAACAGGTTGGGTGTTTTCTTTTATTCATTCTTCTTGATCAAACGAGATGATTTCATGATGATATTGTTAATTTCAATGATGATTTCATTTCATTCTTCTTGATCTTGTTCTTGTTTGCATGTTTTCTATTCTAGGGGTTTATTGAACCCAGGGACTGTTGGAGACCAGGCAAGTTATTTTTTTCTTTAAATTTTTTTATGAAAACACTTGGGGTTTGTTTTTCTAAATTGGATGAGATGTTGTTCATATATTTATTATTTATTTTCCAAAGTTGCTAGATTTGTAAATTTTGTGGATCATTTGCTGCTAAGATATGCTTCTATTACTCATGATAATTCCAAAATAGCCGTTCAGATCAATAGTTTAGATTGAAATCGTGGTAGAAATTCAGTGGTGGTATTGATACATTGTTAGAACAAGTGCTCATTTATTGAAGATAAAAGATACATTAACAAATCAAATTCTTCATCTTTGCATTACTTCTAATTGCATCAATGTGGATCCCTGTGTGAGAGCTTTAGGGATATTTCTATCCAATTGCAATGGGTTTTATATCAGTTGTTGTTGAAGAGTATACCATAAAACGTAATGGGTATCTTTTATTTTTTAATTAGCTTGTTTAATTGACCCAAAATTTAACAACCATTTGAGTTTTGATGACAATTTTGTTAAATTGAGACCAACATGGAAGATAATTTCTAGTGTTGTGAGTATTCAATGCAAGGGTATTGAAATGTGACAAAGCAGTAGCCATAACTTACGTTGTCAAAACCTTCTTCCCTGTCCCCTGTTGTTTCCTCCAATTCTTGATGATAACAGGGAAAATAGATATGTATTATTATTCCTTTATGATACCAATTAGCTTATTTTCAAAGTTCCATTCATTCAATTATGTGTGGGTAGATTAAGATTTACTTAGTAGTTGTGCTTGAGAACACTTTCTATCAATGTAGAGCTTTTTTAGGTAGAAGCACAGTTACACTATTCACTTAAAGTTGAAATTTTTTGCAGCTCTTAAAAGCTAGAACATGGATAGGAGTTGGTTGGAAATACTAGATACTTAGAAGCCTACACAGATGGGAGGGGAGATTGGAGAATCAAACATAACAAACATAGAAGACTAATTGGGAGGGGAGATGACCGGTGTCCATGATTTTCTTAATGATGTGTTTGCTCCATTATTAACGGAGGAAGTTGGTGGGTCATCTATAGAACCTCTTATCGTGGAAGGGCATTCGGAAGATGCTAAAACTTTTTTCAAATTGCTTGAAGAGGCAGATGAAAAGTTGTATCCTGGTTGTAAAATGTTCCAAAAATTAGAGGCTATTGTAAGATTGTAGCACATATAGTAGCTGCTATATGTGGCCTACTTGATTATTCTGATCAAGATAGTAAACGAGTCATTATGGCTTTTATGGTATTGGGATGACAAATCAAGTATTTTCTCCATCTATGACTTCTATGATAAACTGGTTAATGAAGTTGTGGTGCGATGATCCAAGCAAAGTTCTGTAAATAAATCACATTTTGGCGAAAAGAAACCCCAAGCAAAACCTATTTATTTGGTTTGTTTCCCATTGAAAAATTCTCACTATTGACATTATCATCAAGAGTGGTCTCGTACTTCCGAACAGATGATCCCTCTGCGAAGGCCACACAAAATCTATTACACATCTATTTCTCATGCATCATTTCTCAAAAGAGGCGTGGATGATCATCGCCAAGGAAACTAACTAGGCTCATTACCCAAATGATGATTTACTCCATTGGATCTCTACATGGAACCAAGGTTTTGGGAACGTTTCATTCTCATCTTGTTTTGAGTTATTTGGAATTCAAGGAACAACAATTTGTTTAGTGTGTAGAAGCTTGTGCCGAACACATTATGGAAGATCATCAAATTCATGTCTATCTAGTGGTTAATCGCCTGGAATATAGTCTAAAAATTTTCCTTCTTGATTGGGTTAATTAATAGTGTGAAAGTGTAGGCATTAGAGACGATTGTGATGTTTGAGCCAGGCATAAGTAGTCTCCAGTTACCATTTTGAGCTGGTTTAGATTTTGGGTTATTTCCCAAAATAGGATACAAAAACTAATAGGGGCCAAATAGGAATAGCTATAAACTAATGGAGGCCAAATGGGTTATTTTCCATTTGGTCCCCATTAGTTTATGACTATCCCTATTTGCCCCCATTAGTTTTTGTATCTTAGTCTAATACCCATGACTGTGTGTTCAACTACATTGACTAAAAACTTCATTCAATTTTTTTAAAAAGACCAACTTACCCTGCATGTGCTTTGCACATGTTTTTACTAAAATCACTAGGGTTTGTATATAATTTTTTGTTGTCCCCCATTAGTTTGTATATAATTTTTTATTTGCACCTTCTTCTTTGTTAAAAAAAACAAAAATAAAATAAATCAAAAACTATTTTCCTACCCGTTGGATCAAACGTGGTCATAACATGATTTAAGTGATTTGAGTAAAACATGTGCAAAACACATGCATGATAAGTTGGCCTTTTTAAAAAAAAATGGATGGAAATTGTTAGTTAACGTAGTTGAATACACAGTCATGGGTGTTAGACTAGGATATAAAAACTAATGAGGGCCAAATAGGAATAGCTATGAACTAACGTAATTAAACACACAGTCATGGATGTATCTCTAGTAAAATTTATATCTTTTGTATAAACTAGTATTGTATTTATTATACATTTGTTCTTGTGGGCTTTGGGGACCAACATACTTATGTTACTGCATTTTACACTTGATTACCTTGGCAAAAGTTTTTAGTTGGTCTGACTTTTTAAATTGTCAACTTTTGTTTATGAGAAATTGCTCATGGTATCATGTGGTGTTTGTGACCATGCCACACACACCATTGTTACAGGAAGGCTACTTAGGTGATGGTTTCTATAGAAACAGTGCGTGACACATAGCTCGATGATTTAGCTTGCTAGGGTTCATGCAAGGGTTTTCTTTTGTACCAAATGAGAGGGGCTTTCCTAGTTTGGATGCTTGAGGGGCTAAATAATGATCGACTATTTTTTGGTTTTGGAGTGGTGGGCAATCTCCCTCGTCTATTTTTTAAACACACACACACACACATACACACACACACAAAAACTTGTCCTCCATAATCACCTAACAAAAAACCTGTCCTCCATTGGTGCGATTGGATCAGCAAAAGTGTCGCCTTTGCTGCATGGCACTCTACCATGGTGTTGTCCAAAACTCTTCCAGAGATCACCGAAGCCACCTTAGCGAGAACATTGCCACTATCGTACACTGCTAAAACACCAACTGCTCTTTTCTGTAAAAAGGCAAAGAAACTTGCATCATAAGTAACAATAATCATTCTCTGTGTCAGACAAGTAGGTCCATGGTGTGGGTTGGAGTGTGGGTTATTAAGTCTATGGTGTTTACTGGCCTGTAACTATGTCTGGATTACATTCAATCGATTGGATTGAGCGTCAACTGTTTGGTTGTGAAGATGTCTTAGGACGGTGTGGATGGTATCTGAGTTGTTGTGTTGCAGATTGGGGTGATTGTCAGTGGCAGCAGTAGCTAGTACTTGGTGAATCGAGGCTGGGTATGTTGGATGTTGATTGTGATATGAGGATATGAATCATTGTTTTCTCCAACTCGGCCATGTGCTGTTGAAGGAGTCGAAGAATTTTGAGATTGTGAACCGGGACTTCTTGAAAAGAATGTTATTACGCGTTTGCCAGATAGATTCGATAACTGGAGTGAACTGGGACAACATTTCCTCCCTAATATGGGAGTGAGCCTTGGTTGTTGCCCACATAAATGTGAAGCTGTCAACAGTTTGAGAAGCAAGTGCGACCATTGGCCAATTAATTGGAATTGGAGATAATTGCCAAATATGAGCAATGAGAGGGCATAAGAAGAAGAGGTCTAAGGCATCCTCCTAATGGTGGTGGCAGAAGATACAACAACTGTCCATCGGCACGTGGAGTCTTTGTAGGTTGGTCATTGTTGGGAAGGGATTTTGAGTGATTTTCCAAAGGGTAAAAATGACACTTGTCGGGGCTTTCAACCGCCAAAGTTCCCGAAAAAGCTTGGGGGTCAAACTCGGTGAGACAAAATTGGAGGATGCGGAGGCAAGTGATTCACTTGATAGAGCTTTGGTCGCACTTTTGACTGAGAAGGCTCCTCGTTTGTAAAATTTCCAAATTAGGTTATCTTCCGAGGGAAAACAATGAAATTTTATTCTGATGTAAAGTAGTGATTGAAGAAGTGACCTATACGAAGTGGATCCAAGTAAAAAGAATCCTAATACCTAACCTGACTGACTAGGGTTTGGGTAAGTATGAAGCTCCTGACCCAAGTACTATAGGTGGGTCCATGTCCATTCATTGTTTAAAACAAAGACTTCCACTCCATCGTTGTTTTAAGGCAGCGCCTATTTGGCACCACAACTTGCACTTACCCACACCACTCACCAATTTTTTTATTATTTTTTTACTTTTTTTACACCACCCATAATACCACTATTCATCTTGTTCTTCTTCTTCTCTCATCCTCTCTTCTCAATAACAAGAACAAGAACAAGAACAAGAACAAGAACAAGAACAACAACCTGGAAGGGGTAGCGAGGAAAGCGCCAATCGATGGACGGTGAGAGACGACAGGTGACGACAAGAGATAAAGGAGATGGAGCGACAACTATTGTCACCCTTCTCCTTATTCTTCTTCTCCTCCTTCCGCTTTTTTTCCAGTTCTCCCACTCTCTTTCAGTTCCACTCTCTTCTTCTCGCACAGGTTGTCGCCCCCTCTCTTTCTCTCCTTATTCTCCTTCCCCTTACGACAGTTTATTTTTTCGCCCTTGCAGCAGACCGTGTGAGGATGGGTTACCCATTTGCACGGGCCACTGCGAGGGCAAAAAAATTTGACCCTCGAAAAGGTTTATGAGAATGAAAAACTCTCAATCGTGGATGTACGGTCCGCTGTGAGGGTGAAAAAACAAAATGTCGCGAGGGGAATGAGAAAAAGAAGAGGGAGAGGGGCGACAACGGAGTGGAGAAGATGTAGAAAAGAAGATGGGGGTGCTTTGGGGGTTCCCCCGGATGGGGAGGGAAGAGAAATGAAAGAAGGAGAAGAAGATGCAGAGAAGAAAAAGATTAGTAAAGAAGAAGGGTGGTGGTGAAAATAAAGGAAGTTGGGAGGGGAAAGAAAACTCTCCATCATTTTGAATATGGGAGAGGAGAAAGATTTAGATTTTTTTTATAGGTGGTGTGGAAGAAAACAGTGGTGAGGAACATAAAGTGCATGATGTAGGAAAGAAAAAATTAGATGGATGGTGTGAGTGAGTGTAAGTTGTGGTGCCAAATAGGCGCTGCCTTTTTTAATTGGAAACAAAACTCTCTCCGACTCTTGGACTCTTGAAACACACTAAATTAAGTGTTTGAGAAGTCGTTAAATCTATCAATCTCCAACAATCAAGTACTTCAAAATGAAGAAAGAGTTTTTGAGTCTCAATATCCAGATAACTCAACTCTTTCTTTCTATCACATTACCATATTTTAATCCACCCTTTCTATTCTTTCCAAATCCCTGAAATCCCCTCATTCGTACTCTTATTTCTTCTCCTGTGCGAGCTCCTTGATTTCTATTTGTTGTTTTACTGCTACGCCTTAAGTTTGTTATTTTTGTAGGTCTCCGGCAACGTGCATCTTTGTTTCCTTTTCTTCTTGTCTTACCCCTCTCAAAGCCATATACCCCTTACCACCTTCATCCTCTGGGTTTAATCTATCCTTACCCCATCACCATGAATACTCGTCAATATCATGTACCTCACACCAGTACCAACACACTACAAATACTCATTTACAAATCACCTTCTTCCCCCCTCTCAACAGCCACTTCATTCTTTTACTAGCTCCTCATTCAACCATGGTATGTGTTCATACATTTTCCAGGAGCATCATTGCTATATCTCCTTACTAATTGATTCCTCAGGGCTACATACTACCTCAATCCCAAACCAAAATCAAGTAAGAGTTATACCGCCCCCTCCATACCCATGTCAATCCCTATGGAACTACCACTCACACACTATCCATCACCCGCAAATCCCTCTTACAAGCATTGATCTTATATTACCACTCCCACACACCTATAGCCATTCCACCCATGGAAATACACACGAGGTTCAATCTCTGATCTGTATCAAGAAGGTTCAATTGGCCACGAAAGACTGCCAACTCTTTCCCGACGATAACTACCACAGACGGACCTCCCACCAAGGGATGTCTTCCGGCAATGAGAAAAAGGGAGATAGACCCAACATACATCTCAGGTTCGAGATGAGATGGGAACAGAGGCACCAATTTCTTACCAAGGTGAAAGGTGATTTTACCAGCCCTTAACGTCCTTTTTCGCTAGCCGTCGAGGCGGCCGAATCTCACTGCTTAATTATGCGGTTCAAATTATCCATCGAGGTTTTTCAGATCTCACTGCTCAATTATCCGTTGAGGCCGTCGAATCTCACTAATCTCACTCACAGTTCATCAAGGATTCAATCACCTTGAAAGAAGAATATTTCATAACTCCTTGTCTTGATCTTTTTTATCTACTGACCGGAACTCCGATTACTCATTACTGCCTAAGACAGTTGGAAACAAAAGCATAAAACAACAAACCTCTTTTGACCCACTCACTGGTTGTTGTTCAGAAGAGAGTAATGGCATTGAATGGAAAAGGTGCCAACTTCCTTCAATTAATGCCAGTTATGTTAGCTTCAACAATCACTCAACGGACAGTCTGATGGCCGTTATGAAGTCTACACCAACGAAAATCATGACAACTATTCTCTCAGGGTTAATGATGGTTTAATTGCCGTCAATTTTAACCACAGTTGGCAACACTATTTAGACAAATAGTAAGAATGAAACATGCATCGACTGTCATCAAATTCAGTCATTGAATTCCCCAATGCGTAAAGACTCATTTGCTACTTCTGGTAGTAGTACAGGCACAACTCACTCTTTGATCACGATTCAACTGAAACCCCAATAACTTTTGGGATATTCTGATCGAAAGACAATCATTTTTAGTAAAGAGGCCACAATATGCACCGGAAATAACAAACTTGAGATCAAAGACTCAGATTTACGGAAAGGGCAAGTTCACATAAAGATAACATGGGGATTGAAAATAAGTATGGTGAATCATCATGGGAGAAAGAAAAGCCAAACAAATTTGTCTTGGAGTGAGCGAGAACCTTTGGAAGAATGTCCATGCTGCTGACACTCATCTCAAAACAGGTTTTGGGTTAGCAAAGACTGCAAAACCAACTCTTGATGTCAACACTCAGGCCTTGCAGGTACTGGCCACCGCCGTAGAAGGGTCGCCCAAGTACACATGATACTATCCTTGAACACTAGCAGCATTGGGTCTCCCCACACGTTCCAAATTATAAAGACCTTATCCAATCGGTCCAATCCCGACATCCCATTCTTATAAGAAACTAATGCCTCATCTGAACATATGGATTGCATTCATCCGAGACTCGAATTCAAACACGAAGTCTCAGTTACAATGAATGGTCAATCAGGTGGCACTGCACTATTATGGAAAGAAGGTATTTCCCTTGCCATTCTTTCGTCTTGTAATATTATTTCAACTATATTATTCATGATTACTTTGCTTTATCTCATTGGTCTACTATTTTTATGTATGGTGAACCCAACCCATCTCTCAAGGTTCCTTTTTGGGATAATATGTCTGCACTTTACATCTACTAAAATCTTCTGGGTATCATTATTGGGGACCTTAATGTCATTCTCAAGTCGGGGGAGAAAATAGGCGGTAATCGGCCTACTATCTCTTCCCTTAGCCACCTTCGTACTTTCATAGACAACCATAACCTTTTTGATTTTCCTTATACTGGCTCCCAATTCACTTGGAACAATAAGCGTAAAAACATAAATGGGATTAAGGCAAAACTTGATCGTATCTTTGTGACTACTGATTGGGTCAATTTGTTTCCTTCGACTACGACCTGAATTATTCATACCTCTACCTCAGATCATAGAGTTCTTACTCTGCAGTTAGTCGCCCACAATTCAAATGGTCCCAAACCTTTCAAATTTTTTCAAATGTGGACTAAAGACCCCCAGTGTCGAAAATTGGTCAATTCCTTTTGGGCTCCAAGGCGTCACCCCAAACCTGATCAAAATTTCCACGTCAAAACCAAAAAGTTGAGCTATTGTCTGTCTTGATGGAACCACAATGAGTTCAAGAATATTCAACTGTGTATTCAAGTGACCCAAAAGGCCATTGATTTCCAAAATGAACAACCTTCCACTCAAAATGCCTTGGCAATCGCCTCGGCTGATGACCGACTCTCGGAACTCCTAGTAAGAGAGAAATTTTTCTGGAAAAACAAGTCTAGTCGTCCTTGGCTCAAAAAGAGAGATAAAAACACTAAATTCTTTCATCTTTAAAAAATGAAACCTCATTTTTCGCTAGAAAGATGAGTCTAATGTCTGGCAGTCAAGCCATTACAATGTTAGAAAAATTCTTAATAACTATTTTGAAACCATTTTCCAATCATCGGGTCCATCCTCCAATCTTGAAATTCTTTCTCTGTTCACCCCGGTCATCTCTAGGGCTGACAATGAGGTTCTTCTCTCCATACCTATTGACTCTGAGATTCAAAACATTATTTTTGATATGGGCAGTCATAAAGCGCCAAGTCTTGATGGTTTTCATCCCTATTTCTTTCAATGTTACTGAGGATATAGTGAAGTTTGACGTTTGCGAGTTAGTTAAACATTTTTTTACTACCTGACAGATGGATCCCAAGCTCAATGAAACCTTTATAGCACTTATCCCAAAGGTTGGAAACCCTGTCACTTTGGATAAATTCTGCCCTATAGGCCTTTGTAATGTTATTTAGGTGACCTTGATAATATCATCTCCCCCAATCGCGGATAATGTCAGTCTTGCACATGAGACTTTCTTTCAAATGAAACACTTCTGAAGAAAAAAAAATGTTGGATGCCCGTTAAAATTGATATGGCCAAGCCTTGTGAAAAAGTGAAATGGCATTTCTTATGACAAATTCTTTGACAACTGTGGTTTGCTGAAGGATGGATTCAACTTATTGAGCAATGCATCTCCACCACATCACTTCAGGTCATTTTTAACGGCTCACCCCTTTCTTCCATCAACCCTCTAGGGGCATTCGTTAATGGGATCTCCTGTCACCATATCTTTTCATTTTGGTTGCTGAAGCTTTGTCCCGTCTTCTTACTCGAGCAGAAGACATAGGGCTCATCAAAGACATCAAGATCAAACAACATTCCCCATCTATTAGTCACATGCTATATGTAGACGACCTTATGTTTTTTTGCCAAGCATCCCCAGCTGAAGCCCACTTGGTAAAGATATTATTCAACATTATTGTCTATCTGGTCAAAGGGTTAATTTTGACATATCCTCGGTGTTCTACAAGTCCAATGTTCACCTGAAGCATGCGAAAATGATCAACATGTCTGTGATCAAAATTTTACAACCCTAAGGAGAAATATCTTGGCTTCTACTGATCATGTCGAACAAAAAGGCCAGTGATTCGCAATTCCTTATTGATAAGATCAATGTCAAACTCTCAAGCTAAAATCCAAAGTGCTTTATCAAGCGGGCATAAAAGTTATGATTAAAGTTGTCCCTAACTCGATTCTTGTTTACACCATGCAAATTTTCCTTCTCCCAAACTCAATCACTACCAAATTTGATGTTCTCGTTCGCAACTTCTGGTGGAACGAGACCAAAGGTAGCAAAGCTAAACACATGTGTACCTGGGACCGTATCACTCAGCCTCGCCACTTGGATGGACTTAATATACCCTCAATGATGAATAAAAATCTTGCCTTAATGGCAAAGGCATGTGGCAAACCATCTCTTTCCGCCACAAAACTCGTGTTATCCAAATTAAAGCGTTTTTATTTTAATGCTAAAAGCATCTTCCAAATTTCCATCGTTGGCTTCCTTTCCTTGGAGAGGTAGTATCATTGCACTGGCCAGAATGAAACGATATATCAAATAGCAAGTATTGTCGGGAGACAATATTGACATAGGAGGGAATGTTGGGTTAAGCTTGGTTTGTTACTGATTGATTGTATTCTCAATCCTCAGGCCCCAAATCTGCCAACCAGTATTCTGGATTTGTGGACCTTTCCCACTGGTCAACACCCCCATTGGAATGATAGCTTAATCAATTCCCTCTACCCCGCCCCCATGGCTAGCGACATTCAAGATATTATGATCAGATAATCGGATTGTCCTGACAAACTGATCTGGCTCCCTGATAAAAAAAATTATTTTCACTGTAAAGAACACTACCAAGGTGTTCACTTCAGAGCAATATGAATGCTCCACCTCAATCCCTCCCGCTCTCAGCACTGATGCAAAAATGCTAAGAGAATTGTGGAGACTCAAAGGGCATTCTTCTGCCAGTTTATACTCTGGAAGCTCAATCAAAATATCATCTCACCATGACCAATCCGTCTCGACTTCACACACCTCTAGAGGATAGTTTTATTTTTTGCCACAGCCACAGCCACAACCACACAAAAGATGCTAGTCATATGTTTTTCCTCTGTCCGATCATTTACCAACTCTAGCTAGTCTTTCCCATCCCGATCGATTGACAATGATAACTTTGGGGTACCCACTACCTCCTTCCTAAAGTTCATGTGGGATACTGTGAAAACCCAGTCAGAGATAAAAGAGGAAATGCTCTCTTAGTTTACAGCTTTCATTCAAACCATATGGAAGACACATAACATCTGTATTTTCCATAAAAACAAATTTAATGCTTAGAAGTTTTGGTTGCCTTTTCATAGCACCTGGTCTGCTTGGAAGCATCAGTGGTTTTCTACAAAATCAAATCACACGAGTCGTTGGGGTGCCCTTAGTACCGTTGACACTAATGATCCGGTTTCTATTCACCATGTCCTTGAAACAGCTGTCATCGACACTCGGTCTATTTCTTGCTATTTTTCTCCATCTCCTATTGGCCCAGGCCCAAATCCAATCAGCGAGATGTCACAGACTAAACCTCAGATCCTCACAGCTCAAACCTATTATCCATTCCCTGGATTCAGATATGATAGTGGTCACATACGACGCACGTTTTTTTGCCCCATCTCAATAGGGCGTGGTTGGAGTTTATGCAGTCAACATGCGTGGATAAGTGCTCGTGTGGGTTGCATGATCATAGGGAAGGTGATGGATAGTACCTGGTGGAGTGCTATGTAGCTGAGGCGACTCTTCTTCTCATCCAAGCCAAGTAGTGGAAAACAAGTTTTTTTCTAAGAGACTCAGGGACGTTACACTCTATTTTGAAGGATGACCAGCAAAACCCTAGAGAAGCCATTGACTGGGTATGGCGACCTCTCATTAGCAAGATATGGTGATTGTTTTCTTTCCACAACTTTTGGTCAGTAATTTTATCTTAGAGACCTTAATTATGAGGCTCATAACCTCACCGTAATAGCACGACAAAAGTATTATAAGACTTATTACTATAACTCTTATTAGTAATATATACTTTATGATTTTAACAAAAAAAAAGTGCTGGAGAAGTCAGAAGAGAATAGTAGAGTGGTTCTCTTATTCAAAAGAGCCCTTCTAGGGAGTGAGGGAAGGCGCGAGGGAGGGGTAACCACCCATCCCCTTGAGATAAATGATGACACACATCTCGAGGGGGATGGGTGGTTACACCCCTCCCTCGCGCCGTCTCCCTAGCGCCTTCTCTCGCCCCCTAGAATTAGCGTATTCGAAAAGACCCACATCTGGGTTTTTAGAATCAACACTTCTAGCCGGCCTGGGAAACTAGCCTGGTTTCCCTGCCTGGGGGGCAAAAAATACATTTTTGCCCCCTCTTTAAACACTTTTTTGGAGTGTGTTTAAAGAGGGCAAAAATGTATTTTCGCCCCCCTCCCCCATCAGGGAAACCTTTCCCAGGCCGGCTAGAATTTCTGTTTTAGAATTCCTTTTTTCTTGGAAGTTGTGAAACTTTGTATCGGTTTGGAAATTTTTTGTTGTTGGTTTGAAGACTCTAACTTGACCATCCATCTAAAAAATAAAATGCTCAAAAAAAAATCTCTCACTCGCCTGGCTCTTCTGACAATTTCTCATCCTTTTAAACTTGAAGAACACCAACTCAACAACGTCTCTAATGGAATGGTTTCTTCGAGCCACAATTCTGTCTAGGTTTTCCATTCTCAACCTCACAATTCTTCATTATCTCTATAATTGTAATTGAAGGTTAGCTCAGTTTGATTACCCTCTCTTTCTTTGATTGTAATTATAGCGAGCGTGGTTTATCTGGTGAATGATCTCAATTATCTGGCACTAACTCTGAATTCAAGTAGGCCCCTCCACCAATATTTCTGATTTGAGACATGCTTCATGTTTGAATTAGTCTATAAAGTCACAACAATGGCATAATCTGAATTGGGGATGCATTTTGCATTGCCATCCAGTCTGGAAGAAGACAACATTGATAATGCTGAGGTATTTTCACTTATCTTGTCCTTTAAAATATGTTTTCCCTCTTTTTTTTTTTTTTTTTTTTGGGTTTCACGAATAGTGGATTCACATCAAAAGTTGTTGCATATTAATGTTGGTTAATTTAAACTTTAGTCGACGTGATATCCTTATTATTATTATTTATTTATTAAATTTTTTTTTATGTGATATCCTTATTTACTTCCTATTGTTCCTTAGTTTGCTTGGTAAAACCTACACTAATCCCGATAGGTAGTAAGAAAATATATTTAGTTCTCTTCTAGCTATAAGGAGAGAGTGTAGTATCTTCATCTTCGAAGAGACCTAATTACAGTGAAGTATTGGAGGAAGATGAGTGTGTGGAAGTGAGACAAGAAGATGAGTGTATCTGATAGACGAAATATGACCCTAAAAGACATGGTTCGAAGTATGATTTTTCATTCTTCCTTGCTAGAGTCTCTTTGGGGAGATGCCTTAAAGACTACAGCTTATATCCTTAATAGAATACTTAGTAAAACATGCAACAAAACCCCATATGAGCTATGGACTGGTAGATATCTTAGCATTCATAAACGTTGAGATTAAATACTCAAAACATAAAGTTTGCAAATTGAAGAAATCCATTTACGACTAAAAACATACATCTCGTTAATGGTATAAAAAATTTGATCAATTTTGAGGAAAATCCGCTTGATCAGGGTATTTATTGTAAGATTAGTGGGAACAAATTTGTTATTCTGGTTTTATATGTTGATGACGCCATACTAGCTAGTAGTGACATAGGCTTATTGCATGAGACCAAGAGATTCCTTTCAGAGAGTTTCGAAATGAAAGATCTTGGTGAAGCATATTTTGTATTAGGCATAGAGATTCATCATGACAGATCACATGGTAATGTTGGCTTATTCCAGAAGGCTTATGTCAAAAGAGTATTAACTAGATTTGACACGCTTAACTGTAAACCAGGTGATGCACACATTGCTAAGGGTGATAAGTTAAGTTTGCTCCAAAGCCCAAAGAATGATTTAGAAAAGATACAAATGAAAGACATCTATTATGCATTTGCAGTGGAAAGTCTTATGTATGCTCAAATTTGTACGCATCCAGATATTTTGTACGCAGTTCGAATGCTTGGCAGGTATTTGAAGGATACATGCATGGACCATTGGAAAACAACTAAAAGAGTAATGCGGTATTTGGAAAGAACAAAAGAATTTATGCTCACATACAAGAAATCTAATCACTTAGAAGTGGTTGGGTATTCAGATTCAAACTTTGCGGGTTGCCTTGATACAATCTACATCAGGTTATATTTTCATGCTAGCTGGTGGTGCCATTTCTTGGAAAAGTGCCGAACAACAACTCATTGCTTCATCCCCGATGGAAGTCGAGTATGCTGCATGTCATGAGGCATCAAATCATGCATTGTGGTTACTGAACTTCATTTCAAGGTTTCACGTAACAAGTTTCATTGAGAAACCATTGAAGATTTATTGGGATAATAAAGTCGTTGTTCTTTATTCCAATAATGACAAGACTTCCGGGGCATCAACATATATTGACAGTAAATATCTTGTTGTTAAAAAAAATAGTTTGAAATAATCAAATTATTGTTGACCACATTAGTACAACTCTCATGATTGCGGATACGCTTACTAAGGACTTACTACCTAAATTTTTAAAAGAGCATGTTGCTTGTATAGAAGTGGTTAGTCTTTATGATGTACCTAATTGGTGGGAGTTTGTAATATTTTGTCATGTTTGATGAATTTACAGTTATTATTACATTTGATTGATGATTTTTACATAAATTTGTTTACCTTTTCAATTATGGTTGCGTATGTGTAGTTTAATTAAGTAGAATAAGGCGATTGAATTTCTCAATCATAAGGGAGTACAAGTTGAAAATGGACATGACCAGGGATCACATTACATGTCTTTTTCATGCTACACATCCATACTTTGATCTATGTTGTTGATTGTATTGGTATTTGTGACCATGGATGGATCCAACCATGATAAATGTGGTGAAGGTCGTTATTATCCTATATTGATATTTTCAATGGACCAGATTATTTTGAGACAATACTCATAATTCTCGACAGTTAAGTTTTTGGAGCTCATAAAGTTTTTATAATGGATGATGCATGTAGTCGAATTGAGAGATTGTTAGAAAACTCCCTTAAGGTGGATCTACATAATTCATATTATTATACATTGTGGTGTTTGATTAGACCCGATTAGTTGTGATCATTAAGAAACAAGACTAGGGTCATAAACACGTTTCTAATTACATGTTTTATGTCTTGACATGTATTACTAAATTGCGTATGAAAGTTATTTATGTGTAAATATCAATTTAAGTCCCACTATAATTCTATTATTGATGATGGGCTAATAATAGAATTATGGTTTTATATATATGGCCGAGTTCCCCACTCCTAACCTAATTCTCTATCTCTCATACTTTTCCCATTTGGTTTGAGAAACACAAGAGAAAGGTTCTGGGGTGGAATATTTATCCGCTACGTATTGCTAGTTCGTCAGGATTACTGTGAGGATACTTTTCATCAATGGCAACTTCATGTACGAATTGATTAAAGTTGGCAACTTCATGTATGACTTGATTAAAGTTTTTCTTTATTGATTATTGACATGAGGTCTTGGTTTAGGATTTGTTAGATTCCTACAATTTATACATATCATTTGATATTTTGCTAGAGTTTAATTTTAGTTTTCATTGTCAGAAAGAACGAAATTTTAGTTCAATTTCTATTTTTTGTTGCTGAAAATTTTTCACTTATCGAAGTCTAGTGTATTTGCATGAATATGCAAATCAGATTTTGGGGTGGGAGAAAGGTGAGATGTAGAGGAAGAGGGTGTGGGAGCAATGAATGCATAAAAAGAGAGGGATCAATACACACACACTCTCTCTCTCTCTCTTTTTCTCTCTTCAAATTTCAAACTAATGATATTAAATTATAATCATTAGTGTTAGGTTGCATATGCCGCATTTAGATAAATTTAGCTGCTTGGTTATTGGAGTTTAAATTTTGACCTCTGCGTCACCTAATTATAAATTACTGTAAAACTTTATAGGACAATCTCTCAAATTACTATATATATGTGTGTGTATAAACTTGGACTATTCAAATTTCAAACTAATGATATTATAATCATTAGTGTTAGGTTGCATATGTCATGTTTAGAAAAATTTAGCTGCTTGGTTATTGGAGTTTGAATTTTGACATCTGCATCACCTAATTATAAATTATTGTAAAAGTTTAAAGGACAATCTCCCAAATTACTTTTTAAAACTGTACCTTCTTGCGACACCCTCCCCCTGATAAAGGGGATTGTAGTTGTGTTATGCAAATGTGCTTAGACCATGGAAAGACAATGGTTGCACCACAGTGTGTCCCATACGCTTAGGCTACCGTCCAGGAGATATTGTTAAGTGTGGACTTGCACTCTTTGACACCAATGCATTTTTTCATTCAACTAATGTGACAGATGGTATTACAGGTGAGGGGTTTGATCCCCCAAGGACCAATTTGTTGATGATTTATTTGAGCCAAAAGTCTCCTGCTGCATGGTGGTTAAGATAAAAGGGTTTTTTTTCCTATTGACCTTTGTTATACTGACATCTAGTCTTTTGCGTAGTGCACCATTTTTCCATTTTTGTTCTGTAACTTTTCATAGTTTCAAACCTCCTTCACAGTTGTTAAGATTTCTTGGATCAACTCTTCTCATCTTTTCTTGTTATAGATATCAAAGAAAAGTGTCTTGCATTTCTTTCCCGACAAAATACTGTTGATGGTGTAGACTACAAAATATTGTTGATGGTTTAGATTGCCAATGTTTTCATAATTTTCTTGCTAATGGTGTTTCCCTTAAGCTATGTCTGCATCCAGTACCATTCATCTGTGTTGGGCAAAACTATTCTAGTATAACCACACTTCATAAGAAGCACCTTTCAAATGTTTTGAGTAATAGTACATTCAAAGAATAGATGGAAGGCATTGTCTTTGTTATTCTTGCAAAATAAGCATTCCGAGCTACCTACGATTCCTTTTCTCATGAGTAAATCTTGGGTTTCAAGCATTTTCTGTAACAAGTCTGATGTAGTCGATTCTTGCTCTCATTCCGCGCCTTTATCTAAACCTGCACAAGGAACGCATGTGAGCCAATGACCACCGTGTGGCGGCTGATGACACTCCAATGCTTAAGTTAGATAAAGCTTAAGAGAGGCTTAAAGTTGTAAATTGGGTTTCTGTAGCGTACCTTTGTTCGTCGACCTTATCTCCCTTTATGGTGCAAGAGTCTTTGTTCGGCTAGGCCTTTGGTGGCGTAGTTTAGGGAAAAAGATCTTGCTGGAGATCCTTTCCTAGTTGGGAGTTGTCCATATAGGGAAGTTTCCTACATGACTTGTGCTCCTAGATCCGCGGGAGAGATTTCCCTTCTTGAGTGTTGTCCATGCAAGGAAGTTTCCTTGCTCGACTTATACTCAGTATTTGTTCCTAGTTGGAACCAATGTATTGTTGGCCTCCTTGTCTTGGGTGAATCCTCCAAATATTTGCCTTATCAGGGCTTACAAGTATTGGGCTTGACCACGTGACACGTGGGCTTAGTGGCACGTTGCAATTTGGGTCCGACCTTTTGGATCCTGCCAATAATGGGCTTAGTGTTGTCTGGGCCTTGCTGGATTGGGCATGCAATCAGGCTTGCTTTGTTTAGTTGATGAGATTATCATTACACGCGTACGGTATTGATCATAAGACGGTTTGATGTATCATCAACTACTCCCCCCGAGTTGGTGGGCCAGATCATTGGTCCACTAAGTCACTTCATGAAGCAACTGCGCAGTCATGATGGTTAAGTTTGAATCGTTTTCTTGAGTGGCGAGCTTCATTAATTTGGCACGCGTCAGCTCGAAAGAGAAAAAGGTGGGAGTTCTGTTTTCTATATAGATATTCTCTCTGTGGAGTTTGGCTTATTTACTCTTTGATCTTAGAGACTTTGTTTTGTCGTACCACATTTTGTGCTTTTAACTTTGCTCAACCTTCGTAATCGAAAGTTTGTACGATCTCTCATGGCGGGCTTGAATCAGATTTTTGATGAACTATTTGCTAAGGGCCGCAAGTTCTTTGAAAAGAGGTATCTTTCTGAGTCGAGTCTGGAAGTCCTCTGTAAAACATACGGGATTCCTGAGGATCTGGTGTTCTTGACTATGGGCGCCGATCTAATGCCGTTGTTACCTCTAGAGGGTTTCATCTGTCTTCACCGAGGTATGCTTCAATCGGGTGTCCACTTTACCGTCATCAAGGAAATTTGGGATTTCCTGGTGTACCTCGGCATTACGTTCTCTCAATTGGTGTCAAATGGGTATAAGACTGTGATCGTCATTCTGATTAGGGCGAAGGACGCTGGTGTCCGTGTATCTTCATGGGTGATCCAACTGCTTACTTCTCCTTGGATAAACGAGCACGCTATGTGCGTTATGATGTCACCGGACTGCTTCGGCAATTTGCCTGACAATTTTAAGTTTTGCCAGAAATTTTGTTTCATGGCTCTTGCAGACTCGAAGTATTTTGAGCTTGTTGGTCGTCCAGTCGAGCGGGAATTCAGGCAATTGAGTAAGTTCAATTTTATTCCTAATCCTACTTGTGCTAAATGCATATCAAATCGACCTTTATGCTTTTTGTAGGGAAATTCTCAACTTTATTTTTTTCTGCCGAGGATGAAGCGGCTTTGGATGCGTTTTGCGACATGCCTCGTTTACGAATTTAGGATGTCATTAAGTCTTCTAGTATCAAGCGCAACAGACTGTGGGTTCACTGGCATGAGGCTCCCACTCTTTTTAGGGTTCTGAAGCCAAAGCCCAAAGGTGTATCCTTCTCAAAGAATAGGAAGTTGCCGAAGATTAAGATTCCGAGTCCTTCTAGAAGGGTAGAATTAAATGAAGCATTTCCTTCTCCTGTTCGTTTGAAGAGGCCTCGTGTTGTGTCTAGGCCCATCCACGGGCATTCAGCTTCGTCCGAGGGACGTGAAGTTGTCGGACAAGTTCTTGATTTGTCCCTTGGGTCGGAGATTGTTGTGTCCTAGGTACACGATCTAGCAAAGACTCCCATTTCCCTTCCTGACTTGGAGAGAAAGTATCTGCAAATAGTTGAGGTTGAAGATGTAACAAACCTAAGCACAGAGCAGGTAGAGGTTATGAACAAATGCTGCTGCAGGCGGGCGTGGAAGCTTTGTCTGGTGTTGGACTGAGTCGTCGCTTTTCGTTGAAAGACTTTGTTTGCGGCCTTGCTAAGCTTGCTGAAGAATCACTTGATCGTCGTCCTTATGGCGAAAGGTCCCCTCCGTGTCACTCACACTGTCCTCTATGTCGCTCCCGCCCTCATATTGAGGAAAGATAGGTCCGAAGAATAACTCGCTTCCTTTTTCCCCATCAACTGATTCTGAGTCGGCTCGTGAAAGAGAGTTGATCGTTGCGAGTAAGGGGAAAGCTGTAGATGAGAGCCCTGATGCAGTGAAGACAGTGAAGGATGGTACTGGAGTGGTTCCGGTCCCCAAGGATCTCCATCCAGATGCGTGGATCAGTCTGTTTGCTCCGGACGTGGTAAAAATGAGCAACCAAGCTTGGCATCAAGAGGTTGACATTTCTTATGCTTCCAGTAAGCATATTAGCAGGTGGAATGACTGACTGGAAAATTGCGCTCGAAGCCAGAAGGAGAGACGCTGGGAGAACATACGGATAAAGGGCAGAAGCATCTTGTACTGGGGATGTCATACCTGAATCAAGTGGCCGCAATCGGGACTGAAGTCGATGCCGCTCGTGAGAGGGTGTATACCATGGAGTGAGTCTTTGCAAAATTTCAGAAGTCATACTCAGATGCTCTCTACGAGATTTAATCATCGAGTAAGCAACTCGAAGCTCACTCAGATGCTAGAGCGGAGTCCTGGAGCATAAGATCAGAGGCTCAGAGGATTTGCTTGGAAACGCTCGAGTTCAACCTGGTGAGGGCAGTGTCCGCGAGGGATTGGTTCAAGAACGAACTCAACCTTGTACGTCGTGACTTACAATTTTCCCATGAGACTGTGATAAGGATATAGGTCGAAATATAGGCTCTAAATGTCGAGAAGGACAAGAAGGAGTCCGAATGGGTTGTCCGATGTTAGAAGTTGGATGCTGATGTTGATTTTAATGCCAAGAGTATGCGAACTGTGGAAGAACAACTCCTTCTGGCACAGAATGAGCTAAATGTTGTTAATGATAAGCTGAGCATTGAGCAGTCCAAGAATGACGTTGTCGAGCAAATTGGAGCAGCTGGAGCGGGAGCTTGCTGAATTAAGGATGCACGAGGAGAAACTTCTTAAGGCTCAAGGCACGTTTGAGTTCAGCAGAGTTTTGCATGGAAGGCTGGAGTTGTTGCAGCTTATGAATGAAGAACATCCTAATTGAGATCTCTCCGACTATACAGAGGTAGCATATGGGGAATTTGGAGTGGCCTCCGATGCGTCTAAAAAAAACGCGACCCTAACAAAGGTGAGCGAGAGGTAGCACATACAGATGTGTCTTCTGCTTCCTCTCCTGCTAAGTCTCGCTCTATTGTATCATACTCTCCTCCTAGTGAGGAGTGAATATGTATTTTTTGGCTTGCAAATGAATAACATTCTATAATTGCACAATTTCTTTTACTTTCTCAGCTAGCTTTTATCCGCTTTGTCTTATCGCGACATTAGTTGTCAAACGAGAGGCTCTGCTAGGTTAGGAAGTCGTATGATTGATCTCCTGGTGAGAGTTTTGACTGTTTATGTTTCGATAGTTTGTGCAATTCTGGTTAGTACCTTTGTAGAAATCGGGAGTGTAATTCACCGTGTCTGGTGGCTTGGCTGTATGAACCAGCAATTGTTGTTGTATTTTAAGCGAACTAGTCAAACTATTGTCTTAACACGTGCACCGTCGTAGATGATCGAACAATAGCCCTCGCGAGTCCTCCGAGATGAGCTTCCAGAGCACTGACCAGGCTTTCGACTCATCTTTACTTGCTATTAGCGGAATAGGCTGAATTGGACCAGAGGTTGTGATTGTTAGTTATAACTGACTAAACCGAGGTTGGGTTCGGTGACCATCATTTTTTATTGAATGGTGGTCCCTAACAAGTCATCTTAATCGGGCGTCGAGGGTGCTGACTAGACTTCCACTTTCCAACCCATCGTTGTTCGCTTTTGGCGGACTAGGAATTGGAGTGAGCCAGAAGTTATCATCGTTAGTCGTTCTGACTAAACTTTGGCAGGGTTCGACGATCATTGTCTGTAGTTGGTCAGTGATCCATGACAAGCCATCATGGTTAGGCGTCGTCATGCTGATTAAGCTCCCATTTTCTAAGATGTCGGAATCCTGCACATCGAACTAGGCTTGGAGTAGACCAAAAGCCATATTCAACAACGACCAATAACTAAGCTTTGGTCGGGTTCAATGATCAGCATCTGAGTAAGAGTAGTGGCCCCTGGCAAGCCATCTTAATTAGGCGTCGAGAGCGCTGACTAGACTCCCATTTTTTAAGCATCAAAATTCGTTATTGGCATACTAGGCTTCGAGCAAACCGTAAGCTATCATCATTGGTCATCACCGACTAAGCTTTAGTCAAGTTCAGTCACTATTGTCCATGTTTGGATAATAATCCCTGGCAAGCTGTCTCGATCTGGCATCAGAGCGCTGACTAAGCTGCCACTCTCTAAACCTTTGGCACCTGTTTAACAGACTGGGCGTTAGAACGGACCAGAAGCTATTGTCATAGGTTGAAACATATTAAGCTTTGGTTAAGTTCGGCGACCATTATCAGTAGTTGGATAATGGTCGCTGGCAAGCCATCATGGTCAGGTGTTAGAGACGCTTACTAAGCTCCCACTTTCTAACCCACATCGTCAGCTATTGGCGAGCTAGGCGTTGGAGCGGACCAGAAGCTATTGTAATCAATCGAGTCTGACTAAGGTTTAGTTAGAATAAGATTTTGAGCGTGCAAGTCTAACTTGGGTGTCCTGACTTCCTTAATTCGCCCAGCGGCCTAATTTCGAAGCCGAATTGATTAATCGAACTAATAATAGATTGATCAGCTTTAATGAACAACAACGAAATAATAGTAAGGCGGGAGCCTAGGATTATTTGTGGGCACGCTCCTTATTCCATGGGTGCTCAAGGCCTTCGCCGTTTGTGTCTTTTCATGTGCAGGGCCGAATTTGGCAGGGCATAAGCTTGGGCCCATTAGTTGGCGGGGCCCAAGTGGAAAAAATCTTTGTAGATCAGCGTGTCATGTGTACGGTGCATATTGCGAGACGGTTCAGTATCGGTTATTCCCCTAGTTAATGGAGATGCATGGAGGGCCATTAATTCAATGAATGTGGACTCTTGCAATTGCAATTGGAATCGTCGTTTTCCTGTTTCCCATACGGCATTTAATGCTGACATAACTGTTGGCTGACGTTGCTTCGTAAATCACCTCGCCTATATATAGGCTAGTTGTTCTCTATCTCAAGCATTGCAATGAGCGTTGTAGAGTATGTTGATCAAATGCATCTTACCAGAGAATATGTTTTGGGTTTTCCATTTAAGCTGAATGAAGATATCCATTACTGGAATCTTCGAATGTTCTGACATTTGCAACGATGAGTTTTAGCAAGACCTGCTACTATGTGATGCTACCTGATCTAAGCGAGCATCCAATTGATTCCATGAGATCTTGTAATATCTTCTTGCATTGCGAAGAAGAGTTATAGGCTCCCTCTCAGAGGCTAGGTCTGTTTTCCATTTTTCGGTGCTCCCACGGTCTCTCATGCCATCTAGTTTGGGAAATGATGCCCGCAGCTAGTTTTGGAGTGGTTGTTCCTACTGTATCTGCTGAGCTTCACGCGTGATACCATAGCCAGAATGCAGGTTGACGGAGCAGAGCTCTGATGCATGCGACCTTCTTTCTAGGGACGTTAACTCCACAGCAACCCGAGTACTCCTTTTTTTAGAGACATCCTCATCTGCCTCCTTCTGCTCTAGTTCTAGATCCTCTTCGCAGGACAGGTTAACGAGGCAAAGATGTCTTTATTTCATTTCGAGGTTCGTGCTGCCACTTTCAGATCATCCTTCCAAGGTGATTCGATGGAGCAAAGAATTGAGTGTGTGCTTGCAGCCATTTTCAAGTACTTTACTTTCACCACGTTCTCTGGAGGCAGATTGGCAGAGCGAAGTTTCGACGTGCATATTAGCAGATGCATATTTGTGCCGGACTTAGATGTTTGTAGTGTGTGAACTTCTGTACTAGTTGGTCGACAAGCTTTGTAAAAACTTTCATTGCAATCAATAAAATCTGTTTTATTCTTTGAATATGTCTCGTGCAAACAATTCTTCTACATTGAAAAAAAAAAAATCAAAGCAACAAAATAATTTGACTCCGAGCGGGGACTAAGCTAACCCGGCCCTAAAGGAGGTTGATGGTCATGGCTCGGATTGTATAGTCCCTCTAGCGAAGTGTCTTGCTTTGCCAAAGCTAGCGAAGTTAATAAAGAGTGGACGTCGTGCTGGTGGGTAGTTCCTTGCTGATTATCAACTCTTGGAATAGGCGCACGTTTGCTGAAGTGTTGTTACTTGGCTTTATATTGGTCTGGATTGAGTCTCCAACTCTGAAATTTGGCTCTCCGCATAAATGCACACACTTTGGTTGTCGGAGCTTTTTCTCTGTCCACGCAAATTGGTTCTCCCACTTTGTCTAGGATCGGTGCCTGATGTCTGTGCGGCGGGCCCGAGCTGTAATAGATAGCAATTAAGTTGTCTCAGAGCTGCATAATGGCAGTCTCTTGCTGCAGGTTGATCTCATTGGATAGTTCCTTGGGTTTGGTTAGCTGTGTATTTGATGCATTGGTACAGAGTGGAAATTACTGCTCCCATATGATGAAGCCAAGGTCTTCCCAGAATAATGTTGTAGGTGGAGGAAGCGTCAACCACCATAAATTCATGGACAAGGTACTTCCGCAATTGTGGCACTCCTGCCACCACCATTAGATTGATCTTCCCGATAGGAAAATATTTCTCTCCACTGAATCTGACCCTGGAATGAGTGGCGAGGTCAAGTCTCAGGAGTTGCATGTTTTGGAATGCGCTGAGAAACTGAACATTAAGTGAGCTTTTTGTATCCACCAAGGCCCTTTTTACCTCCCATTTTGCAAATGAGAAAGGAGATGACCGGGGCATCATTGTGAGGAGAATGTACACCTGGAGATCCCTATCCGTAAAGTCAATGGTGGGATCGGGCTGTGAATTCATGCATGCTGCACTTGTCGGTCCTCGCTATGGGGTGGCGACTGCTTCTCGGCCAGCGTCCTCTTGAGGGACTTGTTGGATTGCTCTCCCTCGCGACCGACCCAATAAAGAACGTAAATGATGCCAGGAGCTTCCTTTTCGATCTCCTTGACAACACCCTCCCTTTCTTTTGCCTGGTCTTGCCTCATGTTCGAGCCTAGGAACTCCTTGAGCTTGCCTTTCTTGATCCAGTACTCGACTTTTCCTCTGAGATTTCTGCAGTACTTAGTATCGTGTCAACCCTCCTTATGGAAGGTGCAATATTTGCCGTTGTCGCCCCCAACGGGGTCTCCTCGCTGCTTGGGGGGCCATTTCAGTTCTTCCCAATTCTACATGGAATCGAGGATGTTAGACAGACTAGAGTTGAGAGGAGTGAGCGATTTAGACCCAACATAATTGGAGGCCTTGTCCTGCCTTGGGCGGCCATAGTTGGTCTTACTGTCATTGCACTTTCTTTTGTTCCCATCGTCACCCTCCTTTTTCTTCCCCTCTTTCTTGTCCTTGTGGACATAGGTTTCTTCTCGGATTTCGCCTCCTTCTTGGCGGTCAACATCTCGTCTAAAGTGATGTATCTCTAGGCATCCTTCAGCAGGTTCGCCATATCGGTTGAGGTTTCCAAAGTAAGGAAGTCATAAAACTTGCCTCTCCTAAGACCCAAGGTGAAGGCTGTGACAACAGTATCATAACTATAGTCGTTGATGAGAGTCAACTCATCGTTGAAACGAGTGACGTATTCCCTCAACGTCCATTCTACTTTTGCTTCAGGGTCAACAGATAGTGCGGGCCCTTCCTGATTCGTTGGCTGCCCATAAAGTGTGTGAGGAATACCATCATTAATGTCTGGAATGACTCGATAGACATCAGGGGGAGGATGTGAAACCAGGTTAGCGCTGACTTCTTCTGGCTGGTAGGGAATGATCAACACATTATTGCATCAGACTCTTCCTTGAGCGTCATCACATACTGGAAGTGGCGCAAGTTATCGGACAAGTCTCTCGTCCCATCGTAAAACTCCACCTTTGGCGGAGTGTACTTCTTCGGTAGCGGGTTGTCCATGATATGATCCATGAACGGAGGGGGGATGAGGTTGAACAGTACGTCTGGATTTGTGGCCCTCTGACGGATGGGGTTTTGCAAGGCGTGTTTGTCGGCTCTGGACGCTAGGTCTCTATTGGCCGCTCCTCCTTTGGTTCACTTGGAAGCTGTAGGGGCAGCGCGACTCTCCTGAACTTGTTTTTAAGAACTTTCTGGGGACTGGGTTCTTCATTGCTCATGATCTCCTCCCGCAGGTGGATGATTCTGCTGATTGAGTATCTCCACTACTCGTGCGATTTGTTGCATCTGAGTAGACAATAGATCCACCATTGGGTCCGCCGCGGCTACCACCAGTGCGGGGGTTTGAGAGGGTTCTTCCCGTGGTAGTGGCAACACTCTACTAGTTTGAACATGCGAGAGTTCAGCAACGTCTCCATTGTTGTGAAACCTTGTTGTCACCATCATTCAGGCTTTCTGGGAAAGGTGGTACTACTATTTTTTCTGAGAAAATGTGTCTTTCCCCATGGATGGCGACACACTGATGTAGTCGATTTCTGCTCTCCTTCCACGCCTTTACCTAAACTTGCACAAAGAACACACATGAGCCAAGGACCACCATGTGGCGACCGATGACACTCCAATGCTTAAGCTAGATAAGGCTTATGAGAGGCTTAAAGTTGTAAATTGGGTTTATATAGCGTACCTTTGTTCATCGACCTTATCCCCCTTTTATAATGCGAGAGTCTTTGTTTTGCTAGGCCTTTGGTGGCGTAGTTTAGGGAAAAAGATCTTGCTGGAGATCCTTTCCTAGTTGGGAGCTGTCAATGTAGGGAAGTTTCCCTACACGACTTGTGCTCCTAATCTACGGGAGAGGTTTCTCTTTCTGAGTGTTGTCCATGCAAGAAAAGTTTTCTTGCCCGACTTATACTCTAGTATTTGTTTCCTAGTCGGAACCAATGTATTGCTGGCTTGCCTGTCTTGGGTCAATCCCCCAAATACTTGCCTTATCAGGGCTTACGAGTATTGGGTTTGACTGCGTGATGTGTACGCTTAGTGGCGCATTGCAATTTGGGTCCGACCTTCTAGATCCTGCCAATAATGGGCTTAGTGTTGTCTGGGCCTTGCTGAATTGGGCATGCAATCAAGCCAGCTTTATTCTGTTGACAAGATTATCATGATATTCGTACGGTGTTGATCATATTACGGTTTGATGTATCATCAACGTCCAAGCACAAACTTTAGCTCCGGGGACAACCAAGTTGTTCCAAACAATGTCCTTCCAAGGCAAAGGGAAGGAATTCATTTGGTTAGCTAAGCTAATGGAGAATAAACGTTTTGGATTAGGCATCCAGATTAATGTATCACACCTAAGCTTGTCCCACGCAAACTTTCTCCTTCCCAGGTCTATTATGAAACAAATGGATTCTCCTCATCAAACAATTCTTATGGAGAGGCTCAATAAGATAAGGAGTCCCCCATTTTAGCCAAGTGGGAAGCAAATTTTGTCCAGCAAAAAAGGTGGGTCAACATTTAGGCAACCAAGGTTCCGTTGATCAAGAAGCTTGGTCGACCACAATTGACCTAAAACAGTCTATGCACACCTTTCAAATCAAGCTTTTAGGCTTTATGTGATTCTCACAAATAGTGTTTTAAGTCCAAACTAGGTTCCAAAGCCCCAAACTTGACCTCTAAACGATATTAAGCAAAACAATTCCCAAATTCACAAGTTTGTTTATGAACACTTAAAACATTCAAGAATGCAAATGAAAGAGCAAGAAATGACATGGTTGGCACATTTCAAAGTTTGATTGGCTATGATGTACTACACAATAATTATTTTCTTGATTTGACTAACAAAACCTCCAAAGGTTGAATTTGTCCTAAAGAGGCTTGGTTTCAAACAACAACAATTCTAGCCAGTCATGTTTTCTAGCATTTTGTTTGAATTTTTTACACTTTTGCTCCTTCTATAGATAGTGTTTGTAGTTGTGTTTTAAAGAGAATTGGTAAAAAGTGTAAAAACACAAAAAAGACAAAAAAAAAAAACTAGCAAACATGACTGACTAGACTTGCTCAACAAACAATGGCTTCTTGCTTGTTTTCTCACAAGGTAACACTCATTTGTCTAATTAAGAGAATTCAATACTATTAAAAATCACTTAGGTTAGAAGTTGGGTTAAGGGTATGTCACTCTCATGAGGTTAATGTGTGGTCATTTGAAAATTTGTGTTCTACACGTACAAAATTTTATGAATATAACACCTACTACCAATGTATTTTGAAGTAATTTTTTGGGCTTATAATTTCCCAAATCCATATAGAGGTCAATCTCATAAATATTCTATAACTTTTGGGATTTTCTAATCACATAAAATGTGATTTAGCACGCACCAGCCAACTACATGGCCATCGTCAATCAGACCATAATGTTTTATGTTGTTCAAGTCCTAACATTATAAAATCTTTCACTTGCAACCTAATTCATCTCGTTCAGAGGTGGTGGTCTGCTGGCACAAACCTAATTACATAAGAATAGCTTGGGTGGGGTTCGTTGTCGTCAACATTGGATGGTGGTGGCTGATGGAGGATTTGGTCCGGTGGTATGGTGATTGGTGGAGCGCTCAGAAGTGGTGATTGGTGGAGCCCTTAGAAGTGAAGAAATAGGAGTAAAAGTGGAAGTATAGAAAATAAAGTGATGGAGAGCCAGAGTAAAATGAACTTTAATCTAAAAGAAATTAACAAAATTGTATAAAGATTGCAAGCGATTTGTTTTCAAAATCTTGCACTAAAGATTTTAGTCTTTGTCCTCGAAGATCCTCTAGGGCTAAGAAAGCAAACAAAAAGTACAAAGGTTGAATCATTTCCTCCTTAACAAAGGAGACAAGGATAAAAAACAAGAGGTTTCTTCTTTGGCCGATGCTAGTTGAAGATTTCTATAGGCCTAGTAACCATATTCACTCTCACTAGAATTCTCTTTCTTGTGAGAGTTTGTTTCTTTTTTTATTTTTGTTTTTGCTTTTGTTTCATTTGTATAAAGGTTTTTGGGATCCTTAAAACCCAGCTCGATTTCCCAAAAAAAAAAAATTGTATAAAATAATATTAAGTCATGTTAATTAAAAAAAAGAAGCTGATTATGGATTTTATCCACAAAACTACTTTGAATGAGAAATGTCGCTGAATTTCTGTATTAATATTTGCCTTTAAACAACATATCATAGTGTGTTCAGCTAATTGTTACATATATGCCAAGAGTTTCAGAAATTGGTAACTTTTCAAAATCAATCACTTCAAATTATTTTCTTGTGCTTGAAACTCATGAAAATTTAGGATGTATCCAATAGAAGTTCCATTTATATTAATTAGTTTGCACAATTGATGGACATCAACACGCACACACTTCAAACATTGTAATTATAAATTTCGTTATGATGTTTTGGGAGGCATTTTCACCTAATCACGAATAAAATTGAACAAGCGGGGATATTCATGAATGTATGAGTAACCACCACATGTAGTAACCCACATTTTGTAATAACTCATGGAGTCATTTATCTTCATTGAATTTTTGGTAATCTAATTGGACAGTTTTGAAAAACATTTAGGTGTCGTACTCAATAAGAGGATTTTTTTTCAACAAAAATAACCTATTGAATTTCTTGGTTGAAAGCCATGATACTCTAATGAAAATTAGATGGACAACAAAAGGACCATGAAAAGAATCAGAAGGCAATTATCTCCTTCCAAGCACAGAGATCGGGCATTTACCTTGGTTGCTTGTTTGATGATTTTGTTGGTTTTATTTACAGTCTCAGTGATTTATCGAAACCCACAGTCAGATCAGGAAATTACTCATGAAGCAAGATTGTTGGATGAAGAAGACACTCAAATAGGTATTGACTTGATAATATTAACTTTTGATTCACGTGTTAAGCTAAAAACAAGCTGCAGCAAGTTTTATTTTATTTATTTATATTGTTATTCATTATTTTTATTTTATTTAATCTTACCCTTTTTTTTTTCCTTTTGCCATGTTAGGTGGAGAAGACAATTCATCTCAATCTGTTGGTTCATCACAATTGGTTGATGATTATAGTTCATCTCCATCTATTGATAATCATAGTTCATCTAAGTCCATTGATAAGCATGAAGATAGGCTACTTGATGGCATTCTCTCCTCAGATTTCGATGAGCAATCCTGTTTAAGTAGATACCAATCTGCTTTGTATAGAAAAGCATCACCATACAAACCTTCTCCTTATCTCCTTTCTAGATTGCGTAAGTACGAAGCACTCCACAAAATATGTGGGCCTTACACTAAAGCCTACAACGAAACTATTGAAAAACTCAAGTCTGCACAGAACATTCACCCTACAGATTGTAACTATGTTGTATGGATATCGTTTCGAGGCTTGGGTAATAGAATACTTACCCTGGCTTCAGCATTCCTCTATGCTATCCTTACGAATAGATTGTTACTTGTTGATCGCGGTGCTGATTTGGCTGAACTCTTTTGCGAACCATTCCCAGAAACATCTTGGCTACTACCACTTGACTTCCCCTTCAATCAGTTTGATAAATTTGATGAGAAATCTCCTCATTGTTATGGTAATATGCTAAAAAATAATTTATTAAATGATTCTGTTGGCTCGGCACCACCTTTTCTGTATCTTAATTTAGCCCATAGTTACAACAAACATGATAAGCTTTTCTTCTGCGATCAAGAACAAACACTTCTCCAAAAAGTTCCTTGGTTAATCATGAGATCAAATATGTATTTTGTCCCATCACTCTTCTTGATGTCATCTTTCGAACAAGAACTAAACAACCTTTTCCCCTCCAAGGAAACAGTTTTTCACCATTTGGGTCGATATCTTATCCATCCAAAAAATGTAGTATGGATTATGATTAGGAGGTACTATGAAGCTTACTTGGCTAAAGTAGATGAGAGGTTAGGAATACAAATCAGATTGTTTGAATCTGGTCCTGGCCCATTTCCATATTCCTTGGATCAAATACGTGCTTGTTACTTGAAGGAAAAACTATTGCCAGAAGTTACCGACCATGAGCCCACAAACGTTTTACGTGAAAATCGTAAGTCGAAAGCAGTTTTGGTAACGTCTTTAGCTTCCGAATACTCTGAGAGTTTAAGAAACATGTACTATGAACAACCCACTACGACTGGGGAGATAATTGGTATCTACCAGCCAAGTAGTGAAGAAGAACAACAAAGTGATAAGCTAGTCCACGAAAGAAAAGCGTTGGCAGACATTTATCTTCTGAGCATGGCTGATGAGCTGATTACAAGTGCATGGTCAACTTTTGGGTATGTAGCTCAAGGGTTGGGAGGTTTGAAACCATGGATCCTAACCAAGCCTATGAATTTCATTGTACCTGATCCTCCTTGTCAACGTGACATGTCAATGGAGCCTTGCTTTCTTCAACCTCCCTATTACGATTGCAAGAAGAAGGTAGGAATAGACACTGGTACACTTATCCCTAACGTCAGACATTGCCAGGATCAGACATGGGGTATTAAACTTGTCGATCATATAAACTTGTAGCTTTTATTATAATGATATACAATTTTTTTTATTACCATCAATTAATACTAGTAGCATATAAGTCCTTTGTATTCAATTTAATTATATATCATGCTAATTATTTATTAATAACTTTTTTTTCGTTTTTCTTTTTTTGCAACGGTTTGAATTAGAGATAAATAATGTAGGATTATGTTATCAACATGTTAACGTTGTTCTGGGACCTAAACTCTAAGTTGGACAAATTTGAGATCCAATGTTAAGTTGGTGTCAGGACCCATTTGCTATACTATTGATTCGTTGAAAAGAGCTTCCAACTAAAATATAAATACGCACATGGAGGGTGACGCTAGCCCTCAAATAAAGGATATTTGGTTTGGAGAAGATGCAAATGGATAGAGGTGTGTGTGGTTTTTGGTTTGGCCAAAGGTATATAAAATTTTACTTTTTACTACGCACGCCATGCGTGCATGTGAATTTTTTTTTTTACCTATGTGTATTATTTATATAATATTTTATAAGTTCAACTTAAGCATCTAGACAGTTCTAAGATCTCTAAACTTGAAATTATGAAGAAAATAAACATTAAATAATTTAATTTTAGGAGAGTAAATTATTTGAATAGGTATCACAATTTTCATTCAGGTGTTGTCCGACTTGACCCCTACACATACTTTCAACAATAATATGAAACAAATTAAATAATTAATCTAAGGGTCAATTTCTAAATGTAGTTAGTTAATTACTTGTTTTTTTTAGAGAAGGAAAACACATTAATGCTAATTAAGTTATATAGCAGATTGTAACAATTAGATTATGGAGTTGCTACCTGTTTCCAAAATTTTGGCTTGATGTCTTCAATTTCATTTTTTTTAAATTTAACTTTTAAAAATTGTTTGGTGTACCCAATTACATTTTCGTAACCTTAAAATAACTCCAATTAATTATCAAAAGAAAAGGAGTACTCATGTTGTTAATTGGGAACTTTGTACGAAAAAAAAATTCCAATTATGAATTTTTAGATATAGGAGTTTTTGGATTTTAAAAGCAAAGTTTTTTGAATTTGTTGTAATAGTTGCAACAAAATTTTAAATTGGTACACTCAGTTACATGTTTATTATTTATTTATTTCTAATAACTATTTTTTTCAAGCCTTGTGTAATTGATGAATACATTGTACTCTTCTGCACTTCAGATTAGTTGCACAAAGAAGAGGAAATTTTTTTGCATTGTGGTTTTATAAGATTTGTTTTTTTTTAAGACAATTCTTATTTATGTTACACAACCTACTATAGTATTGCTCTTTATTTAAGAACTTGTGACGATGGTTAGTGTTTCTTTGATGTTAGTTGTAAATTTGAAAATTAAGAATTCATGTGAATTTTAGTTTTGTCGACAACATTTACTTTTATTCTTTTGATAAGAACAATTTAATGCTCATAAATGAGAAAAATTTAACGACCGAATAATTTTTATTGATAAAAGATGAACAAATTATTTGCAGATGATATTGTCTTAATTGATGAGACTAGTGCAGGTTTAGGTCAGAAATTAGATAGGTGGCGGACGACTTTAGAGAGTAAAGGTTTTAGAATTAGCCGTTCGAAGACGGAGTATCTAGTGTGCAACTTTGGTTGTGAACCACGAGGGAGAAGTAATGCAATTGAGATCGAATGTGTAGAGGTCCCAGAGTGTGAGGCTTTTCGATATCTAGGATTTATAATTCAAAAGAATGAGGCTATTAGAGAAGATGTAGACCATATGATTAAAGCTGGTTGGTTGAAATGGAGAATGACGCCAGGAGTATTATGCGATAGAAGGATGCCTACAAGGCTAAAAGGAAAATGCTATAAGACAATTATTCGATCAGCCATGCTATACAGTTTAGAATGTTGGGCTATTACGGGGCAACATACGCATAGGATGACAATAGCAGAAATGTGTATGTTAAGGTGGATGTGTGGTAAAACTCGTAAGGATAAAATTAGAAACGAAAGAATTAGGAGATACTTAGGTGTAGCGCCCATAGAGGACAAAATTAGATAAAGACGTTTAACTTGGTTTGGTCATGTGCGAAGGAGACCAAGTACGGCGCCAATTAAAAAATGTCTAGATTGGCAAGTTAATGGAGGGTGTAGACGGAGGGGACGACCGTTGAAAACTTGGATGAAGCGCGGTGAATGAAGATATCATTGAGCTTGGATTAGGTGAGGATATGTGGAAAGACCGCATTGCTTGGAGAATCAAAATCCATGTAGCCGACTCCGAAAATATCGGGAATGAGCTTTGATGATGATGATGAAAAAATTATAAGTCGGTGTTACGTATTTTAGATTAGTGCAACAAAGTCAAAACATCCTAAAATGTCGGTTCAACAAAGAGCTAGTGAAACCTAGCCAAATAATTGGTTACACATAACAACTCCATTAGATTATATGTAAATTAGAATATATGAATATGTCAAATTGTTAATCTACTCAGTTGAGGAAAAAATACCTATTGAGCCTGTTTCAGGCAGAATTCCCATAATGAAACCCCGTGGAAAAAATTATTTTTTTGAGTTTGACCCTCATTAGTTTATGCCTAATTGAGTTTAGTGTTAATTTTAAAAATTAATTCAGTGGAAAAAATGGTTTTTTTTAGTTTGATCCTCATTAGTTTATGCATAATTGAGTTTAATGTTCATTTTAAAAATTAATTTAGTGTAGCACTCAAATTGTAACAGTCAACATAGTTGACTAGGCACATGCAAAACACGTACCAGAATCTCAAGGATTATGATTTCGTTTTTCAAGTTAATTTCGATCCCTTGATTTTAAGAAATATTTCGTTTTGTGTAGAAAAAACGTAAAATTTTAGTTGTGATTTCAAATTTAACAATATAAGTAATGCAATTAAACTCTTAAATATTACATAAAATGTCTCGCAGTGTCATACAGACTACATATTACATAAGAATCACTCACATAACAAACTTTTGATATTAAAATAATATTATAGCATGTTAAAATATACTGAAATTAAAATATTTATTTATTTTCTCAGAAAAATTTCAACATATTTCGAATTTTGAAAGAAATTTCAGTATTCAAAATAGAAAATATTTCGTGAAATTTGGACACATTTTGATAAATCACATTCCTTGTGCGAGATAAACATCTTTGAAATTCATATTTAACTGCTCTTTGTTAACCCCATCTCAATTTCTCCAACCATTTTTAAGTGTAATAATACTATATAACGCATTTTGAACATGGCATCTCTCAGAGTCGAACCAAAACCATACCCACCAAACCCCCAAGATGACAACCTGAGCACCAGTTGTAGGAGCTATTGCAGGACCGTCCAATGGGACCCCATCGGGGAAGGTAAAAAGGCAAGTAATGCCCCCTGTGCTTTTGAGAGATGACCACCACCATAATCAACTTCTGCCCCCTTGCCTCCACTGATGATTGAAGTAGTAAGGCTAAGGACCAGATTTGGTGTTTTCGAATTCTTGAATTCTCATTTCCATCTTTTTCTTCAATTCTTGAATTGCTGCAGCAAACCCCACTGATCCCTCCTCAGCCTGAGGAGTCTCCTCCTCATCCCCTCGCCCAAACCCAACTTCCTGTTATTCCGATGATGACTCCACTGCTACCACTATATCTCATTGCTAGTTATCACACACGCTTTCCTGTCGAAATCTATTGCCCCACTATGCTCTCTACTCCCTCTTTCACTCTTTCTTCACTTCCATTCATACATTGTGTCGCAATTGTTACTCGGATCTCTCTGAGAAACCAGTAGCATTGTTTGGTTTGAGGTTTCTCTAATTGATTTGGACCAAATGGAGTCTGGGACTCGGCTTGATTAGTTTAATAGAATCTGAAAAATGGGAAAAATCTCATTGAAGAGGAAGAAGAAAGGACGCCTGTCAAAGACAGATCCGATCCATGGCCGCACCCAAGGAATCAGAACCCATCATTGCCACCGAGATATCCGAGCCGCCGCCTTCGAAATCTGACCTACGCCGAAGCACCATGTGCCGAAGCATCACCTACATCGGCGACTTTTAGGACGATTAGACGAGTCACATTAGATAGAGAGTTTTTTTTTCTTTTATCTCTCAAAGGGATGAATTTCAAATATGTTTATCTGGCATATGTTTCTACTAAGTAAAGGATATTTCAAGGCTTTAAGAAAATTTAAACGGCCAATTAAAGTTAACTACATTGATGTTTACAATTTGAGTGCTAGATTATATTAGTTTTTAAAATGAGTATTAAACTTAATTAGATATAAATTAATGAGGGTCCCTGCTGAATTAGTCCCTTGCTGTGTTTTTTTTGTTTACTTGAATTTAACCCGTTCTTATAGGAATTTCCAACTTTATGTTACTTTTATTATTATATAGTTGGGGTATTTTCCGATAAAGGTGTAAGATGTTTGTTTGAGACTCAAAAAAGTTGCAAGTGTAAACGCCTTTGGTAGAGGTCCTTGATTAGTTACTCTTACGGTGACCACTATTAGATTCCTCTCACCTACACTACCTACCTAATTTTTTTTCCAACAACATGCACTTTCTGTCCCACACCAGAATTCTCTTCCACACCACTTATAAAAGGAAAAACTAAATTTTTCTCCCCTTCCAAATTCAAAACGATAAAAAAACTCCCTCTCCCCTCCCAACTTCCTCTTCTCGTCTTTTGCTTTGATTTTCTTCTTCTTCTCTCATTCTATTCTTCTCTTCCCTCCCCATCCGAGGGCACCCCTTGCATATCCTCTCCATTATCTCAAAATAAAATTGAAGACGAAGTCGAATAAGAAGAGATGGAGCCTTTACAGGATCTTGACCTCGATTCCCCGTCGCCCCTCTCCCTCTTCCTTTTCTCCTTCCCCTTGGAGACAAAGTGCAAGGGGAAAGAGAAGAACAAGAGGGAGATGAGCGATGATCTGTGTGAGAAGAAGAGAGAGTGGGAGAAGAAGAAATAAGAACTGAGAGAGTGTGAGATAGTGGGAGAACTGGGAGAGGAGAAGGAAAAGGAGAAGAAGAAGATGGAGAGGGGAAGGGGAAGGAGAAAAAGAAAATGGAAAGGGGAAGGAGAAGAAGAAAATGGAGAAAGGGCGACGGTGGCTGTTATGGTCGTGGCTCCATCTCCTCTATCTCTCGCCCTCCCCGATCGTCTCTTATCGTCCCTTGCAATCGATCACCCTCTTTCATGTTGTTGTTTTTTAGAAGAGAGGGTGAGAGTGGAAGAAGATGAATAGTGGTTTCAATGGGTAGTGTGGGTTAGCAGGTAAAAAAAATGGATGACTTGTATGGGTGAGAGGAATCTGTGGTGTGAAATAGTCACTATCTATTCTTATAAATGGATGCCATGCTCTATTTATGTTCAAAATCCGTAAATGCATGTCTAGTTCAATATGAGTAATCTTATTTAGATAAGAATAAAATCACTCCAAGGCTACTTCAACATTGAAATTTCTAATGTATCTCCTTATATCTGATTTTGCTACATTTTACTTTTCAATAATATTTTATAACGAAATACATTATCTAATATACATGATCTTAAGGTGGTGTTTTTTTAAGTGCTCAGAAGCTAATTTCTAACTAGAGTTGGAAGTTTTGAATGAGCTTTTGAATAAACTGTTTTTTTCACTTCTGAATGAGCAACTGATTAAAAGATGTAAAATTAAATATGTTTGTTTTAAGTGTTGATTTGAAGTTTTTGCCCACCACCACAACTCCCACTGCCACCACAAACCACTAACATTAACTCCCATTTCCCACTTGTTTTCTCTCCTCCAAACACCATGGAGATCCCTCTCCACTACCACAAAAAAATCCCTTTCCATTCTTTATACAATCTCAAGAAAAAGGGGAAAAATACAAGAAAAAGGAGGAGGAGGAGGAGGAGAAGAAGAAGGGGAGGGTGGTGGCGACATTGCTCGTGTGATAGAGAGGGGGAAGAGAAAAGGGGATGGTTGGTGGAGAATAGGGATAACACAATAGTTATTACAAATTTATTGTGATGTTAGTAGTGGAATGGATTTTCATTAAGCATTTAGTGCTAAGTGATATACACCCCCATGTTGCTTAGTCCAATAAGAAGTTCAGTTTATTATCAGAACTAAAAACAAACACCTTCTGAGCCTCACAAACATCATGAAAGATTGTTATTATTTTCTTTTTTTCTCTTAAAAAAAACTAATTAAGATCACGATATAAGAATTTATCACACAATAAGGATGTGAGCAAATAGTGTATAGAAAGTAAATTTCCTAATATTCCTCAACCGGTAGCTATTTTCCCATTTTCTCTCTCTACTTCACCCATCAATGACAATTATTTCACTTTTCACAATTACTAATTTTCAGATATTTCTTATCTCTTTTAACAAGTATTCACAACATCCCTAAAAGAAAAAGCTTTGCTTGGTATCCCATAAAATAATGCAAATTGATTGATCTCAAATCTTACCGCAAGTTCACGGTTATCTATTGAGTTAGATAACAGCAAGTACGGATCGAATCCCACAATGAGAGCTATGAAATTCGGAAAATTAATCTTTAAATATCGTTTGAAACTTAACCAAGTTAGAAAAGAAGTGATTGGTGAAATGTTTGAAATAAAAATGTAAAGCAAAACCTAAATGTGAGAGTCAAGGCTTTGAGTTTACCATCATGAGTAGATGACACCATTAAGCCACTCTTAGATTAATCTTTTCCAAATTCATTATCACATCCTTAGGTAGATTCTCATCTCACCTTAGAATGAAAAATATGGCATTATGAGCAAATTGATTTCAAGCTTAAGTATAATAGTAACCTAAGAATCAAATGTGGATTTAAAAACATACAATGAATTCATACTTAAATGAAACACCAAATATCTAGCAAATCACAATGACACTTAGACTAATAATATGTAAACATTGTAAGGAGTTTGTTAGAGAAATTGCAAGTATAGAAACTTATCTAATCTTGAGCTTAAGAAATAGAAGAAGAAAACATGAATTGAATTTGATGCAGTCGATTTTTGCTCCCTGCTTTGACTTGACCTACAAACCTGCTGACCTGCACAAGGATCGCACTTGAGCCACAGACCACCGTTGTGGTGGCCGATGTCACTCTTACGCTAAAGTCAGTCAGGGATCCGATGGTGTACCTTAGCTTACCAACCTCATGTCTTATTTATAGTGTTGGAGTTTTGATTCGACCAGGCCATCGATGACATTGTTTAGGGAAGCAGATCTTCATGGAGATCATTCTCTAATTAAAAGTTGTGTTGTGAAGGGGAGTTTCCCTATTAGCCTTGTGCTCCTAGATACGCGGGAGATAGTTCCCGTTTTGAGAATAGTCCATAGATAGAAGTTTACTTGTGTGATATATACTCTGGAATTTGCTTCCTAGTAGGAAGCAAAGTGCTGATGTCTTGCCCGTCCGAAGCTGGTTCTCGAGATATTTGCCTTAGCAGGGCTTACGAGTATTGAGAATAGCTATGAAACGTGTGGGCTTAGCAGGTTGTAATGGTTTTGGGTCCGTCTGGCTGACTGCATTCGGGCTTGGAACTGCTTGGGCCGGATCAGTGTTGGGCTTACTGTTGGGCCTACTATTTCTCGAGATCATCATTACACGTGTATGGTGTAGAAGAGAGACCATTTTGGTGTATCATCAGCTACTCCCCCCGAGTTAGTGAGCCATCGTGTCGGTCCACTAAGTCACTTCTTGAAAAGATACGCCACTCATGATGATTGAGTCTGAATCATTTGCTTGAGCTGCACGCTTCATTAATTAAATGTGCGCTGATTCTGTAGAAAAGATGCGAGAAGCCAATCCCTATTTAGATCATTTTTTCTGCAGAGATTGACTCTTCCATTTTCTTGCTTTTAGAGATTCCGCTCTGTTCATCTTTTGATTGAAAACTGGTTCATATTTGCCATGGCTCACCAACACCATCTTGATGATGAGACTTTGGCCAGGGGCCTCAAGTTTTTTGAAGATAAGTCGCTTTCTGAGTTGGGTCTTGGTGACATTCAAAAGATGTTCGAGGTCCCTGAGGACATGCCATTGTACACTCTGCTAGATGATCAGACGCCATTGAGATTTGGAGCTTTTTGGATTTGGACTGGGGTCCATTTTCCCGTTCTCAATGTGATTTGGAGCTTTTTGGATTTCCTCGGAATCCCTCCTGCCCAGTTGGTACCCAATGGGTACAAGATCATCCTTTTTATTTTGATCAGAGCGAAGGATGCTGGTGTCCGCATGACTCCGCGGGTGATTCAATTGCTGACTTCTCCTTGGCTGAATAATCACGTCATTTGCAAGATGACATCGTCGACCTGCTTCGAGAAGTTGCTAGATGACTTCAAGTTCTGGCAAAAATATTGTTTCTTGGCTCCTTCGGACTTGAAGTATTTCACGTTCAAGGGTCGTCCACTTGAGTGAGAGTTCAGGCCACTTCGTAAGTATAGCTCCACCTTTTGAATTCATTGCGCTGATTGTATGCTGATCATTGCATTTGTTTCTTTGCAAGGAGGTTCCCTACTACTCCTCTTTCCCCAGAGGAGCAGAACACTATGAAGACATTCTGTGATCTGCCGAAGATGAGTGTGGAGGAAGTCATATGTCGTACTGACTTCATCTGCACTGGTTTGTGGGTCAACTGGCGCATAACTTCCACTCTTTACTAAACACCGAAGGTCAAGTATGAAGGTGGAGCCCCTTCCAGAAAGAGGAAGGCCGCCGAAGTTAAGGCTCATGCTTCGTTTGAGACGCTCGCCTCCTTTGTGAGTTTGAATAAGTCCTATGCTAGGACTGAGTCGGTCTCCAAATGGTATGCTCCAATGAGGGCAGAGCGTGAACCTAGTTAGCCTGTCAGGGCGGAGGCTTAAATATCCGGTTGGGAGAGAGACCATTTTCTGTTAGCAGAGGTTGAAGATGTGTCAAATCCGAGTATTGAATAGGCTGAAGCCTTGAGCGAGAAGCTGATGTTGGCTGCTGTGGTGGCTTCTACTAGTGTTGACCACTCTAGGACCATTCCATTGGAGATTTCTGACGAAGATTTGCCTGAGGTTCTAGAGTCTAATCGCTCCATTGAAAAATTGCCCGGTAGTGGTCGTGGTGAAGTGGGCCTTCCTTTTTGTAGTCCCCATTTTTCCTCATCTCGTTCCAGGCCGCATATCAGGGTGATGGAGGGTCCATTGGACAACTCGCTTCCCTCTCTTCTTTTGGATTCTGTTGAGCCGTTTTGCAATAAAGGGTCGGCCGCTGGTGATAAAGGGAAAGCTGCGGAGAAACACCTGGGTGTAGTGGCGACTACAAAGGGTAGTACGGGTGTAATTTTGTGTCTGAGAGAGCAATATCCGGATGCACGGATAAGATTGTTTTCTTCAGACGTAGTGAAGATGAGCAATCATGCTTGGCACCGGGAGGTTGATGTGGACTATGCTTCAAAGAAGCACATAAGCATGCATCATAGCTGGCTAATGGACCACGCTCCGAAGCCCGAGGAGGATACGCTGGAAGGGCGTATGGATAAGGGTTTGAAGCACCCTATGTTGGGGATGTGACATTTGAGCCAGGTGGCCATTGTTGGCAGGGAGGTTGTGGCAGCTCGTGAGAAGATGTACACCATGGAGCGTGTCTTCTTGAACATGCAGAGGTTGTACTCTGATGAGCTTTTTAAAATTGAGCTGTTGAGAAAGCAGATCAAGGAGAGGAGGCTGAAGCAGTCAGCTGTTGTTGCTGAGACTTAGAGGGTTTGCCTCGAGGCCCTTGAGTCTGATTTAGCGGAGGTGGTGTCCGCAAGGGACAGATTCAAGCGAAAGTTGGATATGATCCGCTCTGATCTAAAGGTCACGCAAGAAGTTGAGGCTAAGACACCTTCTAAGTCGCGGTCTCTCGCTGAGGAGAAAGCCATGAAGGAGATTGATTGGGCTGCCCAAAGGCAGCAATTAGAAGCCGATGTGGAATTCAATGCTCGAGTAGCGAGGAAGGCTGGAGAACAGCTTCAACTGGAGCAACATGAGCTCAGTGCTGTTAAGAGTAGTCTAGCTACGGAGCAATCAGGTTGATGAGCTGACATGCAAGCTGGAGCTGTTGGAGCGTGAGCTTGTTGAAGTGAGGGCGCGTGAGGAAGAACTTCTCAAGGCACAGGGAAAGTGTGAATTCCGCTGGATCGTGAATGGGAGATTAGAGTTGCTAGCGCTGATGAAGGGGGAACATCCGGAATGGAACCTCGAGTATTATAAGAAGATATCATACATAGACCTAGCAGTGGTCTCCATGTCATCAGAAGAAGAGGGCGGTCCGAATCACGATGCTCAGATTAAGGCGCGCACGGACGTGATTACGCTCCTTCCATCGTTGAGCTTAGATCTCATATTTTTGTACCCCCTCCAGGAGAGTTATAGACTTTATGTATTTGTACTTTTTGTTCCAACTGTTAATGAAAACATGTTTATTTTGAGTACATTTTATGCCCGTATTATGTTCAGTCTCCCTGTCTCACGATTTACCATTCTGTCCTGTCATTTTACTTTGACATAGGTTTAGTTGGGTCGTCAAGAAGCCAAATGGTCTGTCTGCTATTGAGAGTTTGACCGTTTATGTTGCAGATGATTCTGACTAGTTCTTCTATGAGGTCTCAGAGTCACCATTGCTTACTTACATCCAACAGCGGGTGTTCTTCAAGCAGTTTAGCAGTTGGCTATGCTTCCCAGGCTATAGCTCATCCTTAAGGCAAGTCACTGGGGACATAATTAGCCTATCTGACTGTCGGTTACGGTTGTTGGCATGAGTGAACTGTGGTAGTCAAACACATGCGTTGTCTCAGAGATAAAGCGCTTATCCCGAGTCAGATTTTGTGAGCTCGGGCTGGCACTCCATGTAGCGTTCATCTGCATGTCAGCGGGTGGCCATTGCTGATAATGGAATGTCAGCCTATGCAAGCATGTAGATGTTGCCTGAGCTACGATTTTAGTTCGACAACCGCTGTCAGTGTTCTAAAAATCGCTAGGCGCTGGGCGGGCGGCGAGCAGGTGCCTAGCGCCCAGGGGCCTAGGCGGGTGCCTAGGCGGGCGCCTAGGTGGCACCTAGGCGGTCTTAGGTTTTGTATTATTACTTTAATAATTTACAAAAGTTAAGCATAATACCTTATCAATTACATCCAATTTAATGCCAATATACATATGTAAAATTTAAAAACATGAAAAATTAACAATCGTGAACAAAATTTATTAAGACTCAAATGACTGAAGTTGGTCATGATGGGTACTTTATATAAATTTGAATTTGTGTACTCTTTTATTTTTCTTCAAATTGCATGAATAACCTCAGTTATGTTTGATAAAATCTATAATTCTACATTAGTAAAATTGGTACCGGCAGATCCTTTGAGAATTCCATTAAGTAATCATCATTTGCTACATTTAGACATATACTGAATAAAAAACAATTAAATAGTTTATTTCTAAAAAATAGGAAAGAAAATAAAATAAGAACACAATCAGCCTTATTAAAAAATAAAAAATTAAAAAAGTTAAAAATTGCCCAGACCCCGCCTAGAGTCTGCCTAGACCCCGCCCAGACCCGCCTAGACCCGCCCAGACTGCCCAGAACAGCCCAGACTGCCCGCCCAGCCATTAATCTGGGCGGTTTTCCACTTTCTAGCGCCTAGGCCGATTTTTAGAACACTGATTGAGAGGGAGCGGTGACCGAGTGGCAAACCGTCACCATCAGTCGAGGCTGACTGGGCTCCCACCTTCTGAACCATCTATATCCGTGCTGAACGGATTACAGGTTTGGGATGTTAGAATTCGACGATCATGGTTTGTTTGAGAGTGATGAGCCCGTGGCAAGCCATCAACATCAGTTCAAGACTTACTAGACTCCCACCTTCCAAACCATCTACGTCCGTGTAGAGCAGGATACAAGTTTGGGGTGAAGGGATAGACGACCATGGTATGTAGAAGAGCAGTGGTCCCATGGCAAATTGTCGGAATCAATTTAGGACTGCCTAGGCTTCCACCTTCCAAATCATCTACACCCGTGCACATCGAGCTATAAATTTGGGGATTTTCAGCGACCATGTTCTGTAGAATAGTAGTGGTCCCGTGGAAAATCGTTAGAATCAGTTCGGGACTGACTAGGCTCCAACCTTCCAAACCATTTACATCCGCGCAGTGGGGGCTACAAGTTTGGGGTTGGTAATTCGGCGACCATGTTTGTATAAGAGCAGTAGTCCCGTGGCAAACCGTCGACATCAGTCGGAACTGACTAGGTTTCCACCTTCCAAACCATCTACACCCACCCAGTGGGGGTTACAGGTCTGGGCTTTGATCAGAAGCTGTCGTTGCCAGTCGTCACCAGCTAGGCTTATCTGATCGGGTTCTGCGTCCGTTCTCCGCGAAGGGGGCAAGAGTCCCTGGCGAGTTGTCGTCACTAGGCATAATAATGCTCATTAGACCCCCCACTTCCTAGACCATTGACATTCGCACTGGGCGGACTAGGTGTCGGGATGAACCGGAAGCCATCGTCATCAGCCAAAGCTGACTAAGCTTGCTCGGTTAGGTGGGGGTTATGCTTGTTACGGGCGAGTGAGCCTACGTCTGCGAGCGGAGTGCATCATGTAGATGAGTTTTTTTAGAGACAAGAGTACCTTAAATCAGCTGGTGATATGCAGGTTTGATCCATGTGTAAAAACTAACTAGGGTTTGTAATGCTCGTGTCAGGCACGTGGTAGAATACTGCTTGAATAGTGGGTCGAGCTCATGGGCCTGTAGAGTGAAAGCTAGGGTTTGTTGTATGATCAAGACGCTACATGTACATCGTAGATTGCATGGTAACACGCGTACGACATACATCGCGAGACGGTTGTGTATCGGTTACTCCCCCCAATTAATGAGGTTGTGTGCAGCCTCATTGATTGGACGAATGTGGTCTTGTGCGGTTTCCTTGTGAATCATTTTCTCCTCATTTCCCATGCAGTATTCAATACTGACAGTTAATGTTGGAGCGCCCGTTTGGTGAACCACTATGTCTATATAATGGTGTTTCTTCATTGTTGTAGGCATTATATTCTATAGAGCGTACCTTCTATAATGTTCTTACTTGAAGAACATGCTTTGGGTTTTCCAAAGGCTGAAGGGAGATTTTCAACGTTGGAGTTCTTTGAATGTTCTGACATTTGCGCCGATGAGTCGTGATAAGACTTACGATTATGCGTGGTCACCTGTTCTAGGTGAGCACCCAATTGGTTTGCTAAGATCATGTAATTTCTTCTCATATTTCGAAGAAGAAGTACAGATTCCCTCCCAAGGGAAGAGTCTGTCGTTTATGTGCTGGTGCCCTGTCGCTGCTCCAAAACGCATAATTTAAGAGATAACACCAGCAGCCATCTTCGGAGCTGTTGCCTCCATCACTTCTCGATTAACCCCGTCACCTCACGTTGTGCTGGAATTCGGGATCTCGGGTTGGGGTGGAGTTGGACATGGCCTATTGGAGTGGGCCATTGACTTTTGGATACCCCTCTCATCCCTTCAGCGTGAGAGTGTACTCGATTTGTTTCAACCTGATACTTGTCCCAAGTTCGTCTGGTCGAGCGGATCAAGTGTGTGAATTGGTTGTTTTACGGGGCCCCTGGTCGCTGATTTTGTACCACCTCAAACCATATTTGATGGTTGTGTCCGCAGAAGCATTGAATTGGATGCGCTATTTCATCCTGCTTTTGCTCATGCCATTCTTTCGTCTTGTTGTTGCTCATGGATAACGTTCATCGGAGAGTTTGCGGAGCCAACTTTGGGTACCTTCGTTGTCTTCTTATTGAGTCAGACTATTTAAGCGAGTCTTTAATTTATGTTGCATCGGAATCAAATCCTTGTAGTATGTAGTCTTTTGTATTGCTTCAGGGCGCTCGTTGTTACATCTTTACAGTAATCAATAGAGTGTGTTTGCGTAATTATTTTTTTATTTCTTAAATGATTGCAAATCACATAAGCTTCTAAAACAAAAACTCTACATTGACTATGGAAAGGAAAATAAACAATTAAAATAGACTAACTGTTGGTGGAGAGAGGTCAATTTGGCCTTGAAGTGAATTCGCATGGCCCTTGTTGGATTGTTGGTTCCTTCAGCGAACTGCCACGCTTTGCTGATGTCACTGAGGTTACTGAAGAGTAAATATCGCGTGGAAGTTTATGTCCACGCCGACTATTTGTCGGGGGTCGTACTCCCGTCTGCATTGACTTTTCCGTTTTGTTGGGTTGAAAGGCGGATTGCTCTTATACTACTTGAATGTCCCCCAATACTGCGTTGAGCCACTGCTGTTGGGATCTCGTTTCCATGTGAATGGAGCGACTCGTCCACAGTCTCTAGGTTTGGTTTTAGTTCATATTGCCATGTGGGCTCCAGTTGGATCTGGGAACATTCTATCTGCTTCAGTGCAACATAATGGCATCCTCGTGCCATTAGTTGGTCCCCACATATTGTTCTTTCTGAGTGGTTAGTGGTGTACTTAACGCACTAGTGAGGGTGGAGACTACTGCTTACATATAGTGGAGCCATGGTCTTCCCAGGATAAGTTTGTAGGTAGACGGTGCTTCTACGGCCATGAAGTCTAAGAACATGACTTTTCTTAGCTGTGGCTCCCCTACCACTACTGCTAACATTATCTTCCCAATCAGAAAACACTTATCTCTGCTAAATCCAATCAGTGGGTAATCTGAGGATGTTAGGCTCTTCTCCTTGAGGTCCATACTGCGGAACACATTGTAGGATAGGATGTTGAGGGAGCTTCATGTATCCACCAGGACCTTCTTCACTTCCCACCTTGAAATGGAATTCGATACGACGAGAACGTCATTGTGGGGCGCACAGACGCCTTCAAAGTCCTTGTCCGTTAAATTTAAAGCAGGGATGGGGATTTGCACCCTCGAGTAATATACGAGTTTGTCCTCATCCGCGGGCTGTGTTTGCATCTCCAGTAAAGTCTATTTGCGAGATCTTTTGATTGGTCTTCATCCGATCTGACTCCATGAAAGACATAGATTATGCCCGAAGTCCCTTTCTCGGTCTTTTTGAATGTCTCCCTTTGTCCCTAGGTTGTTCTGGTCGGTCTTCGTACTGCTTCGGTGGCCACTTTAGATCTTCCCAATTTTTCATGGAATTCGGGACGTCCAATAGGCTAGAATTGATGGCGATCATGGATCTGGATTCAACATAGTTGGAAGCTTTCTCTGGCCTCGCCCGGCCAGGGTCTGACATGTTGTTGTTGCTCTTTCGCTTGCTTTTTTTTCATCTTTTCGCCTTCTTCCCTCCTTCCTATCCTTAGGAACGGAGGGCTTCTTTTCAACTTTTGTTTCCTTCTTCACAATTCTCTTCTCTTCTAAGGTGATGTACCTCTGGGCGCCCTTAAGGAGTTTCGTCGTATCAAATGTGAGGAAGTAATAAAACTTATCATCTTTTAGGCGTGCGGTAAAAGTCGTCATTGTTGTGTCGTCACTGCAGTCGTCAATGAGAGTCAGCTCATTGTTGAAGGGCGTAACATACTCTCTGAGTGTCTCATTGGATCTCTGCTTCAAAGAGAGTATGTAGTGTGGGTCTTTCCAGAGACTCTAACTTTCGACAAAGAGCGTCAGGAACTCCTTCGCCAGCGTCTTGAATGAATCGATTGACTTTTGCGAGAGGATGTGGAACCATGTTAGTATTGACTTCTTTAGGCTGGTACGGAAAGCTCTGCACATCACCGACTTGAATCCTTCTTTGAGTGCCATTACATGTTGGCAATGGCATAAGTGATCGAATGGGTTAGTGGTCCCGTCATAGAAATTGAGCTTTGGCGGCATGAACTTTGGAAGAGCCTCGTTCATGATACGGTCCACGAATGGTTGAATAGATAGACGATATAACACGCCTGGGTCGTGTGCCCCTTTGTGGAGGGGGTTTTGCGGGGCGAGCTTGTCTGCCCTAAAAGTCGGTTCTGCGTTAGCTGTTGTGCCTCCTCTTGTCCAATGAGAACTAGCAGGGGCTTAAACCTCATTTGCTTGCTTTCTGTTGTCTTCCAGAGATGGAGGCTTGTGTTGTTCCTGATCTCCATTAGCGGGTGGAGCGTTCTGATGTATGAGAGCCTCCACTGCTTTGGCGATTTGCTATCTTTGAGACGACAACAAATCTATCCCAGGGTCCCTCGTTACTATTGCCAGCACGGGGGTGTGAGTCTGCTGCCAGTGTGTCTCGGGCATCGCTGAGAGTGGCAGTGTAGCGCCAGTCTGAGCGTTTGATGTGTCCCCTTATTGTCCATTGTTGTGTGATCTGGTGGTCACCATCTCTTTGTATTCTGAAAAGAGATGATGCTAGTAAAAGGTTAGGAACTTTGTCGTCCCCATGGACGACGCCAAACTGATGCAATCGATTTTCGCTTCCTACTTTGACCTTGACCTGCAAACATGTTGACCTGCACAAGGAACGCACAGGAGCCACAAACAGCCGTTGTGGTGGATGATGGCACTCTGATGCTAAAGTTAAACAGGGATCTGAGGAAGGCGTAATGATGTAAACATGTAATTTGTAGCATACCTTAGCTTACCAACCTCATGTCTTATTTATAGTGTTGGAGTCCTGGTTCAACCAGGCCATCGTTGGCGTAGTTTAGGGAAGAAGATCTTCATGGAGAACCTTCTATAATTAGGAGTTGTGCTGTGAAGGGGAGTTTCTCTGTTAGACTTGTACTCCTAGACAAGCAGGAGATAGTTCATGTTCCGAGAGTAGTCCATAGATAGAAGTCTTCATGTGTGATATTTACTCTGGAATTTGCTTCCTAGTTGGAAACAAAGTGTTGTTGTCTTGCCCGTGTGAAGCTGATCCTTGAGATACTCGCCTTAGCAAGCTTTACAGGTATTGAGGATAACTATGAGACATGTGGGCTTAGCAGGCTGTAATGGTTCGGGTCCGTCCGGTGGATTGCATTGTTCGGGTTTGGAACCGCTTGGGTCGGATCAGTGCTGGGCTGACGCTTGAGCCTACTATTTTTTGAGATCATCTTTACATGTGTATGGTGTAGAAGAGAGAAGACATTTTTGGTGTATCATCAAAATTCATATGATGAAATACAAAACACCTAACTTACCTCATAAATTCATGGCACAACCAAGCTACAAGACCAATCTAAGTACAAATGCTTCTCTAATACATGAAAATGGAAATAACTAATGGGTTGGGATCCAGGGACTCAAAAATTTTGACTCAAAATCCAACACAAACAATGGGCTCTTAGATTGATTTTGATCTGAAGGATAACAATAATAACAAATAATGAGTTCACTTAAACAATTAAAAAGACAACTAGGTTTAGTTGAGCCAATCCAATTAATATTGTTTCCTAATCCAATTGACTTTGTTTCGTAAAAGAGTATATATTATAAAAATTCTATTATCTTTTTTTTACTCATGTCATATTTCTCACTTCAGAGAGTCTTTATGTTTTATATATACCAAGTTCATTGCAATTAAAGTTCATTATAATTTTATATCTTGTGCTAAATTTTTCAATTGAGTTCTTCTAATATATTTTTTTCTTTCGGAAGTTCTTGGTTTACCACAAGTTCTAAAGACACTAATTAGACTCTATGAAAGACAAAGACTAATCCAAGAATAAAGAAGATAACAATATAATTAACACAAATGACATAATAGGTTAAATCCAAGTGCTATAATTAGAACTTTAAATTACATAACAATTGTTTCATACATTTTAAGTTTTATCAATCATTAAAGGAGAAAATGAGAGAATTGGAAGAGAGAGAAAAATTGGAGCATCATGTTTATGTAATATTTTTAGGAACAAAATCAATTACTATAACTAATTGTCATTTTTAATTTGTTAAGCCAACTTATTATTTATTATCATTGTTATTCGTCAGATCCAAACCAATCTGAAAGCCCTTTGTTTGGATTGGATTTTGAGTCCCAAGATCTTGACCCATAACTAATATAAACGAGCTTTTTCGGAGCTATCCTCCCATGGGCTCACCCATACCCTAAGGTGGGATGTTAGCCAAACATGGTAAGCTCTAGGCCAAACTTCACTTATTTCTCTCGAAACTACAACTATTTTTCTCTTCAAAGTGTTTTCAAAGTCTTTCTCAAAGTGTTTTTGTGTGGGTTAATTATAGATGAAGAAGGGTGATACTTATGTGTAGAGATATAGGGATGGACGTGAAATAAGGAAGGGTGTTGGAGTGAAATAAGGTGGAGTGTAAAAGTGATGGAGTACAAATGTGAGAATGGATAGTAGAGTTTGTAGAGATTCTTTGGCTATGATGAAGTTTCTATGTGTATGTCCAAATTTTCAAGTTAATTTCATCGAGATCCGTAGATGATGATACTTTGTGGGCTTGAAAATCTTTGATCCATGACAATGCATATGTGAACTTCTAATGTGTTTTTTTCTTCTAATTATTGATCTTAGCCTTATTGTCTCACTTTGGGCAGGATTTGAGATTAGTGCTTGATTTTCTACAATATATATAAAATACACATAACGAGATATTTTTATTTGATAATTGGACTTAGCAATTGTATATTTAAGGGTATAAAATGTCTCATTTATATGTTTATCAAATCTACCCACACTACATTTTGCTAGTCCTCGAGCAAAAAATACTAAAACCTGACTCACGTTCATAGGAATCACGATTACATTGCATATGCAACAAGCCCTTACACCTCTAGGTTTCCCCTAGTGGACGAGTTGTAGTCTCGTGTGGGTTTCCAGAAATGATAACCCACAAAAATTAGTGATACCCGGGACTCGAACTAAAAAATTTTATTTTAAAAAATAACTTTTTCCTTTTTTAATCTCAGAGAGTTCCTTCTTGAATGTGTAAGTCTTAATAGATGTATTCCTGTAACTTATCGATCAATACTAAGTCAATAAGTGACTTTAATAACCAGTGTTCTAAAAAGCGCTAGGCGGTGGGCGGGCGGCAAGCAGGTGCCTAGCGCCCAGGGGCCTAGACAGTTTTAGGTTTTGTATTATAACTTTAATAATTTACAAAAGTTAAGCATACTACCTTATCAATTACATCCAATTTAATCCCAAGATACATATGCAAAATTTATAAACATGAAAAATTAACAATCATGAACAAAAATTTATTAAAACTCAAATGACTGAAGTTGGTCATGATGGGTATTTTATACAAAGTTGATTTTGTAGACAAATATCCAAACCTACTCTTTTATTTTTCTTCAAATTGCATGAATGACCTCAGTCATGTTTGATAAAATCTACATTACTAAAATTGGTACCGGCAGATCCTTTGAGAATTCCATTAAGTAATCATCTTTTCCTACATTCAGACATATACTGAATAAAAAACAATCAAATTGTTTCTTTCCAAAAAAGGGGAAAGAAAAATAAAATAAGAACACAAACAACCTTATTAAAAAAAAAATCCAGCCAGACCGCCTAGACCCCGCCCAGACTACCTAGACCGCCCAGAACCCGCCTAGATTAATATGAGTTCTATGCCTTGGGTAAACTTCAGAACATAATGTAGTGATATGATTCAACTTTGATATTTTATTCTCAATTTTTTACATAAACATAGAATTATAGAGATCGTGCAACAAGATAATGTAGGACTCAAGAAATTCAGAATTAGTTCATAACCTTCAGAAAAAAGAAAGGATAAAAATCTCACAGTGTTCAAGTTTTCACTATTATTCTCATGTTCACCAGATAACTAATCAACTTTTTAAATTTAAACAAGAACATCTAAGCTAAAACACAACTCTCACTGCAAATTCTTAAAAAAATGCCTAGTTTATGGGCAGTACAAACTATTGTCTAATATTGAAAAAATACTAACTTCCATAGTTTCAAATCCTACACTCCAAAGCATTTGCAATTAGACACTACACCAAATTGGCATTTTTGTAACAACCCCCAAAACAGTATCACTTTTGAAGTGTAACAATCCACCTAACAATTTTACACATTTTCACAAACAAAATGATACAATAATTGTATCACCATAAAGAGTATGGCTATAAAAGTGATACTATTCATGGTGATCCAACTTATTGTATCATTTTTTTTTGTGTTACTGTTTTTCATTTTTTGACTAAATTTAGTTTTGACTTGAAATTGTTTGGTGGATTGTAACATCTCAAAAGTGATACTATTTTGAGAGTTGTTACAAAAGTGCCAATTTGGTGTAGTGAGATTTACAAAAACTAATCTCATCATGGAGAAGTACTCGGGTTACAAAAACCGAATTTTTTTTTTATTGACTCAATAAATTGGACAACTCATTTTCAAATGAGACATAAGTTTTGAAACTTCTCCTCCCAAACCTAAATCAAACATTGTCCTTAATGTTTAAAATAAGACACCATGGGTTGAACATGAACAAAAGAGAGACAATAATTAGTAGAAATTGAAAGGGTTTACCATTAAATGACATGAGTGCGTAAATGACTTCTGTTAAGACCCAAAAGTAGGCTCCAACGAAATCACAATCAAGTGATTTTTTTAAGACTCAAAGAATTTATAAACTTATTTTTTTAAATTTAGTTGACCTAATATGTATTCTAAAATCTTAGTCTAACAATAAATCATATAGTAACAACCTAAAAATTTGTAGGTCATACTAAACATGTGTATATAGGACAATAAGATGCAATTGATTTGATATGCCCCACAAGTGAATCAAAGAAAACATTTCAAGATGAAATTCTAATTTTAGCTCAGAAAATGTTTTCTCAAAAGAATTATACAAGTTCAATTTGTTAAAAAGAGCAAAATCAATTTGGTGCTCTGGGAGAGGCCATGGGCTAGGCATGGATAGGTCATCGACCTCTTTAAGTTCATCACAATTTATTTCACATTACCCACAATAATCCTCCAAGATTTTTGGAATATGCAACTCAAATCAAAACTCGGGGAACTTCCTAATACTGGGGAGAATATTAACAAATTTCTCAGGTTTCACCCTTGTATTGGACATGGATGTTCCAATAATGGTTAAAAGAGGAATATCACCACATGATAGCTTAATTGGTTCTTCTTTTGTGTCAACCTCTAAATTGTATGTATGATCAATAATTGGTGACATAATAATATCAGTAAACACGGAGTCAGCTAAGGAATGACTAGAGAATTCTACAAGTTTACCATGCTTATTAATGTTATCCTTTTGAACATAAATCTCATGATTCATCCACAATCTTTCTCCATTACATTGTCTTACATGTTTCAACCAATCATCTTGTTCTACTTGGGGAGTTTGAGGGGTTGATATAAATACATCAATGTGGCTCAATTCATCGGATATCTCACTTTCCGCTAATAGATTTTCTTCACATTCATCCCTGACATTCATCAATGCATCATTTTGGACCCTTAAATCCTAAATCTCAGCCAAAAGTTTGTCAATAGCCTGCTGACGTTGTTCCGTCTCTCGTATGGACTGACTTAAGGATTCCATATACTAATCTAGACTATCTTGGAATGAGGGAGAAATGTTAGTTTTCTCCCATGAGCTAACTGGATATGAAGATTATTTGAAAATGACTAAAATCTTATGCAACCTGATGATACATTGAAACGATTTCTCTTCTGCACCGTACATGTGTCATGATGAAACTCGAGAAATAGTAGGCCCAACCGTCAGCCTAACACTGATTCGGCCCAAGTGGTTCCAAGCCCGCACAGTGTAGTTCGCCAGACGGACCCAAAATTATTACAGCCTGCTAAGCCCACACATCTCACAACTATCCTTAATATCCGTAAGCCCTGCTAAGGCAAGTATCTCGAGGATCAACATTGGTCGGGCAAGACAACAACATTTTCCTTCCAACTAGGAAGCAAATATCAGAGTGTATGTCACACATGGAGACTTCTATCTATGGACTACTCTCGGAACGGGAACTATCTCTCGCATATCTAGGGGCACAAGGCTAACAGGGAAACTCCCATTCACAGCACAACTCCTAAATAAACAAGGATCTCCACGAAGATATTCTTTTCTGAACTATGCCATCGATGTCCTGGTCAAACCAGGACTCCAGTATTATAAATAAAACATGAGGTTGGTAAGCTAAGGTACACTACAAATTTTCTGCTTACAACATTACGCCTTCATCAGAACCCTGTCCGATTTTAGCATCGGAGTGCCATCGACCACCACAACAGTGGTCCTTGGCTCATGTGTGTTGCTTGTGCGGGTCAGCAATATTGCAAGTCAAGGTCAAAGCAAGCAACGAAAATTGACTGCATCAATTTGGGGCCGTCCATGGGGACGAAAAGTTCTTAACCTTTTAGTAGCATTGTCTCTCATCAAAATACAAAGAGATATTGACCACTAGATCACGCAACAACGAAGAACAAGGGGAAATGTCAAACGCTCAACTTGGTGCAAACAACGCATGGACAAAAAGCTCACGCTCCCAGAACAACTGCACATTGACGGACCCCGAAACCGACCCAAAATCGCTTTTTATACAACAAATCCTGCAAATGATGAAAATGCTCAAGTCAATGAAACAAAAGCCTGACAAGACACTGAAGGCGTACCTAGCGCGCTTCAGTAACGATCTTACTTTCGTCAACGTGTGCAATGCCACAACAACCTTCTCGACCTTCATCGATGGTCTGAGGAAAGGTAAGTTCTACAACTTTCTAACTCTGAACCCACCAGCAAATATGGCAGACTTGGCGAAGGAAGCACAGAGCTACATCGCCCTGAAGAAGGAACGAACAATAAGGAGTAAAGCCGGCAGATGGAGGAATCCCACGACAAAAGGGAAAAATAGATAATCGGCAGCCGAAATACACGTGCTTCATGGGGCACACTTCGAGTCCAAACTATCAAACAGGTCCAGAAAAAGGGCTCTCAAAGATATGAGGTTCCAAGTGACACGCGGAAAACAACTAACACCGCACGCCCAAAGGCATGACCATCCCATACAACTAGCCTTTACAGACAAAGACCTCCAGGGCGTCCAACTCCCACATCATGTTGCCCTAGTAACAACAATCTCCCTGGCAATCTGGGAAGTAAGGAGATCCTTGGTGGACACTGGAAGCTCGTTGAACGTTCTATTTCTCCGCACATTCGACAACATGCAACTAAAGGAAAAAACATTGATCCCTGATAACCGTTCGATGATCGATTTTAGCGGCGAAAAGTGCTTTCTGGTGGGAAAAATACAACTAACAATGGTAGCAGGGGAGACGCCGATTAAAAAACTCCATTTCAAAAGTTCATAGTGATAGGCGCACCTTCAACATATAATGTTGTCCTGGGGAGACCCTGGATACACCAAAAGGGAGCAATAGTCTCCACTCTGCACCAATGCATCAAGTATCCGATAAATCAAATAGTCGGTATGTTAAAAGATGACCAGGAAGTCACCAGAGGATGCTAGTGCATGACGACACTGCTATCGAGTGATTCTCAGTTAACAGCTGGCCCCGCAACAAAAATGTTTCTCAATTCACCTGATAAGCCGAAGAAAAACAACTTATCCCAGACGATGAAGCTTCTGTAAACCCTCGAGGCAGGCCCAACACCGGCCAATCGAAGGAAGAAACCATCACAGTCTACCTCGACAACCCTCTCAACAGCAAGGCTATTCAGATAGGTTCTCGCTTGAGCAAAGAATTGGCGGAACAACTCACAAAGCTGTTACAGCGAACCCAGGACATCTTCGCCTGGACCATGCGAGACATGGTAGGAATCGAGCCGTTCATAATCACTCATCTTCTAGAGGTGGACCTCATAAGGAAAACCATACAATAGAAGACGAGACCCGTGGCGCCCGAGAGAAACGCGATCATAAATGAGGAGGTGCAGCGGTTACTTAACGCGGACATGATCAAGGAAGCACGATACCTAGACTGGCTGGCAAATACCGTTCTGGTGAAAAGGAAAAAAGAAAATGGAGAGTGTGCGTAGACTACACGGACCTAAACAAAGTCTGCTTGAAAGAAAACTTCTCGCTCCCCCGCATTGATCAGATCGTGGATGCCACATCCAGGCACAACCTACTAAGCTTCATGGATGCCTACTCAGGCTACAATCAAATATTAATGCACCCTCAGATCAAGAGAAGACCTTTTTCATAATTGAGAAAGGAATATAATATCACAGGATGATGCCATTCGGCTTGAAGAATGCAGGTGCTATATATCAACGACTCATAAACCAAATGTTTAAAGAACAAATTGGTAAGAATATGGAGGTCTACATCGATGAAATGATGGTCAAGAGCCTCGACCACATAGGAGACCTCACCGAAGCATTCAACTAGCATAGAAAATACCAGATGAAACTCAACCCACAGAAATGTACATTCGGAGTTCAATCTGGAAAATTCCTAGGCTATATAGTGAACAAGAGGGGAATCGAAGCTGATCCAAAACAAATTCAGGCCCTTTTTAACATGAAAGCCCCACCAACATCACAGATGTTCAGAGCCTGACAGGGAGGGTGGCAGCACTCAACAGGTTTATATCTAAATCATCCGACAAATGCCTTCCTTTTTTTAAATACTAAGAGGAAGCAAAAGATTCTCATTGGATGAAGAGTGCGAACAAGCCTTTCAAAGCCTAAAAGCATACATGGGGAACCCAGAGCTACTCTCAAAACTAGCGACAGGGGAAACACTCTATTTATACTTGTTTGTTTCCAAGCACGCCGTCAGCTTAGCCCTCGTACGAGACGACCAGGGAATCAAGAGACCAGTGTACTACGTCAACAAAACCATCGTGGAAGCAGAAACACACTACCCTGACGTGGAGATATTGGCCTTGACACTGGTTGTATCCTCAAGGAAACTGAGGCCCTATTTTCAGGTCCACTTTATAATAGTTCTAACCAAGCACCCGCTCCGCTTGGTACTGCACAAACCAGAGCTATGCGGCAGGATGGTGAAATGGTCAGTAGAACTCGGGCAGTTCGACATAAGCTATGCTCTAAGAACCACCATCAAAGCCCAAACACTGATGGACTTCATCGCAAAATTTATCGGCGGGGAAGAACCAAAGACATACCTTCAGACCTCGAATTCAATCATCCAGGAATGGACCTTATATTGTGACGGAAGCTTGGTCACATTCCACTCTCCAAACGGCTTCACCCTCGAAAAAAATGTAAGATTTGGCTTTCCCGTTTCAAACAATGAGGCCCTCCTGTCTAGCCTGAAGCTAGCCTTGGGGATCGGGATAGATCACCTAATGACATACATGGAATCAAAGCTGGTAGTCAACCAGATCAAAAGAGATTTCAACAGCAAGGACTTCCGCTTGATAGCCTACCGCGAAAAGGTACTCCGCGCAATAAATGGGTTCAAAAGGTGTGAGCTTGTACAGTGCCCCCGAGATGACAATAAAATAGCTGACGCGCTAGCTAGAGAAGCCTCAGCCTATGCTGAAGTCTCGAGTGGCCTCGTCAAATACTAAGAGCAATCAAGCCTTGACAAAGAAAAACCCAGAGATGTTTGTGCTATGAGCGCAACGCCTAATTGGATGACTCTGATCCTTGAATATATCGCAATCGGAGCCCTAGCGACCGAGAAGGTCGAAGCCAAAAGACTAAAAAATAGAGCAGCGAGGTACACTCTCATTAATGAAAAGTTATACAGGAGGTCAGTGAAAAAACCATTGCTTCGATGTCTATCGCCTCCAAAGGCAAATCAGGTTTTGAAAAGGATCCACGACGGCATATGTGGAGATCATCTGGGTGGTAGAACCCTCACCCACAAAGCTTTAACCTTCGGATAATATTGGCCAACGATGCAGTGAGACACCAAAGATATTGTCCGCAAATGTGACAAATGTTAGCACCGTACACACACATGCCTGCCGAGCCACTGATGCCAATGACGAGTCCGTGGCCATTCGCACAATGGGGGATGGACATCGTCGGACTGCTCTCAGCATCAGCCGATAAAAAAGTTCCTATATGTTGCAGTAGACTACTTCACCAAGTGGGTCAAAGCCGAGCCTCTATCCAAGATAGGGCAGGTCCAGATAAAGAAATTCATATGGGCGACCATCGTCTACACATTTGGCATCCCCAGAGTATTGGTCAGCGACAACGATACTCAGTTTGAAGGTATCAAAATTAAAAAATTATGCAAAAGTTTGAACATCAATCACAATTTCTCCTCGCCAAGGCACCCACAAGCCAATGGCCAAGCGAAAGTTACCAACAGAACAATCCTGGAAGCGATCAAGAGGAAGCTTGACGAGGCCAAAGGGAAGTGCGTTCCAGAGCTACCAGAAATACTCTGGGTATATCAGACAACCAAAAGAATCCCTACCGGAGAAACACCCTTCGCTCTGGCATACGGGTCAGTAGCCATGATTCCATTAGAACTCGAAGTGCCAACCTTTCGAACGAAAAAATTCAGACCAGACAATAATGATGAAGCCTTGCGCGTTGGACTAGACCACCTTGAAGAAAAGCAAAATCTAGCCTCCACCAAGATAGCTGCCTACCAACAACGAATAGTGAAATACTACAACAAGAAGGTCAAGCCACGCGAATTCAGAGTGGGATACTAGGTACTCCGAAAGATCCAGCAAAACACCAAAGAAGCTGGCGTAGGAAAACTGAACCTGAACTGGGAAGGACCCTACAAAGTAACCAAGGTCAACAGGCCCGGGATGTACTGGTTGAAAGACGTTAACGGCGACAAACTTAAACGACCATGGAATGTAGAGCATCTCAAAAAATATTATCAATAAAAATATTTGCTTTTACTAAACTTCCACTGTTGTCTGTTACGACCAACTCGACATTTGATCATCCTTGCTATGATAACATTGGAGGGATTACACCCAATGCCTAGTCCGCTGCGTGCAGACGACAATAGCTGAGGAAGTGGGAGTCTAGTCAATGTTCATACGCCTGATGACGACGATTCGCCAAGGGATCATTACTTTCCAGCAGACGATGATCGCCGAACTTACCAGGTAAGCTTAGTTAGTTCGCGACTGATGACGACAACTTCTAGTGCCCAATGCCTAGTCCACTGCTTGTAAACGATGACGGTCGAGGAAGTGGGAGCCTAGTTGGCGCTCATACGCCTGATGATGATGACTCATTAAGGGATCATTGCTCTCCAACAGACAATGATCGAAGAGCATACCAGGTAAGCTTAGTCAGCTCGCGAGTGATAACAACGACTTCTGTGCCCAACGCCTAGTCCACCATGCGCGGATGACGATGGCCGAGGAAGGAGTCAGCGCTCATACGCTTGATGATGACGACTCGCCAAGGGATCATTGCTTTCCAATAGACAATGATCGCCGAACTTAAAAGGTAAGCTTAGTCAGTTCGTGAATGATGACGTCGACTTCTGGTGCCCAACGCCTAGTCCGCTGCGGGCAGACGACGATGGTCAAGGAAGTGGGAGTCGAGTCAGTGCTCATACGCCTGATGACGATGACTCGCCAAGGGATCATTGCTCTCCAACAGATAATGATCGCCGAACTTACCAAGTAAGCTTAGTCAGTTTGCGACTGATGACGATGGCTTCTAGTGCCCAACGCCTAGTCCGCTACACGCGGACGACGGCGGCCGAGGAAGTGGGAATCTAGTCACCGCTCATACGCCTGATGATGACAACTCGCCAAGGGGTCATTGCCATCCAACAGACAATGATCGCTGAACTTACCAGGTAAGCTTAGTCAGTTTGCGACTTATGACGACGACTTCTAGTGCCCAAGGCCTAGTTCGCTGCACGCATATGATGATGGTCGAGGAAATGGGAGTCTAGTTAGCATGCATACGCCTGATGACGACGACTTGCCAAGGGATAATTGATCTCCAACAGACAACGATCGTCGAACTTACCAGGTAAGCTTAGTCAGTTCATGACTGATGACGATGGCTTTTGGTACCCAACTCCAAGTTCGCTGCGCACAGTCGATGACGGCATAGGAAGTGAGAGTCTATTCAATGTTCATATGCCTGATGACGACGCCTAGCAAAAGGATCATTGCTCTCCAACAGACAATGATAGCCAAACTTGCTAAGTAAGTTTAGTCAGTTCACGACTGATAATGACAACTTCTGGTGCCCAACGCCTAGTCTGCTGCGCGCGGACGATGACGGACGATGAAGTGGGAGTCTAGTCAGCGCTCATACGCTTGATGACGATGACTCGCTAAGAAATCATTGCTCTCCAACAGACAATGATCGCCGAACTTACCTGGTAAGCTTAGTCAGCTCGCGACTGACGATGCTGACTTCTGGTATCCCACTCCTAGTTCGTCGTGCGTGGATAACGACGGCCGAGAAATGTAGAGTCTAGTCAGCACTCTCACACCTGATAATGGCGACACGTCAATAATCCCTGAAATGCAATGAACTTTGGAGCATCCCAACGCCCAGTCAGCAATACATGGACAACGCTCATTAAACGCTTATTCGATGGTACCACAGCTCGTAACGGCAGCTCATCAGGGACCACAGCAGCTCACCCATGAGCATGAGCAGCTAAAAGCAGCTAGTTACGACACGACTCAGCTGACGCACAATGACGATCTGTCAAAAATGTCCATGGGCCGAAAGTACGAATTTCACAGCCTACAAAACTTCTAAAGAAGACACAATGACACGACAATACAAGACAAAAGACAAAGTTATAAAATATGGCTTTCATTAAAAACTTTATGCCTGTCTTTGTCCTTAGAAGAACGTTACAACTATTTCAAAATAGCAAGGGGGAAACAGTTTCCTCAACAGCCTGTCCCACAAGGCCAAAACTTTCATCTTGTACGATGGTTCCAAAAGCAGCCCTCCTATAAAGAGCAAAGTCAAGGTCGATGTCGGGGTGTTATTTTCTGATGAGCTCCAGTCTGCTCTGAATAACCTCTGATGAGATTGGGCCTCCGTCCCGAAGCGCCAAAGTCCACCGCGCCTACCAAAGCAGCAAAGTACGAACGCTTTTCTAACAACAAGCGTTCTGCCTTGCGGAGATGACGAAACCCCTCAGCGACTTCGGACTCAAGCTGTCGTCGTGTAACGACCCACTTTGTTTCCACTCGCTTCCTCTCAGCAACTTGGGTTTGCAAATCGGACGTCCAATTGTCCATGATAACGTCTAAGCGCTCCAACTCAGCACGAGCCTATCCTAGCTTGGCCCGAATTGAAGCCAAGACGGATTTAGCCGACCTAAGTTGAGCCCTTAATATTGCGCACTCTGATTCAGACGTAAACATCATAGCTCTTATGACCCCCGAGTTCGCGACAACACCAGAATTCTGCAGCTGATCAGTCAAGGAATCCACCGGTGGAGAGCCTCCGAATACGACACATGGAGATCATTGAAAGCCTTTTCCAAACCAAAAACTCTTCTGCGAGCATCAGGATGCAGCCCAGTGGGACCATTGACTCAAGAGTGCAATCCTCCACCGTGGACCCATGGTAACTCACAACGTATACACCTGGTCCTGTGCGTTTTCCCTCCACGTCAACAGGGGAGACAACAATGTCAATCGAGAGCCGATGATCCCCTAAAATGGCCTCCGGGACAGAAGAAGGCAATTCACGCTTCACAACAGCCGTCGTATTCTCTGGCAAGGACAAAAGCTCGAAAGAAGAAACATGGATAGAGGGTTGTCTCCGCTTCGAAACAACAATAGAAGGCATGCTCACCTCCAGTTCCACCAAACTAGTCGGACTAGGCATTGCCAAGCTCCTTTTCCTTGAATGAAGGCCGACGGCCTCTTCAGGCAGTGAACCTGGCGCAACAAGAACGTCATGAGAGCACCATAGTAATCCACACCGTACGACATTACCTGGCATTATAACCTCCTCAACGGACATCAACGGGAGTTTGATGAACTCCCTTTTTATCCGTGTCTCCTCCTCAGCAAGAATTGGAGCCACGAACTTCCCTGAAAAAAAAGAACGATGTATCACATCAACATCGCATCCGGGAACGAGAAAATGAAATAACAACAAATAAACTTAGTGAGGTCAAATTGTAAGTATTTGTGGACTCAGCAACCTCCAAATCTGAAATACGAGGAATTCACTAAAGTCAGAAACCAATACTTTGTCCAGGGCTCAGCATCATTTGCTACCGGACGCATGCAAGAGGGGTTATTCAATATGCAAAAGGCCCTTGAAATCCAACCGAGCAGCTGTCAGATGATGACCTATCATCGGGATTAGACAAAGGCTAGCATCGTGCACTTGGAGGAGGATCATAATCAAAATCTTGAACCCACACAGAGAGAAGAAGCGCCAAACATCGTCTGGCACTGAAAATCGAAGCCCATATTCAAACATGCCCCAGTGCAACCCTATGTACCCCTAAGGGGGTGAAGACGGGGCCCTATCCATGAGCGCAGAAATAATTTTCAGGTCCCCTGGAATATAATACAGACTCCAAAGCCTGATTAACTCAGTTTCATCAACTAGGCTATTTTTGAAAAACTTGAAGCAAGTAAAGGACAACAACTACTTGGAAGTAAATTCATCATTATCTTCCATTGATAGAAAATGAAAATCGAGCTCTACAAAATCACAATCACGTAGAAAAACAATGCAGAAAGTAACATGAGAGATGCTCCTCAAAGTGACGACTATATATAGAGAATATAAATCATATATAGAAACAACGCTTCGGGTTTAATCATCACGACAGTACAATTACTTTTCAGAGATTCAGTGGACCAACTAGACGCCCCACTAACTTGGGGGGGAGTAGCTGATGATACACCGAAACGGTCACTAATCTACACCATACACATGTCATGATGATCTCGAGAAATAGTAGGCCCAAGCCCTGGGCCAATACTGATCCGACCCAAGCGGTTCAAAGCCCGCACAACGTAGTCCGCCAAACAGACCCAAAATTATTACAACCTGCTAAGCCCACACGTCTCATAGTTATCCTCAATACCCTTAAGCCATGCTGAGGCTAGTATCTCTAGGATCAGCTTTGGACGGGCAAGACATCAGCACTTGGCTTCCAACTAGAAAGCAAATATTAGAGTATATGTCACACATGGAGGCTTCTATCTATGGACTACTCTCAAAACGAGAACCATCTCCCACGTATCTAGGAGCACAAGGCTAACATGGAATTCCCCTTCACAGCACAATTCCTAATTAGATAATGATTTCCACGAAGATCTTCTTCCCTAAACTACGCCATCGATGGCCTGGCCGAACCAGGATTCCAGCACTATAAATAAGACATGAGGTTGGTAAGCTAAGGTATGCTCAAAATTCCCTGTTTACAGCATGATGCCTTCCTTAAATCCTTGTCTGACTTTAGCATCGGAGTGCTATCGACCACCAAAACGGTGGTTCGTGGCTTACGTGTGCTCCTTGTGCAGGTAAGCTGGTTTGCAGGTCAAGGTCAAAGCAGGGAGCGAAAATTGACTGCATCACAACCTAAGATGATGCGATTTAAACTAAATGTAATATGAAAATGTACCTAAAGGGGGACACTAATCATGACACACAAACATTGCTCAACCAATTTCTATCGATCCATCTAGCAAGCAACAAGTTGATTATCTTCAATTAAGTGTAAGGGATGATTGATTTTTAAAACCCAATCTAATTGAATTGGAGAATGATTTTTAGCCTCTCAAAATCAATTCTCACCCTAGTTAGATTTTCTCATATGTCTTGTAAGTAAAAAGTTGTTTATTACATAAAAACTCTTTAGACCACCACATTAGGCATAGATGCATTCTAGCCAGATTTTACTCTGTTTGGTGTACTAGAACTTGCTAAGCTTTTGAAGGGCGTCTTTAAGATCCAAGGATTTCTTATGAATTTTAGCTACAACTTAAATACTTTCAAAAACCTCTATGTTCCTAATGAAAATAAGATTAGACTTGTGAGAAACCCGTCGAAACACCACTCTCTATGCGAAAAGGTCAGAAATGGTAGTGCAGTCACAATGGTCTTTACCTGGCAAACCAACTGGCAATAAAACAACCTTACTTCGATAGAGTTCAATCACAATCTATTCATTTTTAAGGTCCTATGAACACCGTTCAAATTGGCTCTAATTATCTTAGTTCATTTTATTAAATTTGGCCAAGTTTGAACGTGAATTGGAGTGATGAGGTGGGTGATCAAGTCCCACAAAGTTGCAAATAGCCAGGTCCGCTCTTACATAGTTTAACACAATTCAATATCTTGCAAAATTTTAAATACTCAAATATTCTAGAAACACTTATTGCAGGAGATTAGAAGTTGGTTGAGAGAGGTATCTTAAGTACAAATTTAAATCATCACAATCACTCAAATAAAACAAAAAAATCATCACAATCACTCAAATAAAACAAAAAAATCATCACAATCACTCAAATAAAACAAAAAAATCCTAATTATGATCAAAGTGTCTTCCATTGTCCAGTAAGTTCACTAAAGCTCTTCTCCAAGTATTTTTTTGCGCAAAACATGAAATTATACTATAGGAGAATGATTAATGGCTTCAAAAACAAAGTATAGAACCAAAGTTTTGAAAATCATTCAAGTTTGGCAAAACAGTGCATTCCTTAAATTTTCAAAATTGATAGATCGAATTTGAAAAATCGTGCAAAGTTCAATACTTGATGATATTCAAATCTACAAATTTCACTGGATTTCTGACAAACCAAAGTTTTCTTAGAAAAAATCTAAAAATTCATTTAGAAGAGAGAAAGTAGTGGAAAGTTGAAGTGAACAACAAAAAACATCACACTATCCAGATTGTGTATTTACTACAAGAATTCAAATTTTGTTTCGACCAGTTATCCAAATTGAAATTCAAAAGATGATCTAGAAACTAAACAAGATGTAGCAACATAGGTTCAAACATCGGTCATCTGCAGCAATCAAATTCCATCACAAGCAGTCCAACTTCAAAAATTTATTCCTCACTAACCTTTGATCCAATGAACAAATGGAAAAATGTCCATGAAAGTTCAGACATGAATATATAAAAGAAAAATTGAAAAAAATAAAACAATAAAAGTTAGATACTAACAAAAATACAAATTGATGATACACCAACGGTCACATCCCTGAGCCATACACGTGTCATGATGATCTCGAGGAATTATGGGCCGTATCGTCAGCACAAGACCGATCTGACCGAAGCGGTTCTAAGCCCGCCCAATGCAGATCGCCAAACGAACCTGAACTCTTAAAGCTTGCTAAGCTCACGCATCTCACAACTATCCTCAATACCCGTAAGCCCTATTAAGGCAAGTATCTCGAGGATCAGCTTCGGACAAGTAATTACAACAGCTCTCTACTTCCAACTAGGAAGCAAATACTAGAGTACATATCACACAGGGAAACATCCTCTTACCGAATACCCTTAGATAGGGAACTATCTCCTATGTATCTAGGAGCATAGGGCTAACATGGAACTTCCCTTCTACAACCCGACTCTTAATTAAAGAAGGATCTCCATGAAGATCTCCTTCCTAATCTACGTCATCGATGGCCTGGTCGAACTAGGACTCCTGCATTATAAATAAGACATGAGGTTGGTAAACTTAGGTATGCTACAAATTCCTTGTTTACATCATTACACCTTCCTCAGATCCCTGTCTTACTTTAACATCGGGGTGTCATCGGCCACCACAACGGTGGTTCTTTGCTCACGTGTGTTCCTTGTGCAGGTCAGCAGGACTAGGTCAAAGCAGGGAGCCAAAAATGACTGCATCAGTTTGGTGCCATCTGTGGGGACTGACAAAGTTCCTAACCTTCACTAGCATCATCTCCCTTCGAAGTACGGAGAGATTGTCACTAAATCACGCAACGATGGAGAACAGAGGGAATAGTCGAACGTTCAACTTGGCACTGCTTTACCACCCTCGACGGTTTAGGTAGTGCGCAGACATCAAACCAGCGCTTCTAGGGCAAGACAACACCAATAGACCACGAATCAGATCCAGGATCAATTTTCATACGTCATGTCTTTTCGATGATAAAGATGCTCAGATCGATGAAGCAAATGCCTGACGAGACACTGAAGGCGTATTTAACCCGCAATAACAAAAAATTAGCCACCATCAACGTGTGCAACAACACAACGGCCGTCTCAGCTTTCATCGACGGCCTGGGGAAAGGAGAGTTCTATAACTTTCTGACGCTTGACCGTCCAGCAAGCATGACAGACCTAGTAAGGAAAGCGCAGAGCTTCATCCCCCTAGAAGAAGAACGGGCAGCCAAAAGCAAAACCGGCGTGGGGAGGAAGTGACGGACAGGATAAGCGTGCTTCATGTAGCCCATTCCGAGTCCGAAATGTTTTCTCAGGTCTAGGAAAAGGGCTATCTGAAGTTTGAGATCCAAGTAATATGCGGTGAGCAACTGGAACTGCATGCTCGGAATCAAGACCCCTCTATGCCACAAGTATTTATGAAGAGCGACATCCCGGGCATACAACTCCCGCACAATGACGCCCTGGTGGTAACAATTTCCCTGCAAAGCTGGGAAGTAAGGAGATCCTTGGTAGACACCGGGAGCTCGACAAACGTTTTGTTTCTCTGTACGTTCCATGGCATGCAACTAAAGGAGACATCGTTAGCCCATGATAATCGTCCGATGATCGACTTCAGCGACAAAAAAGATTCCACGTGGGAAAGATACAACTGACAATAACAGCGGGAGAGAAACCAACTAAAAAAACATGTTTCAAGAGTTCATAGTAATTGATGCGCCTTCGGCGTATAATGCGATCCTGAGGAGACCCTGGATACACCAGATGGGAACGGAAGTCTCCACTCTACACACGTGCATCAAGTATCCAACAAACCAAGCGGTCGATACATTATGAGGCAGCCAAATAGCTGCCAAAGAATGCTAGTACATGACGGCACTGTCGCCCAGTGATTTTCAAATCGTGACTAGCCCCATGACTAGGATGACTCTTCATTTCGCCGGGGAAGCAGGAAAATAACAACTCACAGAGCTACTACAACCGAACCATGAAATCTTCACCTGGACCATGCGTGACATGGTGGGAATAGACCCGTCAATAATCTCTCATCGCTTAGAGGTGGACCCCACGAGGAAAATCGTATGCCATAAGAATAGGCCCTTGGCGCCCGAGAGTAATGAGATCATAAACGAAGAAGTACAATGCTTACTCAACGCGAACATGACTAAGGAAGCACGATACCCAGACTGGCTGGCGAACACCGTTTTTGTTAGGAAGAAAAATAAAAAATGGAGAGTATGTGTGGACTACACCGACCTAAACAAAGCATGCCCAAAGGACAACTTCCCATTCCCTCGTATTGATCAGATCGTGGACGATACTTCTGGACATAGCTTACTAAGCTTCATGGACGCCTATGCAGGCTACAATCAAATATTGATGCACCCCGCAGATCAAGAGAAAACCTCCTTCATAATTGAAAGATGGATATATTGCTATAGGGCGATGCCATTTGGCTTAAAGAACGCTGGCGCTACATACCAACGACTGGTCAACCAAATGTTTTGAGAGCAGATCGATAAGAGCATGGAAGTCTACATAGACGATATGCTGGTCAAGAGCTGCTGCAACCCCAATCACATACAAGACCTAACCGAAATGTTCAACCAGCTCAAAAAATACCAGATGAAGCTCAATCCATAGAAATGTACATTTGGAGTCGAGTCTGAAAAATTCCTGTGCTATATAGTGAATAAGAGGGGAATCGAAGCTGACCCAAAACAGATTCGGGCCCTTCTCGACATGAAAGCCTCGGCCAAAATCAGAGACGTTTAGAACTTGACTGGGAGGGTAGCAACACTCAATGGATTTATATCAAAGTCGTCCGACAAATGCTTTCCTTTCTTTAAGATACTAAGAGGGAGCAAAAGATTCTCTTGGAACGAAGAGTGAAAACAAGCCTTTAAGAGCCTAAAAGCATACATGGGGAGTCCAGAGCTGCTCTCAAAACCTGCAATAATGGAAATACTCTACTTGTACTTGTCTGTTTCCAAGCATGTTGTCAGCACAACCCTCATACGAGACTACTGAGGGACCCAAAGACCAGTGTACTACACCAGAAAAACCTTCTTGGAAATGGAGGCACACTATCTGGACCTGAAAAAGTTAGCTTTGGCACTAGTCGTATCCTCCAGGAAATAGAGGCTTTATTTTCAGGCCCACTCTGTAACGGTCCTAACCAAGCATCCACTCCGCTCGGTATTATTCAAACCTGAGCTATCCAGCGGAATGGTGAAATGGTCAGTGGAGGTTGGACAGTTTGACATAAACTACGCTCCAAGAATAGCCATTAAAGCCCAGACGCTGGCAAATTTCATTGTTGAGTTCACCAATGGAGAAGAGTCGAAGACAAACCACCAACCCTCGAACTCGAATGTCCAAGCCTGGATCTTGTGCTTTGACGGGTCCTCGACTGGAAAGGCAAACGGAGCTGGGATCATGCTTCACTCCCCCAGGGGCTTCACACTTGATAAAGCAGTCAGGTTCGGCTTCCCCGCTTCAAACAACGAGGCCAAGTAAGAATACCTCCTGTCCGGCATAAAATTAGCATTAGGGATCAGTATAGATCACCTAATGGCATACAACGACTTAAGACTAGTTGTCAATCAAGTCAAAAGGGATTTCAATAACAAAGACCCCCACATGATAGCCTACCTTGATAAGGTACTTGGCATAACAGGCAGGTTCAAAAGGTGTGAACTCATAAAGTGCCCCCGAGACGACAACAAAAAAATTGGCGTGCTAGCCAGAAAAGCCTCAGCCTCCAATGAAGTTTCAAGCGACCTCATTGAATACCAAGAAGAATCGAGTCTCGACGAAAAGGAACCTAGAGATATCTGCGCTGTGGAAGCGCAATCAAATTGGATGACTCCGATACTGGAATACATAGCAACCGAAGCCCTACCAACTGAGAATGTCAAAGCAAGAAGACTAAAAAATAGAGCAACAAGGTACACTCTCCTAAACAACAAGTTATACAGGAGATCGATGACAATGCCCCTGTTCCGATGTCTATCACCTTTAGAGGCAAGCCAGGTCCTGAGAAGGATCCATAGCGGTATATGCGAAAATCATCCAGGCGGGAGATCCATCATCGACAAAGCTTTGAATCTAGGATACTATTGGCCAACCATGCAGCGAGACGCCAAAGATATTGTTCGCAAGTGTGACAAATGGGGAATGGACATCGTTAGACTACTCCCAGCTTCAACTGATAAAAATTTCCTTTTGTGACCGTTGACTACTTCACCAAGTGGGTCGAAGTTGAGGCCTTATCCAAAATCAGACAGATCCAGATCAAAAACTTCATATGGGCCACCATCGTTTGTAGATTTGGCATCCCCAGAGTATTGGTCAGCAACAACAGAACTCGGTTCAAAGGTATAAGATTAAAAAAACTGTGCAAAAGTTTGAATATTGATCACCACTTCTCCTCACCAGGACATCCCCAAGCCAACGGCCAAGCAGAGGTTACCAACCGAACAATCTTGGAGGCTATCAAAAGAAAGTTTGGCGCAGCCAATGGTAGATGGGTTCTAGAGCTACCAAGAACACTTTGGGCATATCGAACGACCAAAAGAGTCCCTACCGAAGAGACACCCTTCACTCTAGCATACGGGTTAGAAGCCATGGTTCTGATAAAACTCGATGTGCCAACCTTCCAAACATAAGAGTTTAGACCAAACGGTAATGACGAAGCCATGCGCATTGGGCTAGACCTCCTCGATGAAAAGCGAGATTTAGCCTCTGCCAAGATAGCCGCCTACCAACAAGGAATGGCGCAATACTACAACAAGTGAGATCTAGCCTTCGCCAAGATAGCCAAACTAACCAGGTAAGCTTAGTCAGTTCGCGACTGATGACGATGGCTTCTGGTGCCTAACACCTAGTCCGCCATGCGCGAGCTACGATGGCTAAAGAAATGGGAGGCTAGTCACCACTTGCCTGCTCATGACAGCAACCCGCCAAATGAGCGACACTCCCCGAAAAATAATAGTCTTTGAAACATCTCAACACAGTCTGCGACGTAGACAATAGCGTCTCACCAACAAATGAAAACCGCCAAAGACAGTCAATACAATTTGACTAACAAAAACAAGTGTTCTGCCCATTAGTACAAATTCTATAATCTACAAAGCATTTAAAAGAAAACTCAATAGTACAGGGAAAAATAATACTTTCATTCAAAAAATTATTTTTCTGTCCTGAGAAGGACGTTACAACTATTTCAATGAGAGACAACCTCCTCAGCAGCTAAACTTGCAAAACCAAAGCTTTCCCCTTGAGAAATCGGTCCAAAAGCAGCCCTCCTGTAACGGGCAAAATCAAGGTCGACACTAGGACACTCCTCTTTGATTAGCTCCAACAACTCCAATCTGCCTCGAATAACGTTGGAGAGATCAATGGCCTTTGTCCCAACATGTCGAAGTTCACCGCACCTCACAAACACGGCGGAGTCCCTCATCAACTGCAGACTCTAGATGTCGTCGCTCGACAGCCCATTCAGTCTCCATTCGCCTTCTTTTAGTTTCTTGGGCCTCGAGGTCGAACGACCATTTGTCCACGGCCGCATCTAGGCGCTCCAGCTCAGCCCTAGTTTACCCCAGCTCAGCACGGGTGGATGCCAAATCAAAGTTGACAGCCCTCAATTGAGATCTTACGCCCGTAAACTCCGCTTCAGTGGCAGAACCGAGACCCTCATGGCTCCCAAGTTCGGGGCAGTACCAGAACTCTAAAGCTGACCAGTCAAGGAGTCCACCCGGTAGAGAGCATCTGAATATGACATCTACAGGTCCACGAAGGCTTTCTTCAAAAGAAGAACTCACCCACGGGCTTCAGGATGTAGAGCGACAAGATTGTATGGCTCAAGGGCACGAACTACCATCTCGGAACCATAGTGACACGAAGCATCAACGCGTGGTCTGATGTCCTCCCCCTCTAAGTCAAAAGGGGAGTGGCAGCATTAAGGGGAGAAGTCGTGCGGTCACAGGGTTGTCTCTTCCTTGGAACAACGACAAGAGGCACTTTCACCTCCAATTCTGAAAGCCTAGCTAGGCTGGGCAGAGCCAGGCTTTTCTTCCTCGAACGATGAAGAACAACCCCTTCAGCCGGTGAACCTGGCACAACGTGGGCACCATGAGAACACCGCAGCAACCCGCCGCGCACAATGTTACCTAGCATTACAACCTCCTCAACGGACGCCAAAGGAAGCTTGAGGAACTCCCTCTCTATTCGCATCTCCTTCTCAGTAAGAGACAAAACAACAAACTTCCCTGAAACAAATGAGTGACATCAAAACCAGTGTCACATCAGGAATATAAAAATATATAAGCTAGCAGCAAAATAAAAACTCATGGATATCAAACTGAAAGTATCGGGAAACTCTACGATTCCCAAGCTTGAAGTATGAAGAATTCACCAATGCTTCTCCCAAGGCTCAACACCATCTGCCTCCAAGCGCAGACAAGCAAGGCAGTTCAATATGCATAGGACCCTGGGGTCCAACCGAGTAGTGGTCATGTTATGAATCACCACCGTGGTCAAACAAATGCCAACGTCATGTGCCCTCAGAAGAATCGCAAGCAAAATCTTGAACCCGATCGACACTATCTGAGCGGGAGGCATGCGAAAAAAAATGCCAGACATCATCTGACAATGAAAATCGTAGCCCTGACTCGAACATACCCCAATGCAAACTTATGTACCCCTGAGGGGGTGTAGTGGGAGCCAAATCACCGAACCCGGGAACGATTTCAAAATCCCTTGGGATATAGTATAAACTTCGAAGCCTGATTAACTCGATTTCATCAACTAGGCTACCCTCGAAGAGCTTGAGGCAAGTGAAGGACAACAGATCCTTGGAAGAAAGTTTCACATTATCTACCATCGATAAAAAGAATAAATCGAACTTTACTGCAACACTATTGCTTGAAGGAACAACGCAGATAAGAATGAAAAAATTCTCCTCGAAACAGCAAATAACGATAGGGAAGACAAATCGCACCTTCCCTCATTGAGCATTCACGTACCCATTAATATTATGCACCACTCGAGATAAGCGCTTCGAGTTCAATCATCACGACGATACATTTGCTTTTTCAAATAGTCAGTAGACCGACTAAGCGCCCCACTTACTCGGGGGGAGTAGCTAATGATACACTAAAATTGTCACATCCCTAAGCCATACACGTGTCATGATGATCTTGAGGAATTACGGGCCCTAGCATCAGCACAACACTGATCCGACCCACGGTTCTAAGCCCGCCCAATGTAGTCCGCCAAACGGACCTAGAATCTTACAGCTTGCTAAGCCCACACATCTCACAGCTATCCACAATACATGTAAGCCCTATTAAGGCAACTATCTCGAGGATCAGCTTCGGACAGGAAATTACAGCAGCTCTCTGCTTCCAATTAGGAAGCAAATACTAGAGTACATATCACACAGGGAAACATTCTCTTACGGATTACCCTCAGATATGGAACTATCTCATGTGTATCTAGGAGCACCAGGCTAACATGGAACTTCCCTTCTAAAACACGACTCCTAATTAGAGAAAGATCTTCACGGAGATTTCTTTCCTAAACTATGTCATCGTTGGCTTGGTCGAACCAAGAATCCTACACTATAAATAAGACATGAGGTTGGTAAGCTAAGGTATGCTACAAATTCCTTGTTTACAACATTACACCTTCTTCAGATCCCTATCCAACTTTAGCATCGTAGTGCCATCGGCCACCACAACGGTGGTCTGTGGCTCACATGCGTTCCTTGTGCAGTCAGTGCAGGTCAGTGTGTCAGCAAGACTAGGTCAAAGCAAGGACCGAAAAATGACTGCATCACAAATATTAAAATTTCAAAATTTCCAGACTACAAGATGATATCAATATAATGCAAATGCACTTAACTGTGAAAAAGAACCTAAACTAAGCTAGTGATTAACATTCAAAATTGATTTTAAAACTCATTTTCCATTGCTTTTCCCGGCAACGCGCCAAAAATTGATCGATCTCAAATCTTATCGCAAGTGCACAGTTATCTATTGAGTTAGATACCGGCAAGCACGGGTCGAATCCCACAAGGAGAGCTATAAATTTTGGAAAACTAATCTTTAAATCTGTTTTGACACTTAACCTAGTTAGAAAAGAAGTGATTGGTGAAATGTTTGGATTAAAAATGTAAAGTAAAACCTAAAGGTGAGAGTTAAAGCTTTGAATTTACCATCATGAGTAGATGGCACCATTAGGCCACTTTCAGATTAATCTTTTCGAAATTCATTAACACATCCTTAGGTAGATTCACATCTCACCTTAGGATGGAAAATATGGCATTATGAGCAAATTGATTTCAAGCTTAACTATAATAGTAACCTAGAATCAAATATGGATTTAAAAGCATACAATGAATCCATACTTATATGAATCACCAAATATCTAGCAAATCACAATGAAACTTAGACTAATAATACGTAAACATTGTAAGGAGCTTGTTAGAAAAATTGCAAGTATAAAAACTTATCTAATCTTGAGCTTAAGAAGTAGAAGTATAAAAACACCTAACTTACCTCATAGATTCATGACACAACCATGCTACAAGACCAATCTAACTACACATGCTTCTTTAATAGATGAAAATGAAAATAACTAATATAAAATAGCCTTCTTGGAGCTGTCCTCCCATGGGCTCACCCACACCCTAAGGTGGGATGTTAGCCAAACATGGTAATTTGTAGGCCAAACTTCACCTATTTATCTCAAAACTACAACTATTTCTCTCTCCAAAGTGTTTTCAAAGTATTTCTCAAAGTGTTCTTGTGTGGGGTATTTATAGATGAAGAAAGGTGATACTTATGTGTAGAGATAATGGGGTGGAAGTTGAGTGTTGGAGTGAAATAAGGTGGAGTGTAAAGTGACGGAGTACAAATGTGAGAATTTTTTATTTTTTTTATCCCTTAACCTCTCCCACCCTAGATGCCGCTGGTTGGGATCGACCCCGTGACCTAGTGATATCCTCCACCACTGCTCAACAACTGAGCCAATGGATAGTGGAGTTTGTAGAGATTATTTGGCTATGATGAAATTTCCATGTAGATGTCCAAATCTTTTAGTTGATTTCTTCGAGATGATGATACTTTGTGGGCTTGACTTTATGGGTCTTTAGGCTTAAAAATCTTTGATCTTTAACAATGCATATGTGAACTTCTAATGAGTTTTTCTAGTTGTTGATCTAAACCTTATTGTGTCACTTTGGGCATGATTTGAGATTAATGCTTGATTTTCTACAAAATACACATAATGAGATATTTTTATTAGATAATTGGACTTAGGAATTGCATATTTAGGGGCATAAAATGTCTCATTTATATGCTTATCACAAATGCATTCATTTGCGGGCGAATAAAAAAATAGGTGCCTGGTAAGATTTACGTAAAGCAATTATGGAATTTAAATGCATAACCTCTGCATATTCACGTAATGAGATCCCAAATTATTTTATGGGATATAACATTCTGAATTCTTTTGCAGAGAACTCTCAAGTTCACATGTTGGACTATACTTCTTAATAGAGTCCATATTTTTAGGAGTTTTAATTATTATGTGGAACTCAATAAAGTCCACATTTACAAGAGTTTATTATAATTAAAACTCTTTCAAAGAGTCTTCATTTTTCTTACATATTATTCAGTTACATATTTGAAAAAAACAATGTGTATAATATAATATATATATATTGGAGAACATAAGGTATGTAAAATGCACACCAATGAAAAAAATAAAAAATTGTGGAACTATCATTGTTTTTCTCTTACTACCAAGCAACCACAAAGTAATGCATTGAAAACTAATGCACGCAAAGTGATGCATATGCATTACTTTGCAAAATGCATCTTTTTATAGTGTACCAAGTGGAGACAAAACCACTCTCTCATCAACCTATCGTAATAAGTAGCCCATATACATTGTTTATAACATCTCCACTCTCTCGACAATTCCACTTTCTAAAATCTCAACATTCCCTTGTCATAAGAAAATTATCTCACTAAAAAAAATTAATCTTGATTAATTAACTTTGACTAATTTATTTGAAAAGAGGTAATAAATTTTGGAATATTGCACATGAAATTTGTTTCTAACCATGATCAATCAAATTAACATAAGGACATTTAACCATTTTTTTTGTTAATGATACACATAGAATATTTTCTTATATAATTATATAATAAACATTTTTATGAAATAAAATTATATAATAAAAAGATATTCAAGCTGAGCATGGGTTTCAAAAGCTAGTGAGTGATGAAAACACGACTTTAGAGAGAACCTGAGATCCTTTGCACCTTCTCATAATTAGCCACATTTTCTATCCCTACTATCTATTAATCCAGAACCCTTTAGAGTAACTACCATTCTTTAGCGTGATCCATCAGCCAGATGTGACGCCTGCTTATATGCTTCCTCGAAGCATATTTCACATCCACCTCTTGGTGCCAGATTGGTGAACTCAGCTTCACCAAGTCCAGTGCAAACAGGCTTATCCATGCTCTCGGATGAAGCTTTCCCTTATCAAGATCTACGACGGCACCGCCCTTCATGATCACCACTGTCCTCAAGCTCTCCTCCGTGGCCTTTCCCTTGTTAACAACAATAGCCCCCTTTTGCAAGACGACTCAATGGGATCCGGAGGGAGAAAAGGAAGTGAAGTATCCAATGGACCCTCCAACACCTCTAACTGAGGCCTAAATGAGGCGGTGAACAATGTGATCTGCAAGAGACACAGCCGGTACGACGGCCACTATCATGCGAAACAACTATGGGGCGATCAGATTCTACCACCTCAGGCAAATCCTCACAAGAGTCTTCTGCCAGAACTTGAATCATCAGGTAGCTTAACAAAGCAATTCGGTGACTTCATCTTACAAACAACATTACTCTTTAGCCGAGGAGAGGTCAACAACTGAATCACCCACAGAGTCATGCTAACGCCGACCTTCTTATTACTGAGTAGAATCATGTGGATGATCATATACCCATTGGGCCCCAACTAAGTCTGAGGAATTCCTAAGAAGTACAAGAACACCCAGAACTGGAAAGAGCACTCCAGTTTGAAGCATCCCGCGGTGCAAACATATAAAATCAGCCAGAGGTGATATCGGCGTTTGGTCGCTCGTCAGGAGATACAACGGCAGGTCCTTAGGGATCCCAAACTTTGTAAGGATTTCGACGATACAACGCCCGTCAGAGTTTTGAGGTTCTTCCTCCGCGATTTCCTTTCATTCCTGTCGACAATGTGGCAAGGTTCTTAGTTTCTTCTCCCGCTCATTTTGATTCCTTTGCTCCTATCGTTACCACTATTCATTTTTCTCCTATTGCAACCGCTACTTGTTTTGCTAAGCCACTTCACAGCGAGAAGGCAAGAATGGTTTTTCTGTTATCACCAATGTTACTCACGCTCTTCCGGCTGTAGGGGTGGTTCCTCAATGCTTTCGGATCCCCACGTTTTCCATCCACAAATTAGTTGAAAGGAGCCCAACCCGAAGGACATCCACATAAAATCGAATGGAAAGTTTTGTTGGTTTACTCAGCTTGACGTGCAGGATGGTGCACGTAAGTTGATCAATGAGTGGCACAAGCGGGCGGTGGAACGACCTTCGATGCTTGTGTCGGATCCTAACACCCATCTCGATTATGGTCTTAAGCAAATAATGGATGGGATGAATTCCCTCACTTATGTTGGGGTGATGGGATCGGAATACAGGGCTGGTCGTGGCCAGGTGCTGCTCTTGAGAGAAAGTTTGCAGCTTTGCTATTGGTGCTTTCTTACGTCCTTCATCAGTTTGACGTATTGAAAGCTCAGTGTGCGGATCAGAAGAGGACAGCTAGGGTTGCTCTGGTCTCTTTAAAGGAAGTAGAGGTTGCGCGAGATAAGTCTATTGTTGAGCTTGAGACTTCAATGACCAATTTGGACGGGGCTCGTGCACGATTGGTCGAGTTGGAAAAAGAGTTGTTTGTCGAGAAAGTTGTCCATGATGATGCCATACGTTATGTTGTTGAGCAATCGATCAGTCGTAGGATTGTTGAAGGGCGGGTGGAATAATTAATGGCCATGCTTGACGAAGTGAAGTCATATATCTCAGCCATGTTGGCCACTGCTGAAGGGCAGCTGATTTCAACTAAAATGAGCTTGCTGCCACTAAAGACAAGTTGAAGATTCCGGAGGTGGAAGACTGAGGGAGAACTGTTGATGGTCGAGTCGAGCTTCCTGACTATATTGAGGGGCTTGGTGTTTATCCGAGTATCGTCACTTGGTTGATCAAGTCTATGAAGATGAAGATGTTGAAGAAGGTATTCTTGTTCTCCCTAGCGATCCCGTAGGTGAAGGGTGAACCTTGTCTCCTCTCTCTTTCAATCTGGCTCCCTCACCTGTTCTCGCTGTTGAGGAAAGAACCTCGTCTCCTCCTGCCATTGGTGTTGTTGTTTCTCTTCCATATGATGTTCTTCCTGCTTCTACCGTATCTTCTTCGAACTTTCTATTTTCTTCTCCATCTCCTTCCCCAGATGTACACTCTTATTCTCCGGATGTAACGGAGTGATTTTATGAATGAGAAGCTTTTCTTTTTTACAATATTGTATTGCCTTTTATTTAACTTCTATTTCGCATGCTTTCTTTTTGAAGTCGTGATTTGTCTTGGGTCGTGTGTGTTGACCCATCATATATTGTTCCCCTCATCAAGTCATTTGTAGTATAGTGGTAAGTGTTGATGATGCAGGCTTATCCGTATTTCTATTTTTGCACTTGCTTGTTGACATCTGAAGTCTTTATTTCTTTGTTCCTATCAATTGAGGGATTTCCTCATTCGGATCCTCGAATATTCACACACCAAGGTGTTCCATGTTTTGAAGCATGTGTTATGACGCGTAGGTTGACCCAGAGTTTTTTCGAGTAAGTTGACTCGTTCATTCTTTCTTCATCGAACTGACGTGTCAGTCAAGTCAAAGTTTATTTGAGTAAGTTGATTTTTTGTCCTAGCTTTTACTTCGTTGGTTCGACATACTAGTCGACCTGAAGTTTATTTGAATAAGTTGACTTGTTCATCCCAACTTTTACTTCGTTCGTCTGATATGTTAGTCGACTCGAAATTTATCTGAATAAATTTGCTTATTCGTCCTAACTTTTACTTTGTTGGTTCGACATACTAGTCGACCCGAAGTTTATTTGAATTAGTTGACTGTTTCGTCCTAACTTTTATTTCGTTGGTTCGACATATTAGTCGACCCTTTGAATAGTTGACTTGTCCGTCCTAACTTTTACTTTGTTTATCTGACGTGTTAGTCGACTCGAAGTTTATTTGAATAAGTTCACTTGTTTGTCCTAACTTTTACTTCGTTGGTTCGACATACTAGTCGACTCGAAGTTTATTTGAATAAGTTGACTTGTCCGTCGTAACTTTTACTTCGTTCTTCTGACGTGTTACTCGACTCAAAGTTTATTTGAATAAGTTGACTTGTTCGTCCTAACTTTTACTTCGTTCATCTAACGTGTTAGTCGACTTGAAGTTTATTTGAATAAGTTGATCGGTTCATCCGAACTTTTACTTCTTAGTTGATCAGACCTGAAGTTTTGTGTCTGACTTATACGTTCTGACATTTTGGTATGCCGAGAGCTTCTCATTGTCTGGTTTTGATGCCACAATTTCGAGCATAAGATGGGGGATTTTGAACTCAAAATTTTATTGATAACCCTGTTTTAGGTGTTTAACAATCTATAGTGGCAGTAGTCATTCCTTTCTCATAAAGTTATGTGGTGGAGTCTGCATTGTCTCTTTCTGACTGTTTATCAATTTGCTCTGCCTTGAATTATTTTAGCATTTTCTTTGTAACTTCTTCCTCCATGGTTTTCTGTAGTTCTGTTGTTCGTGTATGGTTGTCGTAAGGTAGCTAATAAACTCTGAATGCTCCTTGATCGAGTTGCTGGGTGTATGCTATTGGCAGGTTGGTTCGGACGGGCAGAATAGAATGTAGTCCCAAATTGTCCAATCATGCTCACATCAGTACCTGTTGCCAAGGCTTCGTTCATCGATTTGTAGAATTTGTTTGTGTTATCGCCGTTGTTAGTAATGTAGTAGGCATTTTTGGCCTTGTCGTTGATAATGGTCAAGCTTGTAAGCTTTTTTGGATTTTGTCTATTGTTTGGCCCCCATCTCAATTCTCATTTTCCTTGGTGCTCCTTGTTTGGGTTGTCGTATCGATTTATCTTGTCTTGTTTTACAGTGTTAGCGCTTCTAGTTCTATATAGATCAACTCGAGTGGGAAATGTTATTAACGGGCTTGACCGGTCGCTTTCTCCGACTATGCAGTATAAGGCGCATATCAATTCTCTGGGTTGTTCCTTTGATCCCGTGGTGGTTTATGTCTTCTCCTTCCCTTTGGATTGTTTATTCGGTAACTCAACGAATTCATCGAGTCGTCCTCTTTGAACCTAAAGCTCAATTTCATCTTTTAGGTTGTAGTAGTCTTTAGTGTCGTGCTCGTGATCCTTGTGGAAAGAGCAATATTTTGCTTTTGTCTCGCCCCTCGGGGTCTCCTCTAATCTTGAGTGGTCGATTGACATCTTCCCATCTAGTCATGTGTTTTAGTATATTTGCTCGGCTGGTCTTCAAGGTTGTATATGGTTTGTATGTCTTTTTCCTCACGCTTGACACTCACTCATGTCTGGGCCTTGTCGAATACGGCTTTTCGGGTTCTTACTGGTTGAATTCGGGCCTCTCGTTAGTTCAGTACTTTTTTACTAAACATTTTCCTCCCAGGGTCTGTCGTATTTCTTTTTTTCTTCCCTTCTTTCTCGCCTCTTTGAATGGTCTTCCCTTTTGGATTCATTCTTCTTCCTGGAGGCTATCATTTTTTCTAGAGTGATGTGCTTTTGAGCGGCCTTCAATACAGTTTCCATGTTCTTTGGGGTTCCAATTTCAGAGCATCGAAAAAATGGTCATTTTTTCAGTCCGGCAGTGAAAGTAGTTGTGGTTGTATCGTTGCTGCAGTCGTCGATCATGTTAATTCGTTAGTGAAACGAGTAACATACTCCCTTATCATCTCCTCGGGTTTCTGTTTGATGTGGAATAAGTAGTGTGGCCCCTTCCTCCGTTGACTACCAATGAACCTTGTAATGAAAGCAGTAGCCAATGCGTAGAATGAGTTTATCGATCTTGGTGGTAAGTTGTTGAACCAGTTCTCTGCTTTGGAGGTGAGACTTGTCGGGAACGTTCTGCATAGGATGGATTATGTGCTCTCTTTCAACGACATCATATGGTGAAAGTGTCATAAGTGGTCAATTGGATCGATGGTACCATCGTAAGCTTCAAACTTTGGTGGGGTGAACTTCTTTGGCATAAGAGCCACCATGAGTGCGTCAGAGAATGGTAGTCTGGCTAGTTCGTACAGTATATTAGAATCTGTGACTCCAGTTCTGAATGGGATTTTAGCAGGGGTCTCACCGCTCTAGAGGGTCCCTTCTTTAAGTGGTTCGCTGCTCTCGAGATTTACTTGTTGAGGTTCTACAGAAACTTTGTTAGCCGACTTCTGTTGGGCGGTGCTTGAATGGGGTTGGCGGACTTAGCATGCTCCTGGGTGAACTTTTACACCGTTTTGATCATGCGCTCCATCTAGACCCATAAGCAAGTCTACTCGAGGGTTCGTGGTGGCGCCTCAAGGCATCTGGGATATTTGAGCCTCTTCGTGTTGTGGCTCTTTGTTGTCGAGCATGATCGACCCGATGTTCGTCACTGGGCATGAGGTGTGCGCTATTGGTGGCGCGATTTCTCTGGTGGTAGGATTGTTTTGATCGTTGTCGGGTTGAGGGTCTATAGAATTTGCCATTTTGTTCTGAGAACTCTTTCAGTCGTCGATCAAAACTGAGGGAATTTTTTTGCTATGGATTTTCTTCTTGAAAGGAAACTTGTCATTCCCCACGGACGGCGCCACACTGTTGCTTCCAAAATCCAATCTCCAATAAGTAAAACATGCAAAACAAATGTTAGATTGCCAAAGACCACATTTTTGGTGACCGAAGGCACTCCGATACTTAAGTCAGTAACTCAGTTGGAGATGAAAATAAAACTGGACAGAACTCAGTTAAAATTGCATACCTTTGACGAATGTTCCCTTTACCTTTTATAATGATCATATTTAACTCCCAGCGTGACTTAAGAATGTGAGGCGCAACAAGGGGAGTCATTATCTATACAATCTTTTCTTTTATGAAGATACGTCCGTGGAGGTATAACCCCATCCACGACTTTTTTTCCATGTAACGTTCCTTCCATTTTTGGGAGAACTTTATCGGGCTTGAATTTGGGCCTCCAATTATGATTTATTCTAGGGTGTTTTGGAGTTTGGCACTCATTAGTTTATGCATATTAGAGTTTGGCATTCATTTTGAAAACTATTTGAGTCTAACCCTTGTCTTCTGACGAAACCGTTAAGTCCACATCGGTTAAGATTAATCTTTGGACCCTTTTACCCTTAGCTTAGGTTAAACTAAGAAATGAGATTTCGCTTAAATGATAAAACAAAAACCTCCTCCTCCTGCGATGCACTTCCTTCCCCCTCCTCGTGATGATCGCCCTGCTCTCTGCGATGAAGGCTATTGAAATATTGGTTTGAATTTCAAAAATAAAGGGAAATGGTTTCTTAACTTTTAAATCTCTCTCTAAATTGTTTAGTCTCATATCCTCTATGTAACTCACTTTGGAGGAGTTAATAAGGATAGTGTTTGGACTTGGGTTTGGACCCCAAGGGGTACCCACTTTTGTGAAGGAGGGAGGAGATAGACCAATGTTGGTACACGCGCGTGCCGCCGCCGCTATCCGACCAACCTAGCTGAGTCAAGTCGAGTCGAAACCTAGTCTTTTTGTTGAAATTTTATTTGGAAAAATAAAAATATATTTTTATTTTGCTTCAGAGAACAAGACTGAGTCAGATGAGACCCAGTCTTCTCTCTACACGTTCTCCATAATTTCCTCCGCTTATTTAGCCACAATTTTCTCTCAAACTGACATTTCTATCGGCCTATAACTATCTGTTTTCTCTCTCAGATAAAATAAATCAAAAGCAAACACAATTTCATTTTCAGAGAACTCTGTTTACAGAGTTCGAGTTTTGTTTTTTTTTCAAAATACTTTTATTTATTTACTGTAATTGATTTTCGTGATTCTGAAAAAAAAAGAAACTGGGTGAATAGATTTCCATTCTTCAACAGTGTATGTGACTGAACGAGACAGAAAAAGTATTCTGGGTTGTTGTATCCTGGGGACTACGGGGCTTACAGACTGCTTGCACAATCTTGGGCAGAGTCGCAAAACGTCTTAAAGAGAGCAACCTAGTCCGCGAGTCAACCCAAGAAAAATTTGGTAACTTTGTTCCTATTTTAATTTGCAACAATTATATTTCCAACAATTTTAAGACGATTTATATCTGCCATGTCTACTACTACTGAACTTGCTGTTAAGGGCCTTAACATGCCCTTTCGTTTTGTGGGTCAACACTTTAAAAGATGGAGACAAAAAATGTTATTTTTCTTAACTACGCAAAAAGTTGCTTATATCTGTAATGCCGAGAAACACGAATTGCATGCTGAACCTGATGAAACTCGAACTAAGGAACTAGATTGCTGGATTGAAAATGACTTTTTGTGTAAGAACTTTATTCTGAATGGTCTGTCTGATGATTTGTATGATTATTACTGTTCTGAAAAATCCGCTAAGGATATTTAGGAAGCCCTTAGGAAGAAATATGACACTGAGGAGGCTGGCACAAAGAAATATGTCGTCAGTCGCTACCTGAAATACCAAATGACTGATGACAAATCTATGGAAACCCAATCTCACGAGCTACAGAATATTTCTCATGAAATCATATCTGAAGGCATGTCCTTGTATGAGCAATTTCAAGTAGTTGTAGTGATAGATAAACTGCCCCCTAACTGGAAAGACTTTAAGAATGCACTTAGGCATAAAACCAATGAGTTTTCTCTAGAAAGTCTTATCACCCGACTTCGGATTGAGGAGGAAGCTCGGAAACAAGATCAAAAAGATGAAATTCTGATTATTTCTAACCATAAGAAATCCACCCCTGTGGCTCTAAAACCCGATGGAAAGACTATTAAAAGTCAGAGTCACAATAGAAACCGAATCAATCAGAATCGAAACAATCATAACCGGAACAACCAGAATCGCAAACAACAGAATCAGAATCCTCCGCGAAATCAGAATGGACAAAAACACCCCTCAAGGAATGAAACAACACATTTCCTATGTTATACCTGTAACAGGCTAGGGCATATGGCTAGAAACTGCCGGAATGGGTCTCGTCCTGCTCCGCAGGCAAACCTAACCCAAGACCAACTTATAGCCATGGTCTCTGAGATCAACTTTGTTGGTGGATCCGAGGGGTGGTGGGTTGACATTGTTTGCTATGACCGAGAAATGTTCAAGTCATATTCTGAAGCTGAGGACAAGAAAGTGTTGCTAGGTGATTCCCACTCCACTATCGTTACTGGAACTGGCGAAGTAGAATTGAAGTTTTCCTCTGGAAAGACCGTCATCCCGAAGGATGTCCTGCATACTCCGAAGATAAGGAAGAATTTAGTTTCTGGTTACCTTTTGAACAAGGCTGGGTTTACTCAAGTTATAGGGGCTGATTTGTATACCATCACTAAGAACACTGTATTTGTGGTTAAGGGGTATTCCACTGATGGTATGTTTAAATTGAATGTTGATGCTAATAAAATTTCTAATTCTGCTTACATGTTATGTTCTTTCAATACCTGGCATGCTAGACTTTGTCATGTTAATAAGCGAATAATTAAAAACATGAGTAACTTAGGACTAATTCCAAAATTGTCCTTAAATGACTTTGAAAAATGCAATTATTGTAGCCAAGCTAAAATAACCAAAACACCACATAAATCTGTTGTTAGAGAATCTGAACCTCTTGATTTCATACATTCAGATATATGTGAACTTGATGGAGTTTTAAATAGAAATGAAAAACGTTACTTTATTACGTTTATTGATGATTGCTGCGATTATACCTTCGTCTACTTGATGAAAAATAAGAGTGAAGCATTTGACATGTTCAAAATATTTTTAACAGAAGTTGAAAATCAGTTTAATAGAAAAATAAAGAGGTTTAGAAGTGACAGAGGCACTGAATATGACAACAGCAATTTCATAGATTTTTATAATTCTCATTGAATTATTCATGAAAAAACTGCGTCGTGCTCTCTTGAGATGAATGACAAAGCTGAAAGGAAAAATAAAACTCTCACTGAATCAGTAATTTCCATTCTACTTAACTCCGGTGTTGCATCACACTGGTGGGGAGAGATTATATTGATGATCTATTATGTGCTAAATAGAGTCTCTAAATCGAAAAATAAAACTTCTCCTTATGAGATTTTGAAAAATAAACAACCAAACTTGTCATACTTCAAAACTTGGGGTTGTTTAACTTATGTAAGAAATCCTTATCCAAAAAGAAACAAGCTTGCCAGTAGGGCATATGAGTGTGTGTTCATAGGCTATGTCGTTAACAACAAAGCCTAGATTCTATAACCTGAATGATCACGTTGTAATAGAATCGAACGATGTTGATTTCTATGAACATAGATTTCCTTTTATTTCGAGGAATAGTGGGGTACATCCTCTAGTAACGTGCCAATGATCAGGATGAGTGAAAAAGATAAAGCAACAATATTTGTGCCTAGGAGAAGTAAACGAATCCGAACTTCTAAAAACTATGGCCTGACTTCTATGCCTTTATAGTAGAGGAGGATCCTCTTAACTTCCAAAAAGCCTTGTCTTCTATAGATGCCAACTTTTGGGAAAAGGCTATTGATAATGAAATGGACTCTCTTGAGTCTAATAGAACCTGGCATTTAGTTGACTTGCCACCAGGTTGCAAAACAATAGGTTGTAAGCTAGTATTTAAGAAGAAATTGAAAACCGATGGAAATGTTGAAAAGTTTAAGGCTCGTCTTGTAGCCAAAGGGTTTAAACAGAGAAATTGTTGACTTTTTTGACACATATTCTCCTGTTACTAGGATTACATCTATTCGAGTGCTAATTTATCTTGCTGCAATACACGATCTCGTATTGCACCAAATGGATGTTAAGACCGTTTTCCTTAATGGTGATTTAGAAAAAGAAATTTACATGGACCAACCTGAAGGTTTTGTAATTCCAGTGCAAGAAAATAAAATTTGCAAACTAGATAAATCACTTTACAGTTTGAAACAAGCACCAAAGCAATGGCATGAAAAATTTGATAATCTTATTATCTCACATGACTTTAAAGTAAACGAAAGTGACAAATGTATTTATTATAAATCTGAAAATAACATTTGCACTATTATATGTCTATATGTGGATGATTTGCTTATCTTTGGTTCTAATATTCATGTTGTGAATAATGTGAAATCTTTATTGTGTGCGAATTTTGATATGAAAGACCTTGGAAAGGCTAGTGTAATCCTTGGTATTAAGATTACTAGGTCTGAAAATTACATTATATTGAGAAGATCCTAAAGAAATATATTTACTCTAACTGTAAACCTGCATGTACTCCTAATGATCCTAGTGTAAAGTTGTTCAAGAACACCGATAATAGTGTTAGACAACTTGAGTATGCGAGCATCATTGGTAGCCTACGATATGCTACTGATTGCACTAGGCCCGACATAGCTTATGTTGTGGGACTACTATGCAGATTTACCAGTAGACCTAGTATAAAACATTAGCATGCTATTGAAAAGTCATGAGGTACCTAAAGAGGACTAAGAACCTTGGATTACTCTATCAGAAGTTTCTCGCTGTCCTTGAAGAATATAGCGATACTGATTGGAACACCCTCTCAGATGACTCCAAAGCAACCAGTGACTATATTTTTAGTATAGCTGGTGGAACAATGTCCTGGAAATCAAAGAAACAGACTATTCTGGCACAGTCCACGATGGAATCAGATATGATAGCACTAGCCACGGCTAGTGAGGAAGCAGGTTGGTTAAGAAACCTGCTAGCAGAGATCCTTCTATGGGAAAGACCGATACTAGCTGTCTTGATCCATTGCGATAGTATCGCGGCTATTGCAAATATACAGAACCATTATTATAACGACAAATACGTCGTAAGCACAGTACGGTTCGAGAGTATCTATCTACTGGAGCAGTTAGAGTGGATCATGTACGAACTAATGAGAACTTGGTTGATCCTTTGACGAAACGATTAGCTAGAGAGAAGGTTTTCAAAACCTCGAAAGAAATGGAACTTATGTCGTTAGATTGATGAGTTATTCATGATGGTAACCCGACCTATAGACTGAAAATCCCAAGAAATAGGTTCAATGGGTAATAACAAGTCGTGAATGATATGAGGTGAATCATGATGACTTTAACGTAATTCCATTCCTAGATTGAAGCGATAGTAGGATGAGTTAAAACTCTTAATGAGATCTATCTTCTATGTTGAGTGGAGTACCTAGCTACAGGAGTACTCTTAATAGACTCACCTAAGTGATTGTGGAAGTATGGCCGCTTTCTATGGAATTTGTGGGCAAAATTCCTAGAGTCTTTACTATATTGGGATATACGTGCTTGGCCTTAAAGCACTGGCTTTTTAGACTTCACCCTGGTAAGGTTGTGCGTGTAATGTTGTTAGAGATAGAGTTCAAAACTACGAATTACTCTAATATAATCTAAATGAGATCAAGTTGAAAGACATTTTTGTTTATGCACAATCTTCTATTGTATATATTGCTCGATGAAGAAATTTTTTTTTTAAATTCAAGTGGGGGATTGTTGAAATATTGGTTTGAATTTCAATAATAAAGGGAAATGGTTTATTAACTTTCAAATCTCTCTCTAAATTGTTTAGTCTCATATTCTCTATGTAACTCACTTTGGAGGAGTTAATAAGGATAATGTTTGGACTTGGGTTTGGACCCCAAGGGGTACCCACTTTTGTGAAGGAGGGAGGAGATAGACCAATGTTGGTCCACTCCACACGTCGCCGCTACCGTCCAACCAGCCGAGTCGGGTCGAGATGAAACCTATTTTTTTTGTTGAAATTTTATTTGGAAAAATAAAAATATCTTTTTTATTTTGCTTCAGAAAAAAAACTGAGTCAGAGGAGACCCAATCTTCTCTCCACGCGTTCTCCATGATTTCCTCCACTTATTTAACTTCGTTTTCTCTCAAACGGATCTTTCTATTGGCCTATAAATATTTGTTCTCTCTCTCAGATAAAATAAATCAAAAGCAAACACAGTTTCATTTTAAGAGAGTTTATTTGTTTGTAAACAGTCTATTTTAGATAGTTTCTAGAACTCTGTTTACAGAGTTCGAGTTTTGTTTTTTTTTTCGAAATACTTTATTTATTTACTGTAATTGGTTTTCGTGATTCCGAGCAAAAGAAACTGGGTGAATAGATTTTCGTTCTTCAGCAGTGCATGTGACTGAACGAAATAGAAAAATTATTCTGGACTGTTTTATCCTGAGGACGACGGGGCTTACAAACTGCTTGCACAATCTTGGACAGAGCCGTGAAACGTCTTAAAGAGAGCAGCCTAATCCACGACTCAACCCAAGAAAAATTCGATTACTTTGTTCCTGCTACAACGAAGACTGCTCCATGCTTTCTGCTCGCCCTTGCTCAAGTTTTTCTTCGAAGAAGCGCCCTTTATGGTTGATTTTGATGAAAAAAGTTCATCTGTTTCTCCTTCCTCTGTCGGTGTTGTTTGTCGTTGGTGGGATCTCGAGTGTTGGTGAGAATTACCTGTATAAGTGCCCTTTACAATTGATTTTCTAGTTTGCCAAAAGTGTGAGTCACATTTGTTCAGTTATGTGAAGTCGAATTCTCAATTAATTCATGAGGAGATGGGTTTCGTGGTCCTTGATGATGTGAGAAAGTTGATGTGGAGGTTGCTGCTTATGTTAGAAAAGATTTTTTTTAGGCTCGAATTGCAAAAAAAATATATGGTTCAAGCTTAGTTGAAGTTGACCAAGAGCAATGGTGTACCCTATCTCCATGTCATCTAGGAAAAAATACATTACAGTAACTGTTTAGCTGGCATAATCCTAGTTTATTTTGGTTTGAGTTGGCTTGAACATGTAGATATATAGAAGGCAGATTGTAATACTAGCTAGTGCTAATTTAGTGAAATGTTACTAATACTTGACATTGCAAACCATTTGTTGTTCCGTTCCCGGTGTTCATATTTCTTGCCATTTCGATATAAAGCCAATAGTTGGTTAATTATTTTTTCCAGTCTTTTGATACCTCATTTGTTAAGCAGGATGTGCGGACCGACTTGGGTCGTCTTTGTGGAGTTCATCAAAAGCAGGTAAAGCTGTATGGTAAAATAATTAACCAATTAGCTAAGCGGGTCATTCGCGTAAGCATACTGCTTAGCTAATTGGTATGATAGCAGGTCATTTGCACCGCAAGGAGGAGAAAGGAGGTGTCTTAGGGAGGAGGAGGTTCAACAAAAAATTGTTTTGTCATTTAGGCGAAATCTCATTCCTTAGTTTAACCTAAGCTAAGGGTAAAAGGGTCCGAAAATTAATCTTGACCGGTCAATAACGTGGACTTCACAGTTCTGTCAAAAAACGAGGGTTAGACTCAAATAGTTTTCAAAACGAGTGTCAAACTCTAATAGGTATAAATTAATGAGTGTTAAACTATAAAAAAAACTTTTTATTCTTATGAGCCATGTTTGGGCTTTCGTGACAGGATTCAATTGGCCTGGTCTCGGGATACTTAATCCTCGTAATAGAAAATATTTACCACGTGTGTGGCTGCGATTACGGTATTATTTGATGTTCATCACTATTTTCACAAACAGCGAGGCTCCGAGAGAAATCATGATGCAAGTAATATATTAGCAATATTACATGTTAGTTTAGCAATATTACGTGTTAGATTGGCAATATTAGTATCAGAAATAATTGGGCTTTTTTTTAGTAAGAACCCAAAATAGTAGTTAAGGCATTGTTAGCCAATTATGGTTAGATCAATTAACTTGCCAAATAAGTTAGGACAATTATAAATAAGGCAAGTGTTAATGTTCATTGTTATTCAGTTGATGATTGAAAAAATAATTGATTTATTAGTTATTTTCCTTTAGTTTTTTTTCATATTTATTTCGAGTATTGTTAATTTATTTCGATTCTGTTCCGTAGTTTCATCAATTGGTATTAGAGCCAAATAGTTCTAATTATTTGGTTCGATTTGAAGATAATTTGTTTAAAAAGAAAAGCTTGAAAGATGACAGAAAAAGAGAAACTCCATGGAGACAGATTGGAATAGTACACTGGTAGGGCTTGAGAAGATAGAAAAGGCAAAAGAAATTGTAAGGTAGAAAATGCCACTGATGATTACAGAATTTATGGCGGGCATCAAAAGAGGCTAACATATACCCACAATGAGTGACTACCAGCCTCCAACCAGAACCAGCACCAGCTGCACCACAGGGACCCTGCCCAGCACCATCGGCGGTACTACTTAGGCCAACCACCAATCGCCACCCTTCCGGTTGATGATCCTCTCTCACACAACAACAGGTTCAGAGCTATGTTCGTTCCATGACCTTCATCGCGTGAGGTTAACTTTGGGATGGGTTATTTACACCCCAACACACCATTAGTACCACCACACGTTATTAATTATTCTTCAACTGGTCCTGACGCGTGGATGGACTTGTACCACCATGAGCTACTGGTTTTAGTAATTTTCTGTAAAACCAATCACGACGAATGTATTTCATCCTTTTCTGGTTAATTTATATTACTTTCAAGTATTCTCCCATGTGAATATGAAACTTGTAAGGGATGTCCTGTGGCACAATCCAAACACTGCTTAAAACACTCCATCCTGTAGCCTGTGTAAAATGATACCAACTTCAACTTTGTTCACCCACTTATGTAGTACCCTCCCAAATCTGTACCTCCTTTATACATTGCATGACATTGAAAATGGGAATGCTTGAAATAACATTGGATTTCTGTGCAAATTATAGGTGTAAAAAGGAGAAGAACACAGCTTTCAAATACATTACTGTATAATTTATGTATACTGAAACACTATCTTCTCATCCTCGGAACACTATTTTCTTATCATCCATTTTCTAACTCAATCCATGATTCGGGTTAAGTATGAAGCGAAACCTGTAGGTCACCTTGACAATGAGCGATTCTTTGATTAGTTTTCCGGGCAGAAAAGATTTTTTATTATAAGAATATTTTGTGGACGAAAAGAATGTTGGTTGCTTTCAAGTTGACAGTGTTAATACAACAATTGTAGCATCCACATAAGAGTGAGCATAAATAGAGTAATTGGTGAAAAGTGAAAGATCATTATACTTTGCTTCAACTTGATTAATATACACCTATTGGTTAGCTAATAGATGTGTTGAATCGTTTTATTGTTCTTACAAGTCTATTAACCTTCCATGCCTGCGTTGCTTTGTTCACGTTGCAAATTGATGTGGTCTATACAAGATTGCGAGAAGTTTGGAATTAGTTTAAACACTAAAGATGATAATTAAACTATATGAGACTGTGACGTAGGAAACGGGAGTTATTGTTGCACAAAAATTTTCACTACACCATCAGTATAATTATACCAAACAAGCATATATGTTTTTCACACTGCGTTACAAATCCTATACTTCTATACTGAAATAAATAAATAAATAAAATAAAAATTATTAGACACCCCTTGCTAGCATCTCCTGGTACTCTCCAAAGCATCTTTGCCTCTGAAGCCTCGTCTCCGCTTTGAACCTTGCAATGAACTCTTCAGCTCTCTCATCCACTCCTTGCAGTTGCTTCACCAACCTGGAAGATGAAGCCAACAATTCATCACTTCTATTCTTTAATTTGCCTTCTCTTCCTCACTTTGCTTGGAGGACTTGGGCTTGTCTTCCACTTTTTCCATCACTTGCTCATGTTGCTTCTCTTGTTCAATTACAGGAGCCACAGAGAGTTCATCAATGTAAACCGAGGCACAGTTACGTTGAACATGGCCGTTATGATGGCAGATACGGATTGCAGAAGATGGTCTAGTGAGTATATGTTTCTTTAGATCATCATTTTATTTGCAGATTTCTTTGACGATTTAAAACTTGAAAACCATGAACTGAGTTCTATGACATACTTCATAGAAGAAGTTGAAGTCATAGAACAAACTATAACAGAAATCTAACAATAAATTTAAGCTCAATATGTTTGGCGATCCTTAATAACCTTGCCTACTTGTCAAATGAAAAATAAATTGATCCTTGAATGCTGTTGCTCGGTTTAGATTGCTTGCAGTCAAATTGATTGTGATGAAGTTAGGCCGATTCCAAAAATATCCGTTGGGATTGTGTTTGATTTGCGTATCTCATAGATTCTCTAAGGATTTCCTAACTGATGATACATACACGTGTCATGATGATCTCGAGGAATTACAAGCCCCAGCATCAGCCCAACACTGATCTGGCCCAAGCGGTTCTAAGCCCGCCAAATTTAGTCCACCAGATGGACCCGAACTCTCACAGCATGCTAGGCCCACACGTCTCACAACTATCCTCAATACCCGTAAATCCTACTATGCAAGTATCTCGAGGATCAGCTTCAGATGGGCAATTACAACAGCTCTCTGCTTCCAACTAGGAAGCAAATATCAGAGTACATCCCACACAGGGAATCTTCTTTCTATGGATTACTCTCACATTAGAAACTATATCCCGCGTATCTAGAAACACAAGGCTAACAGGGAACTTCCATCCTACAGCACGACTCCTAATTAGATAAGGATCTCCACAAAGATCTCCTTCCTAAACTACGCTCTGGATGGCTTGGTAGAACCTTGACTCCTTGCACTATAAATAAGACATGAGGTTGGTAAACTAAGGTACGCTACAATTCCCTGTTTACAGCATTACACCTTCCGCAAATCCTTGTCTGACTTTAGCATCGGAGTGCCATCGGCCACCACAACGCTTACTCAACGCGGACATGATAAAGGAAGCACGATGTCCCGATTGGCTAGCAAACACCGTTCTTGTAAAGAAGAAAAATGGGAAGTGGAGAGTATTTGTGGACTACACTAACCTAAACAAAGCATGCCCAAAGGATAGCTTCCCACTCCCTCACATCGATCAGATTGTAGACACCACCTCCGGGCACGACTTACTCAACTTTATGGATGCCTATTCAGGCTACAATCAGATATTGATGCACCCCCCAGATCAAGAGAAAACCTCTTTCGTAACGGAGAGGGGAATATACTGCTATAGGGTGATGTCGTTCGGCATAAAGAACGCAGGCGCTATGTACCAATGACTGGTCAACCAAATGTTCAAGGAACAAATTGGTAGTAACATGGAGGTTTACATAGACAACATGCTGGTCAAAAGCCTCCGCAGCCCTAACCACCTGCGCGACGTCGCTGAGGCGTTCGACCAACTCGGGAAATACCAGATGAAGCTCAACCCACAGAAGTGCACATTCGAAGTCGAGTCTGGAAAATTCCTAGATTATATTGTGAACAAAAGAGGAATCGAAGCTTACCCAAAACAGATTCAGACCCTTCTTGACATGAAACAACATCAGAGACGTTTAGAGCCTGGCTAAGAGGGTAGCAGCCCTCAACATATTTATATCAAAATTGTTCGACAAATGCCTTCCTTTCTTTAAGATACTAAGAGGGAGCAAAGGATTATCTTCGAACAAAGAATGTGAACAAGCCTTTCAAAGCCTAAATGCATACTTGAGGAGTCTAGAGCTACTCTCGAAGCTGGCGACAGAGGAAACACTCTACTAATACTTGTCTATTTCCAAACACAGTGTTAGATCAGCCCTCATACGAGACGACCAAGGGATCCAAAAACTCGTATATTACACCAGCAAGCGGAGGCGCACTACCCAGGCCTAGAAAAGTTGGCTTTGGCACTGATCATATCCTCCAGGAAGCTAAGGTCGTATTTTCAGGTCCACTCCATAACGGTCTTGACCAAGCATCCACTCTGATCGGTATTACATAAACCCGAGCAATCAGGCAGGATGGTGAAATGGTCAGTTGAGCTCGGGCAGTTTGACATAAACTACGCTCCAAGAACCGCTATCAAAACCCAGGCACTGGCAGATTTCATTGCCGAGTTTACAGGCGGAGAAAAGCCTAAGGTGACCACCAGCCCCCGAATTTAGATGTCTCAATGTAGATCTTGCATTGCAACGGTTCCTTGATTGGGAGGGCAAGCGGAGCTGGGATGACACTACGTTCCCCCAACGGCTTCACCCTCGATAAGGCAGTCAGACTCAGTTTTCCCGCCTCAAACAACGAAGCCGAATATGAATCCCTCATGTCTGACATAAAGCTACCATTAGTGATCGGAATAGATTGCCTAACGGCATATAGCGATTCAAGATTGGTAGTCAACCAAGTCAAAGGGGATTTCAACAGCGAAGACCCCCACATGATAGCCTACCACGACAATGTACTTGGCATAATGGGCGGATTCAAAAGCTGCAAACTCATACTGCCCCCGAGACGACAATAAAAGAGTCGACGAGCTAGCCAAAAAACCCTCAACCTCCAATGAAGTATCCAACGGCCTCATTGAATATCAAGAGCAATTGAGCCTCAATGAAGAAAAAAGTAGAGATATCTGCGCCGCAAAAACACAACCAAATTAGATGACTCCGATATTAGAATACATAGCCACTGGAATCCTACCAACCGACAAGGTTGAACAAGAAGACTAAAAAACAGAGCAGCGAGATACACTCTCCTAAACGACAAATTATAGGAGATCAATAACAGGACCCCTGCTCCGATGTCTAGCACCTTCGGAGGCAAGCCAGGTCCTAGGTAGGATCCATGGTGATATATGCGGGGGAACCCTCGCCCATAAAGCCCTTAACTCTAAAGTACTATTGGCCGACCATGCAGCGAGATGTCAAAGATATTGTCCACAAATGCGACAAATGTCAGAGGTTCGCACAATACACACATATGTCGGCCCAGCCACTAACTCCGATAACTAGTCCATGGTCGTTCGCGCAATAGGGAATGGACATCGTTAGACCACTCTCAACATCAACCGATAAAAAGTTTCTTCTTGTGGCTGTCAACTACTTTACCAAGTGGATAGAGGTCGAGCCCCTATCCAAAATATGGCAAGTCCAAATCGAGAAATTCATGCGGACCTCCATCGTCTGTAGATTCGGCATTCCCAGAATATTGGTCAGTGACAACGAAACCCAGTTCGAAGGCAGTAAGGTCAAGAAACTGTGCAAAAGCTTGAAGATTGATCACCACTTCTCATCGCCACGTCACCTCCAAGCCAACAGCCAAACAGATCTCACCAACCAAACAATCCTCGAGGTCGTCAAAAGAAAGCTCGACGCGGCCAAAGGCAAATGGATTTCAGAGTTACCAGGGATACTCTGGGCGTATCAGACACTAAAAGAGTCCCTACCGAATAGACACCTTTCGCCCTAGCATACGGATCGGAAGCTATGATTCCAGTAGAACTCGAGGTGTCAACCTTCTGACGGAAGAGTTCAGACTAGACGACAAGGACGAAGCCTTGCGCGAAGGGCTAGACTTCCTTGACGAAAAGCGGAATCTAGCCTCTGCCAAGATAACGCCTACGAACAGCGAATGGCGCAATATTACAACAAAAAGGTCAAACCACGCGAGTTCAAGGTGGGGAATTGGGTGTTCAAGAAGACTCAGTTGAACACCAAGGAAGCCGGTGTGGGAAAACTAAACCCAAACTGGGAAGGACCTTACAGAGTTACCAACATCAACAGGCTGGGAACATACTGGTTGGAAGATGCAGACGGCAACGGACTTAAACAACCATGGAATGTAGAGCATCTCAAAACATATTATCAATAAAATATTTGCTTTTACCAAAACTTCCATTGTTGTCCATTACAACCCTCGACCAGCCCAAAGCCTAGTCCGCTGCGCGCGGGCCACGACGGTTGAGGAAATGGGAATCTTGTTAGCGCTTGTCCGCTGATGACGACGACTCGCCAAATGATCATTGATTTTCAAAAGATAATGATCGTCGAACTTACCAGGTAAGCTTAGTTTGTCTGCAACTGATGACGACGGCTTCTGGTGCCCAAAGCCTAGTCTGCTACGCGCGAGCCACGACGGCCGAGGGGTCAATACCGGGGTGCTCTCCTTTAATCAGCTCCAGAAGTTCCAGTCTACCCCGAATAACCTCGGACGGGATTAAGGGCATCTTGCCTGACACATCAAAGTCTGTCGCACCCAACAAGGGTGCATAGTGCGATCGCTCCTCCACCAGCAAGCGCTCATCCTCCAGAACGTGGTAAAGCCCCTCATCAACTACAGCCTCCAGCTGCCTCCATTCAATGGCCCATTCTGCGTCCGCCCGCTTCCTTTCGACTTCCTGAGCCTCACGGTCGAAAGACCACTTGTCCACAGCTACGTCCAGGCGCTCTAATTCATCCTAGGTCTGCCTCAGTTCAGCACAAGTTAATGCATTCAAGTAGTAGCATTCCTTCGATGAGATCATATATCTGGAAAAAAAAAAAAAGTTAGAAAATGCATTTCTTTCTTGATATATCATATGTGAGCTATTTGTTTCCCTTTTACATCAATCCTCTCACATATAATTAGAATAGGAAGAGTGATTTTACCAAATAATCAGTGAAAAAGAAAAGAGTGCACCCAGTGAGATTTTTGGGTTAATTGTTCTTGGCACGCGCTTGAATTTCACAGTCACTTGGATTGATCTAATTGTGAATTTCTATATCATTGTTATGAACGTGTATTAATTTTCGAATGGTGTGGATTTAATCTTGTGTTTACAAAGAATCTTAACACGTCATGATCCATTGAAAGTCTTTGAGACAAATGTTGGAAAGTATAAATTGAGTCATTTGAGTCTTTTTGTTTCTTGGATTTGCTCGAGGACTAGCAAAAGATAAGTGTGGGGAAATTTTGATAGGGGCATAATTATGTTATTTTTAGTACCATATTTCTATATATATATTTGCCTATTACTTGTTAATTATGGTACTAATTGTTATTTTCGTGGTTGTGTAGGTTTCCAATAACAAGATTCCACAATAGAAGCCAATTGACAAATAGAAATACTAATTGCAAAAGGAAACTACGCAAAGAAGGAAACCGCGAAGAAAACAATTATAAAAGGAATGATACCTGCCTTGGAGCAATCACGCTTGCAACCACTACAAGCCGTCATCCATCCATAGCTCCTCATCCACAGCTGCAGCAAACCACGCCTCGCCATCACAACCACAGCTTCATCATCATCCTCACAGCAGCAATCATCCTCGCAACATCAGTTACACCACCACCAAAATCCATTTCTTCCACTATTCATCGCAATCCAGCAATCGCCTCCATCACACCCATCGTCATCATCCAGCAATCGCTTCCATCACCTTCTCGCACCATCGTCGATAAACCCTCGTCTCTGTCCCTGATCGTCGCCACACATTCGCAGTCCAATCTCACAGCAGAAGCAGAGATCGAGAAGGAAGAGAAGTGAAGCAGATCGCGAAGAGAAAGAGGATTCTCTTTTGCTATTCGCAACCCATCATTCCACTAAGTACCACCACAGATCAGGCGACAGCGTTTTCATCTCTAAACCTTTTTTTCCTATCTTTTACTTATTTTAGTTTGATATTTAATTATGTATTTCTATTCGAACGTGATTAATATGTCTAGCTAAACTTCTCTTAGTTAGGGGTGGATTCGAAGCTTCGAACATGTGTTTTATAAATTAATTGAATTTAATCTTCCTTGCTATTAGTGATTGTGTTTTGCTTAACTGCTTTATAAAGAACTTTTCTTTGTATGTTTGTTAAGGTTGCCAACTTAGTAAGCATGCTAGGATGTGGAACTAGAGTATAAGAGAGTTTCACCTAATTGTTATAATCTTGTATTCACAAGTAGTAAATACCAAGGAACGTTGGTAAGGTTAAGTAAAAACCTAGGTAAGAACAAGATGCTGATTATACTTGTAATTGCCTAGTCAATGTTCATATTTTCCACAAAACTTAATGATCTTAGATTGTTGTTTAACTTGTGATTCCTGTTTAGATAGCATGATAAGAATAGTTTGAAAGCGACGCTTAGTTTAATTCAACGAACTTGGGAAAATAATAAGATTAATGCAGTGCTTATCACGGTTAATCTTGAGCATTGTGTCTCACGAGTTAGCAAGTGATTATTGAATATTGATTTATGAGCATATGTTTGGTGTGTGGAGATAAACCCTTAGCTGATTTCTCATTTTACCATCCTTTTAGTTTTATTATCTTTTCAGTAATTTTCGTAGTTATTTTTATAGTTTAATTTAGAAAATCCAGTCCCCGATTATTTAATTAATTAGATTGTGAGTTGTCTTTTAGCTATTCTTAGTGTTAATTGGCAAGCCCTCTAATCCCCGGTCCAGAACGATCCCTACTTATTCTATACTACAATCACAAAGCAGGGTATTAAGTTGTGTGCTACTAAAATAGCGCATCAATCGCCTCCTCGTTTCCCATATAGTATTCAATGCTAACGCGTCTGTTTGGTGAGCCACTATGTCTATATAATGGCTCTCCTTCACCATTGTAGGCATTATCTTCTTCAGATGCTCAATATGCTTTGGGTTTTCCAAAGGCTGAAGGAAGATCTCCTCCACTGGAGTCTTCAAATGTTCTGACATCGGCGCCGATGAGTTTTGATAAGACTTACTATTATGTGTGGTCCCCTGCTCTGGTGAACACCCAATTGGTTAGATGATATCTTGTAATTCTCGTATTGCGAAGAAGAGCTACAAACTTTCTCTCAAGAGATGAGTCTGTTGTTTATTCACCGGTGCTTTGATGGTGTCTTGTGCCATCCTGTCTGTTGGGAGACACTTCATGCAGCTAGTTTATGGTTGATCGGAGCATTGGCAGATGCGACTTTGCTTCCAAGGATGGTATCTCTAAGTCACCATGAGTATCGCGCATGGGAGAAGCGTCATTGCTTGGCGACACCATGAGACCTCAATTGTTGGCAGTATACTTGACACACTGATGAAGGGTGGAGACTATTGCTTCCATATGAAGAAGACAGGGTCTCCCCAAGATGAGGTTATAGGTAGATAGTGTGTCTACCACCATGAAATCCAGGAACATGACCTTCCTTACTTGTGGCTCTCCTGCAACTACTGCTAGCCTTATCTTCCTGATCGAGAAGCATTTTTGTCCGTTGAACTCGATCGGCGGGTAGTCAGAAGGTGTTAAGATCTCTTCCTTGAGGCCCATACTGCGGAATGCATTGTAGAACAAAACGTTGATAGAGCTTCCCATGTTCACCAGGGCCCTCTTCACTTCCTACCTTGCAATAGAGATAGAAATGACAAGAGCGTCATTGTGCGGCAGTGTTCTAAAAATCGCTAGGCGCTGGGCGGGCGGCGAGCAGGTGCCTAGCGCCCAGGGGCCTAGGCGGCACCTAGGCGGTCTTAGGTTTTGTATTATTACTTTAATAATTTACAAAAGTTAAGCATAATACATTATCAATTACATCCAATTTAATGCCAATATACATATGCAAAATTTAAAAACATAAAAAATTAACAATCGTGAACAAAATTTATTAAAACTCAAATGATTGAAGTTGGTCATGATGGGTACTTTATATAAATTTGAATTTGTGTACTCTTTTATTTTTCTTCAAATTGCATAAATAACCTCAGTTATGTTTGATAAAATCTACATTAGTAAAATTGGTACCGGCAGATCCTTTGAGAATTCCATTAAGTAATCATCATTTGCTACATTTAGACATATATTGAATAAAAAACAATTAAATAGTTTATTTCTAAAAAAATAGAAACACAATCAGCCTTATTAAAAAATAAAAAAATAAAAAAAAATCGCCCAGACCGCCTAGAGTCCGCCTAGACCCCGCCTAGATCCCGCCCAGACCCGCCCAGACTGCCCAGAACCGCCCAGACAGCCCGCCCAGCCATTAATCTGGGCGGTTTTCCACCTTCTAGCGCCTAGGCCGATTTTTAGAACACTGTTATGCAGTGCGCTGCCTTCGAGGTCCTTATCTGTGAAGGTCAAGGTCGGGATAAGGTTTTGCACTCGCGAATAATACATGCGTTTGTCCTCATTTTTTAGCCGTGTCCAAATCTCAAGGAGCGTCCGCTTGCGGGAATTGTTTGGTTGTTCTTCTTCTGATCCGACTCCGTGAAGAACATATATTATGCCCGGAGTCTCCTTTTCGATTTCTTTGACTGCCTCTCCCTTTTCCCTTGTTCGGTTCTGCCTTTTCTCTGAACCCATAAGTTTCTTCAACTTGTTCTTGCGAATCTAGTACTCGATCTCGTACCTTAGACTCTTGCAGTCGTTGGTGTTGTGGCCACCCTCTTTGTGGTACGAGCAATACTTGTTGTTGTCGCGTTTGGAGGGTTTTCGTTCAGCTTCAGAGGCCATTTCAGATCTTTCCAGTTTTTCATGAAATTATGGATGTCTGGCAAGTTAGAGTTGAGGGGGGTCATGGATCTGGACACACATAGTTGGAAGACTTCTTTGGCCTGGCGCAGCCAGAGTCCGGCCTGTCGTCGTTGTGCTTCCGTTGTTTCTTTATTTGTTTTCTCGCTATTTTCCCTCCTTTTTGTCTCTAGAAACGGATAGTTTTTTCTCTACTTCAATTTCCTTATTTGTTGTTCTCATTTCCTTCAGGGAGATGTACCTCTAGGCGCCCTTTAAGAGTTTTGTCATATCCAGGGGGTTTCAAGGTGAGGAAGTCGTAAAATTTTCTCTCTCTTAAGCCCGCAGTAAAAATCGTCACGGCGGTATCGTCGCTACAGCCATCAATGAGCGTCAGCTCGTCATTGAAGAGCGTGATGCATTCCCTCAGCGTTTTGTTTGACTTTTTCCTCATGGAGAGTATATAGTGTGGGACTTTCCTGATCCGCTGGCTTCCGACAAAGCGTGTCATAAATTCTTTGGCCAGTGTATTGAATGAATCAATTGACTTTGGTGGGAGGCTGTGGAACCATGTCAGCGCTGACTTCTTCAGGCTGGTAGGGAACATTATGCATATTACCGATTTAGACCTTCTTTGAGCACCATTACATATTGATAATGATGCAAATTGTCAAACAGGTCACCGATCCCGTTATAGAATTCAGAGGGCTGAACTTTTTGGCAGACCCTCATTCATAATGTGGTCTACGAACGGGGGAACAGAGAGGTAGTACAACACGTCTGGGTTGTGAGCCCTTCGGCGAAGGGGATTCTGTGGGGCGAATAATTCTAACCTGAAATTTGGATCTGTGTTGACCGCGCCACCACCTCTAGTCCAATGAGAACTAGTCGGGGTTTGACTCTCCTGTGTTTGCTCTCTATTGTTATCCGGAGATTGAGGTCTGTAATGCCCCTATCTCCATCGGCGGGTGGAGGGTTCTGCCAGATGAGAATCTACACTGCTTTAGCGGTCTGTTGTATTTGTGATGATAACAAATCCATCCTGGGGTCTATCGTTGCTGCTGGCGCGGGAGTGTAAGCCTGCTACCCTTGTGTTACCCGCACCGCTGAAAGCGGTGGTATAGCGCCAGTCTGAGCGTTTGACGTGTCCCCCTGTTCTCCAATGTTGCGAGATCTGGTGGTCACCATCTTCTTGAATTCTGAAGAGAGATGATGCTAGTGCTTTGTTAGGAACTTTATCGTCCCCATAGACGGCACCAAACTGATGCAGTTGATTTTCGCTCCCTACTTGACATTGACCTAGTGACTTGTTGACTTTCATAAGGAACGCACGTGAGCCACGAACCACCGTTGTAGTGGTCGATAGCACTCTGATGCCAAAGGTAGACAAGGATCTGAGGAAGGCTTAATGTTGTAAACAGAGAATTTGTAGCGTACCTTATCTTACTAACCTCATGTCTTATTTATAGTGTTGGAGTTCTGGTTCGACCAGGCTATCAGTGACGTAGTTTAGGGAAGAAGATTTTTATGGAGATCCTTCTCTAATTAGAAGTTGTGTTGTGAAGGGAAGTTTCCCTGTTAGACTGGTGCTCCTAGATATGCGGGAGATAGTTCTAATTTGAAGTGTTGTCCATAGATGAAAGTTTTCATGTACGATGTATACTCTGGTATTTGCTTTCTAGTTTGAACAAAGTATTATTGACTTGTCTATCCGAAGTTGATCCCCGAGATACTTACCTTAATAGGTCTTACGGGTATTGAGAATTGTTGTGAGACGTGTGGGCTTAGCAAGTTGTAGTAATTTTGGTTCGTCTAGCGGACTGCGTTGTGCGGGCTTGAAATCGCTTAGGTCGCATCAGTATTGGTTGACGCTTAGGCCCGTTATTCCTTTAGGTCATCATAACACGTGTACGGTGTAGAATATTGGACGTTCCAGTGCACTTTATTTGTAAAATTGTTTTTCAAAACTTTGCTCAAATTTAATTTTAACTTGAAATTGTTTTGTGGACTCTAACGTGCCAAAAGTAATACGTTTTTGGGTTGTTACAAAACTCCCGAATTTGATGTAATGTCATGTTTAATTGTTTACATTGCCTGACCGAACTAGAGTTGTTTCCAAACCATTATGACTGCCTAGTACTTAAGGGGGGAATTCTAAGGCACTGATATCACGTCTCCTTGCACTCTATCCTTGGATAATGCATTTCCACTATGGCCTACAGCGTTAATTTGGCTGGACGGATTTTAATTGTGAAAACTGAAGAGTGAGGTCCGAATCAATACCCACGAAATTTAGTTAGAAACCACACAAAAAAATTCACCTTTTTGGCGGGCTGAATGTGAGGTCCTTGTCTTTGGGGAGTCTGAGCCTAAACCCCATTAGCATCCTATTTTTTCTGGACATTCGGAAGGCTCTTAATTTTTTATAAATTCATATAATGAGTCCAAAAACACACAATTTTGATGGATGCGAATTGTGTTAGCATTTCACTAATATAATCTAGGTGGTTGTCCTGGTGATTGAGCATCCACGTTTATGTCACCATTGCTGCAGCACCAATGGACCTGGGCCCTGGCAAATTCCTGGGAAGACCAAATGATGGCTCAATGATAAGCCCAAACAAGTTAAGGCCTTTGATTATGGGCCGTGTTACCCACAAGTCCAGCTATCCAAGTTAGAGAAGATCAGACAATAACTCACCCAAATTACCATAGATCGTCTTCCCAATGGTGTACAACTTCAGCATCTACCCTCTAATGAAAGGCGAAGCGTCACCGAGTTGCATGATTATAGATAGCTACCACAAAAATTAGGGATACCAAAATGCATAGTCGACCAAGATACAATGTGAATTCATCATGGGGTATGGATTTATTTGTTTGTTACCTGACTACATCAATGTGAGGCCTTAAGTATTCTCTCTCAACCAATGTTTTAAAAAGTGCTAGACAGTAGGCGGGCAGCGACTAGGTGCCTAGCGTCCAAGGGCCTAGGCGATTTTAGGTTTTGTATTATAAATTTAATAATTTACAAAAGTTAAGCATAATACCCTATCAATTACATCCAATTTAATGCCAAGATACATGTGTAAAATTTAAAAACATGAAAAATTAACAATCATGAACAAAATTTATTAAAACTCAAATAACTAAAGTTGGTCATGATGGGTACTTTATACAAAGTTGAATTTGTGGACAATATCCAAACATATTCTTTTATTTTTCTTCAAATTGCATAAATGACCTTAGTCATGTTTGATAAAATCTACATTACTAAAATTGGCACCGGCAGATCCTTTGAGAATTCCATTAAGTAATCATCATTTGCTACATTCAAACATATACTGAATAAAAAAATAATTAAATTGTTTCTTTGCAAAAAAAAGGGAAAGAAAAATAAAATAAGAACACAATCAGCCTTATTAAAAATAAAATAAAAACTCGCCCAGACCGCCTAGACTAGGGGTGGGCATCCCATCCCGCAATCCCGTTCTCGTCCCGATCTCATCCCGTCTCGTCCCGATTTTTTCGGGTCTTAATGGGATTAAATAATTTCATCCCGATCTCATCCCGTCCCATCCCGATCTATAGAATGGGATGAGATGAAGATTTTCAATCCCGCCAATCTCGTCTCGTCCCAAGCTAATTTTTTAATATTTATTATTAATATTTTTATTTATTTTAGGATTACAATATTAGTGAAATTGAAGAAAAATGAATTTAGTTGAAATCAATGTAATTGATATTAGTCTATATCTACAACTACTTGATATTGGTTTATTTCTAGAATTCTAAATGAATTATTTAATTGCAAACTCTTTAAAACTCAAAATGGGATTGCTAACTACATTGGAGAGTTTTATTTCGTGTCAAGACAATGAATTTAATGACTGTTTTTGTTTAAAGCAATAATGAAACATTCTTCTTAGCACCCCAAATCTACTCATCCTTTTGTTCACTATTCGAAACAATATAGCAGATCCACCATTGCGATTATACTGTCCACCTCTTAGTCATTCAAAAAACTCTGCAGAAATCTTAATTATAGGGTGAATTTTAGCTATCATTTATGGTAGTTTATTATGATGTTGCATACTCAATCTAAAACTATCATTTATATGTAGTTCTACGAATTGTCTTTGCCTATTTTCAACTAAGCAAATTGGGTCTTGGGTAAGCAGTAATTTGTCAAAAAATGAGAGCACGATGATCCCGTCCCGAACCCGTTTGGGATGGGACAAGGTCAGGATGGGGTTTTTCCCATCCCGTCCCGATCCCGTATGAACGGGATGGGATAGGGATGAGTCTATCTCGTCCCATTCCGTCCCGTGCCCACCCCTAGCCTAGACCCCGCCCAAACTGCCCAAACCCCGCCCAGAACCTGCTTAGGTGCCTAACCGATTTTTCACCCCGCCCAACCATTAATCTGGGCATTTCTATATAGCGCCGAGTAGGTCGCCTGTTTTTTAGAACACTGCTCTCAACAACTAAATTGACCTAAATATCTAGATGATGGGTCGGGCTTCACATCTATCTTTTCGGCCCAGTTGCTTGATCTTTTTGTCAATGGGCCTGACAAGCTATAGCTTTTCGGCTCGTCCCTGTCTCTTTGAGGAGCCCAAGCATATAGCGATACCAGATTTGGTACCCACAACTATGAATGTAGACGAGAGATTCTAGCTGGCCTGGGTGGCCGCCTGGGAGGCTCCTTGGCATGTGCCAAGGAGGGTGTCTTGCACATGCCCAACTAAAGTTTCAAAAAAAAAAAAAAAAAAAAAAGCGGGAAATGAAATTTGACTGAAATTTAAGAGGGAGGGAGGGATTAAAAAACAGAGCAGAGAGCTCAAATGAGAAGAGAACAACTTTCAACTTTCATCCTTCACCACAGCTTGCAGACCCTGCACAGAGGAGGATAACTATGATGGTTTTTCAGATGTTAAGGTAGAAGTCTCTTATCATCCTTCCCGTCTTTGTTTGAAGCCATAATCAAGCATTATTCTCGTTTTGGCAGGGCAACATGAATGCATTTGTATGGTCAATCAAATGGAGGCAAGGAAAGTGCCTGATAGTGGTGTTAAATGCTCGAGCCACAATGAAGTAGTGATGGAGGGAAGAACTGCCAAAAGTTGATGTGAGCATATGATTCAAGTGTTGAGCACGATTGATCCACTAGTTTGTGCTGCTGCATTTCTAAGTCTGAGTAATCAGCAGGGAGAGTACAGCATGAGATGAGATGGCCTTATTTGAAGCATGAAGAGTACATGGAAATGCTGAATTTGGAGAAACTGTGTCTAACTTTTAGATTTGAGTAATGAGAACACTACTAATTCAATCAAATGGAGGCAAGGAAAGTGCTATATTTTCTTCATTGGGTGGTTGATGTGGAATCTGGCGGAGTAGATCTTGAGAACAAGTTATGCTTTGTGTTTAAGAGCTTCTCCTGGTTTAAGTCTGGAGCATAAAATCCATCATAATTGCTTTTGTCCTTCACAGAATATGAAGATCAAATTTTTGCTATTCAGACTCTGCATCCATGGAGATTTCACTTCTTTAGTAATATATTAGTTATCCTTCTTATAAGTTCTCAGGGTCCGTTGTTAATGAGAACTTTTGATCAATTGTTTTAACTACTAATTAAGGCCTTTAGTAGAGATGAGAATTTAGAAATATATCAGTTAACATGTTTATAAGTTCTCAGCGTCCCTCGTTATTGAGAACCTTTTGATCAATTATTTTTGCATTGGCGCCATTGCTATTAAGAAGCCATTCTCAACAGCTTCCTTGCCAATTTCCACAGCTTGATTCAGGTATCAATGGCAGACCCCAATCATAAAGATTGTTAAATGGGAGTGTTTGGTATAGTTTGGCATAAAGCAACCAATGAAGTTAACATGCACCAATAGCCCATGATAAGAGGCAAATAATGTGTAAGGTTGTCAAATGTATAATCAAGTTGTCTTTAAAGAGCCAAATAGATTGATTAGAATGTAGTCTTAGTGGAGGAAGTCATCTGACACTTTTTGTTTCTCCAACTTGTATTATGGCTGCCACCATCCCAAAACTCAGAAAGAAACAAATTTTCTTTCTCTTGAAGATAAAGAGTTTGGTATCCATTTCAACACATGATCAAATCAGGTTTGAAAGTTCATATAAAATATGAACACCAATAAGAAGTCTTCTGAATCTCTTCCCTTTCTCTTTTATAACTATATTTTATGTTTCACTAGGATTATAAAATTTGTGCTTTTCACACACCACTTATTGTGTTATAGACCAAACTCTGGTCTGCTGGAGACTTCTTAAGTGTCCACTTCAGGTCTCAATTATTCATTCAGGTGAACTAGAACTGATGAATGTTATTTGTACTAAGTTTTCATATAATGATCTATAAACACTTATATTTTTGACAACTAATACACTGAACATGTTTCCTGAATCAATTCATAGCAACAATAGAATGGTTAGAAACAACAAGAAATGAACAATCAAGCCGCTTCTGCAGTATACATGTGAACAAAACTTCAAAAAGAAAACTTCTATAGAAAATGGTATTTTGCAGGTTATATTATATGAAGAAAGATAGTAAGTACCCACCATTCATTAATAAATAGTATCAACATGATCCACAGCCATGAAATTTTTTCTTAATTATAAGAAAGTTCTTGTGGTGGAGGACCTTGGTTTGCTCATGGACCGCAAAAAATGAAGTCTTTAAACTTTTGATATAGCACTAACTGGTGAAGATAAGGAATCTTTTCTCATTACTCAAATCTAAAAGTTAGACACAGTTTCTCCAAATTCAGCATTTCCATGTACTCTTCATGCTTCAAATAAGGCCATCTCATCTCATGCTGTACTCTCCCTGCTGATTACTCAGACTTAGAAATGCAGCAGCACAAACTAGTGGATCAATCGTGCTCAACACTTGAATCATATGCTCACATCAACTTTTGGCAGTTCTTCCCTCCATCACTACTTCATTGTGGCTCGAGCATTTAACACCACTATCAGGCACTTTCCTTGCCTCCATTTGATTGACCATACAAATGCATTCATGTTGCCCTGCCAAAACGAGAATAATGCTTGATTATGGCTTCAAACAAAGACGGGAAGGATGATAAGAGACTTCTACCTTAACATCTGAAAAACCATCATAGTTATCCTCCTTTGTGCAGGGTCTGCAACCTGTGGTGAAGGATGAAAGTTGAAAGTTGTTCTCTTCTCATTTGAGCTCTCTGCTCTGTTTTTTAATCCCTCCCTCCCTCTTAAATTTCAGTCAAATTTCATTTCCCGCTTTTTTTTTTTTTTTTTTTTTTGAAACTTTAGTTGGGCATGTGCAAGACACCCTCCTTGGCACATGCCAAGGAGCCTCCCAGGCGGCCACCCAGGCACTGACCCAGGCCAGCTAGAATCTCTCAATGTAGACTATCTCAGTTTGGAGCCGCTCTAGCCGGCCTGATTTCCACGCCTGAAGGCCTGCCTGGACCCTCCTAGGCACGTGCGCCTAAGAGGGTGTTGGGCACGTGCGCCTGATTTTGGCTCCCACAACCAAAAAACACTCCTCTTCCTCATCAATCCCCACCATCACTAAACATCAACAACACCCAAACCTAAAACCAAAACCAATCCCTTTTTGCACTCTCCTTTCTCTGAACAGCTCCAAGCATGGCATCGATCACTGCCTTAGAAAAGTCTCTTCAAAACTGTTCACTTGGTGGAGGAGGTGGTGGTAGTGTTGGTGGTGGGATTGAGAGGTCAAGAGGAGGAGCCTCATATGTGCAGGAGAATCTGACTCACAATGATACAACTTTGGAACTCCAATCAAACCTGGCTCTTGTTTAGATCTTCTCCCATTTTTTCCTTCTTGTATTTATTGCTCTTAACATCATTTGTATAAAAGTTTTTTCATAGGAGAAGGTTCCTAAAAGCTTGTTTGAAGAACATGTCAAGCAATTTTTTTTTTTTTTTTGGTGTTTCACTGATTTGGGTATTAATGTTTCTGAAAATTTTACAGTGGGTATCCTTCATTTTGATTTGTGATTGTGTTTTAGTTGATGGTTTAGAGACTAATGTTCATGTATTTGATTCAACTTGAATTTCCAAAGTTTGGGTTTGATTCATATCTGCAAATTTTAAAATGGGTATTCATTATTTTTAAATTTTTAGTGAGTTTTGTGATGATTGAGTCTAATCTTTTATGGGGTTGGTTCAAATATTTTGCAGACTGGGGAAGTGTATTACATAAACTGGGAAGATGGTAGGAAAGTGAAGGAAGATCCAAGGATGAAAGTAGGTAGATTTGATGAACAAAACTACTACTCTAATGAAGAAGAAGAAGATGATAACAACTCATATGATAGTGAAGGTTCATCATCATCATCTGTTCTGTCACCTTCACCTTCAAGAGATGGTGAAGTGGAGTCAGATTTCAATGAAGATGGAGAACACATTCTTGTTGTTACAGGTTGCAAAAGTTGTATGATGTACTTTATGCTTCCCAAAAGAGTTGAAGAGTGCCCCAAATGCAATGTTCTTCTCCTCCATTTTGATAGGTTGGAAAATAGATCCTTATGGCAGGAATTTGATGGAGTGTATGGATCTGGTTTTTGCTCTGTATCAAGCCATGGAAATCAGAGCAAATAAGTATGAACTCTGGTTTTTGCTCTTATTTTTCTCTCAAACAACAACGCACGTGCTCAGGACCCTCCACGTGCACGTGCTTAAGAGGGTCCAGGCAGCTACCCAAGCGTGAAACCCGGCCGGGTAGAATTATTGATCTTTTTATTCTCTTATTTCTTCTTCTCCCGGGCTTACATATTTTTGTTGGAAAATTCTAGGGGTCGAGGGAGGGAACGAGGGAGGGAGGGAGTGAGGGATGGGTGAAAGCCATTCATCCGCCTCGAGATGAGCATCATCGCACATCTCAAATTTGATGTGCTTATCTCGAGGCGGATGGGTGGTTACCACCCATCCCTCGCCCCCTTTCCCTCGCTCCCTCCCTCGCTCTGTAGCAAAGCTCATTTTTGTTCGCTGCTCCTTAAGTTTGTTGGTCTGCGGCGAATTTTTCTTGTTTTACCTCTCTAAAAGCCATGTACCCCTCACCACCTTCATCCACTAGGTTTAATCACGCCATATCCCATTACCATGAATACTCATCAATACCACGCACCCCACACTGGTAACAACACTCAACAAACCCTAATTTACAACACACCTTCCCCCTCTTCTCAACACCCATAACATACTTTCACCATCTCCTCATTCAGCTTTGGTATGTGCTCATACATATTCCAAGAACACCATTGCTATATCTCCTTACTAATGGATTCCTCAGGTCTACGTACCACCTCAATCCCAAACCCAAATCCAGTTCGATTTATACCTTCCATTCCATATGCACACCAATCCTTATTGATCTACTACCCTCACACACTCCCCATCACCCCCACACCACTCTTACAAGCTTTGAACTCATATTACCTCCCCATACACACTTATCCATTCCACCTGACCCATGAAACTACACACAACACTAAAAGCTTTGATATGTACCAGAGGTGCAACTGGCCAAGAAGTTCTGCCATCTCTTATCCGGCGACACCTGGGCCGACCACAGACTGATTTCCAGCCAGGGGGACGAGGGATTCATCTTTCAATGATAGATCCAGTAGACACCACTGTCTCGAGGTGAGATTGGGATCTCAGGCACAAAGTACATGCCAAGATGGAAGGCCATACATCCAACTCCTAGCGCCCTTTTTTGTCGGTCGTAGCGGCTGCCAGATCTCATCCACTCGAGCGTTCATGTTTAAGATGGACTCATCTTCACTGATGTCATTCACAGATCGTCTCAAGTAGTCACTCACCATGGAGGAAGACGAGTTCTTTCTCCCTCTCAACAGTAGAGCCAGCATAGGCCTTTGTCTTGAGGTGTGATTGGGGGTGGGTTCCGCCTTCATATGATTGTCAGGGTGTGTTGAGATACACCCAGCTCCCACTGGCGGATCTCGCCAGCCGTGTCAGTTGCAGTAGCCGGACACCCTCCGTCCGAGCCTCCATGAATTAGAAGAGCTCAACTTCCCTGAGCTCACTCATAGATTGACTTAAGAGATCGCGACGAAGAACCAATTTCAGCTTCAATTGACTTAATTGCCTCAACCTTTGTATTTACTCTTCACTCGACAATTTTCAGAACCCACTCACTGAGTTTAAAGCTTTGGCTTTGAACTCATCCACTTCGAAATCAAAACTTCTTCTTCTCAATGTTGAATCATCAATGGCAACAAAGACCTTATTTCCCATGGAGGGATTTGAGTCTTCTTCTCATGAAGAGCTTCATGTTCTAGCTGTGGATGACAAGTTGATAGATCGAAAGGTTGCTCAAGATCTCTTCTTGCAAAATTAACGTAGTTGTTAGCGGAAGGAAAACGCTTCAGCATCTTGGTCTTGATGGCGATGCCACCTCTGTTACTGGCTTCATTGCCTTGAAAGTGAATTTGATAATCACTGATAACTGGATGCTTGGGATGAATGATTATGAACTGCTCAAGAAAATAAATGAATCTTCGGTTCTCAAAGAAATCCCAGTAATCATCATGTCTTTGGAGAATGTTTTGCCTTGAATCAACAAATGTTTGGAAGATGGGGCAGATGAGTTAATTGTAAAGCCAATGAAGGTATCAGATGCCAGGCGTTTGAAAGATAACATAACAAGAAACGAAGCAAAGGAACATCAAACTAAAGGGACTAATGAGAGAAGATTAGAGGACACCGCTACTTCATCTGATGATGTGTTAAACTCATCAGTGTTGGATTCATCATCATCATCGCAATCAACATCGGTGTTGTCTGAATCGTCATCGTTGGATGTGTTTGCCTTGTCATCACCTTCAACAGAAATTCTAGCCGGCCTGGGTTTGTCGCCTGGGAGGGGCCTTTTTACATCTTTTGCCCCTCTCTTTAAACACAACCACAAAGATGTAAAAAGGAGGGGCAAAAAATGTAAAAAAGTCAGGCCAGGCGCCAGAACCAGGCCGGCTAGAAGGGTTCCACCTCCATTGAGTTCTCCATCAAGACGACTTAAATTGAGTGATGAGAATAAAATGAATGAACATTCTTTTCCCAGCTAGCAGCCATAATTGACGGGCCTGCAACCTTTCATTGTCGTGTATATTCATGACAAATCAGAACATACATCATTTTGGTTCACCCCACCCAGGGTATGCAGAGAAAGAGGGTTCTGAAAGCCCATATTGGGGGAATCTTGGCCCCTCCGCCGAATCTTTTAACTCTACTACGAATCTCCTCCATCTACCAAGGCATTGGCGACTGCCGGACTAGGGTCGCGAAAGTATCCATGATCTTATCATGGAACGCAAGGGGTATAGGGTCTCCCTGTGCATTCCAAAATCTAAAGGTTCTCTTTCGTAAATCCAATCCAGAAATCATATTTCTCTCAGAAATCAAAGCCAACCCAGCTAAAACGGAGCGCATTCGCCGGAGACTCGATTTCAAACATGGAGTTTCAATACTAGCAACTGGACAATCAGGTGGCCTTGCTCTGTTTTGGAAAGAAGGTATCCATCTCATTATTATTTCTTCAAGCAAGTACTATTTCAGTTACACCCTTGATAATTATATTGCTCCAAATACTTGGTCTGGTTTTTTTGTTTATGGAGAACCAAATCCATCCTTATAGTTTAGTTCTGGAATAGTCTATCCCGAGTATTTGATTTTCAAAATTTACCGGGTCTCTTCATTGGCGACCTGAACTCTATCTTACTAACAGAAGACTAGTTGGGGGGGGGGGGGGGGGGGGGGGGGGGGGGGGGGTGTTAGAAGGCATACTCCTCAGCTCTTAGGCATCTTAGAACTTTCATTGATAAGTACAACCTTATGGACTTCCTGCTCAATGGTTCACAACTTACCTGGAATAACAAACGTAAAGATAAGAATGGAGTTAAAGCTAAACTTGATCGCATTTTGGTGTCTACTGATTGGTTACATTGTTTCCCCTTTAGGTTTTTCCTCATGTGGACTAGGGATCCCCGATGTCGCCATATTATCAACTCATCCTAGGGAACCCGCAACCATCATCTCCCCTCCCAAAATTTTCACCTAAAGACCAAAAAGCTCAGCCATCATCTTATAAGATGGAATAAATTGGAATTCAGCAACACTTAACAATGCATTTTTTATACCCATATGGCTTTGAATAAACTCCAAATGAAGTACCTTTGGAAGATAATGCCACTGCAACTTTGATTCTTGAGGACCGCCTCTCCGAACTTTATGTTAGATAAGAACTTTTCTGGCAAAATAAATCAGGTTGTTCCTGGCTTTTGGAAGGGGACAAAAACACAAAATTCTTTCATTTTTCCGCATTGCTTTGTCAGAAAAAAAAATCCTTATCATCCAATTGAAAGACACCTCAAATAATTGGCACTCGAACCATGATTCGATAGGTCATATCCTTAATGAATATTTTGAGGAATTATTCAAATCCTCGAACCCTACCCGTGCCCGAAAATCATCTTTCTCTTTGAATCCATCATCTCAAATGAGAATAACGAGCTCCTTTTTACTATCCCCAGTGAAGAAGAAATCCACGCCATTGTCTTTAGTTTGGGAAGTCACAAAGCCCCCGGACCAAACGGCTTCCATGTTTTCTTTTTCCAACTCTACTGGGAAATCGTGAAGTATGATGTGATTGGAGTTGTTCAAAACTTCTTTACGCTTTGGTGTCTTGACTCGAAACTTAACGAGACTTTTATCGTTTTTATTCTGAAAGTAACAAATCCCACCACCACAGACAAATTTCGACCCATTGGTCTGTGCAATGTCATTTATAAGGTGATTTCTAAGATTGGCAAATCACATGAAACCCCTGTTGGATTCAATCATCTCCCCAACCAAGGTGTTTTTCTAAAAGGTCTCTCTATTGCGGATAATGTTAACTTAGCACAGAAGACTTTCTTCCAAATGAAACATTATCGTAAAAGGAAACAGGGTTGGATGACGATAAAGATTGACATGGCGGAAGCCTATGACATGGTCAAATGGTCATTTTTGCTACAAATCCTTGAAAATTTGGGATTTGTTAGAGGTAGGATACAAATGATTGGGCAATGTATTTTCACATCCTCTCTACAAGTTTTGCTTAATGGATTTTCCCTCCCAATAATCAAACCCACTAGGGGAATCAAACAAGGAGACCCACTTTCCCCTTACTTCTTCATTTTGATAGCAGAAGCCTTATGCAGACTTTTTGTTCATGTAGAAACTGAGGGTATGATCAAAGGTATCCAAATCACATGCTATTCCCCATTTATCAGCCACATGTTTTACGTTGATGATCTTATGTTGTTCTGTTGGGTGTCTCTTGTGGAAGCCCACTCTGTGAAGGACATTCTCCAACAATATTGTTGGGCCTCGGGTCAAACAGTAAACTACAACAAATCGTCTGTTTTCTACAGTTTCAATGTCCACTTGAAACACACCAAGATGATCAACATGATCCTAGGATCAAAGTTACACAATCCTAAAGACAAATACTTGGGCTCCCATTTGCTGCTATCCAAGAATAAAGCTTCTAACTTCTAGTTCCTAATTGTAAAGTTGGTTCGAAACTTTCTAGTTGGAAGTCAAAAAGTCTTCTCCTAGGCTGAAATAACAATCATGATTAAAGCTGTGGTGTACGCAATGCAAACACACCTTCTTCTATGCTCCATCACCAATAAATTAGACAATCTTGCTCAAAACTTCTGATGGAACAACACGGAGGATAGCAAGGCCAAACATATGTGTACTTGGGATCAAATTAGTCTACCTCGTCATCTCGAAGGTCTTAATATTTCATCTGCCAGGAACAAAAACTTGGCTTTGATGGCAAAACATTTATGGAAAACACTTTCCTCATCCACAATCCGTGTTCTTCAACTCAAAGCTCTTTACTTCAATGAAAAAAGTATTTTTCAGCTATCCAAATCTCCAACTATCGCTTCCTTTGCCTAGAGAGGAAATTTGACCACCTTCTCCAAAATGAAACGCCATCTCGCATGACAAGTTCTCTTGGGAAAACACATTGACCTTTGGCAAGTTGTTGGGTCAAACCGGCTTGGTCCTTGCTGATTGCCTACATCTACCATAAACCCATGCTACACCATGCTCCATTTCTGATCTCTGACAGCACTTCCCCGGCTTAGGTCCTCAATGGAACATGGAGTTGATCATGTCTATCTTTCCTGTCTCTGTGGCTAGAGATATCTTGGACATAACCATCCGACCATCATCTAGTCCTAACAAACTAATTTGGTTGTTTGACAAAAAAAACACCTTATCTGTTAAAAGCGCTACTAAGGCCTTTGCAACTAATCAAATGGAAAGTTCCACCTCAAGTGCAACATCTTCGCATCTTTGTGCTAAGCAATTCAGACAAATATGAATAATTAAAGCCCCTACCTGCGCCCTTTTCTTTATCCGAAAAATCACCCAAAATATTCTCCGACCAACTTGGTTAGGCATCACACGCTTATTGATGATTGTAGTATTTTTTGCCAGGAGCACACAGAGGACGTCACCCGTCTTTTCTTCCTGTCTTCAGTCATAATTAGACTTTGGCACCTCTCCCCCTGCGAATTGATTGGAGCAATGCCAATTTTAACCCACATTCTATCTCGCAATTTTTAACTTTCATGTGGGACACTGCCAAGGCCCACTCAGAGGTTTGAGACGAAATGATTTCTCAATTCACTGCTATCCTCCATACTTTCTCAATTCAGATGTGCAACAAAATTATTTTCCACAAGGGAAAAATCTGCACACAAATGTTCCTTTATTCTTTCCATCACACTTGGACCGCATGGCAAACCAATGGTTCTCCAAAGACCAAACTGGCCTAGAGTCCTCTGAATCCCTTGATTTTCTGGATCACAAGAGGCTTGTTTCCATTCACCATATCCTGGAAACAATGATACTGAAAGTCGATCGGTTCCATCCAATGCTTGGGCTGGGCCCAATGCTTCTATTTGTCCCATACTGAGGAAGAAACTATTAGAATAGAGTTGATCCAAGGCCAAGTTCAGTCAGGTAGATACCATAGGTTAAATTACATATCTATTCAGCTTAGACCCATTCCACTTACTTTAGATCCAGACACAATCATTGTTACTTATGATGCTAGTTTCTATGAGCACTCTAAATAGATAGCGATAGGGATACTAACAATGAATGTTCTTGGTACTGCGTTTGCTCAAGCGAAAGGTCACATCTCTGGAAAGGTGATGAACAACACTATGGCAGAATGCCACGCTGCGGAGGCAACCCTTTTATTGATCCAGGCTAGGCAATGGACGATTGGGCTTCTTTTGGGCGACTCTGGGACACTGCAAACCATGTTGCAAGAAAAACAACAAGAGTCGAAAATGACCATGTTTTGGATGTGGCGTCCACGTATAGGCAGTATAAGGCGACTTCTATCTATTCATAGCTCTTAGAGATGTAATTTTATTAATAGAGACCTCAACTTTGAGACTCACAATTTAGCTACTGTAGTAGGACAACAATATTGCAACCGTCATATTTAATATATTTGCTATAAATGCTTTTAACAAAAAAAAAACACTGAGTTAGTCTATTTTTTCTTCTCATTCTCTATCTGCTAGGGTGGTGGTTGTAGGTAATGGTGATCTATTGATATAGAGAATGAAGATGAGAGAGGTGATTATTGTGTTGATAGATAGAAGGGGAAAGTGATGGTGATCAATCACTACACCAAATTGGCATATTTGTAACAACTCTCAAAATAGTAACACTTTTGAGCTATAACAATCCACCAAATAATTTCAAGTCAAAACTAGATTTAGTTACAAAAATGAAAAATAGTTTAAAAACAATGATACAATAAATTAGATCACCATGTATAGTATCACTTGTAGGCCCATACTTTTCATGGTGATACAATTATTTTATCATTTTGTTTATGAAAATGTGTAAAATTGCTTTGTGGGTTGTTATAGTTAAAAAATGTTACTATTTTTGGGATTGTTACAAAAATGTCAATTTGGTGTAGTGAATTAACAGATAGGAGAAGGAAAGGAGAGAAAAAAAGATGGTGGCAGTTGTTGTGTTGGTTGAGATGAGAGAATGGATGAACCTAAATATTAATAAAGAACAATCTAAAGTGATATAAATCATACATTGTCAATTTAATGGGTTTACAAAATTGGGTTTTAAAGGTTAATAGAAACCTACATAATTCGATGAGATTTTACCATTTTTTAACTTTACAATCGATGAGATGTGATCAATTTAGCAATTTCAAAATCGATAGTCGGTTTGTCGATATAATCACTACAAAAAAAGTCAATTCAGCAACGGCTAAAAATCGTTGCTAATTGTCACAAAACCGTTGCTAAAATGAATCAGCAACGGCTCAACAACCGTTGCAATACCGTAGTTATTTCAATCGTCGCTATTTGAATCAGCAACGGAAAACTATACCGTAGCTAATTCGCAACGGCTAAAAACCGTCGCTAATTCGAAAAGTGTTGTCACTAAAGTTGTTTCAAAATTTGGCCAAAGCTGTCGCAAAATGAAAACTAGCGATGATATTTGCCGTGGCTAGGGGTGGGCAAACGGGTCGAGGATCCGCGGGTTCAAACCGAATCGGACCGTTTTGCTCTAAACGGTCCGGATTTTAATTTTGTATTTTTAGATACGGTCCGGATCCGTTATAAAACGGTCTGGTCCCGGTTCCTATTCTATAAAAAAAAAAAAAATGGTCCGGGTTGGACTCGTTTCAAAACAAATTTACAAATCTAAAAACCTAAATATGATGCAAATCTCTGCTTCTCTCTCGATTTCTTTCCCAAATCCCTCCCATTGCTCTCTAAAAACCTAAAAACAAATTTCAAATCTAAAAGCCCGGCCTCTGTTTCTCTCTCGATTTCTTTCCCAAATCTCTGCTTTACTCTCTCTATCTCTATGATGCAAAGATGGAGCAGCAGCGGCATCAACAGAAGGAAGACAACCACTCACCACATCCCTCTCATTGCTCTCCTCTTCTCTGTCTTCTTAATTGCTTCAATTCTCTACAATGAACGCAACATTCATGAAATTCACCAACACAAACAACCAGATTCCATCACTCCTCAACACAATCCACAAGCAGAAGCATCAGCCAGGTATGTACCTACATCCATTCCTCTTCAACCCCATCTCCATTTTAGTCTTTGATTTTATCCTAAAATTTCTCTGGCAATACGATAAAGAGGGTGGTGGTGATCATTTCGACAATTTTGGTTTTCAGGAACCCAGTTAGGCCACTAAATGGTCTGGGATCTGCCATCGCGATTTTGGGGACTTTCTTGTATTCGTAGGCAACCACAAAGAAGAAAGGAGGTGAAAAGAATAACTAAAATTATGTTTTGTTGTCTTTTTGATCTCAATGGAATGCGATAGGAATCAAATTTAGTCTCATTTCCTAGTGAACTTGCCATTATAGAATTTTTTAACTATTTCTGTTTCATTCATGAACACCTGTTGCTGATATCAGCTTAGCAAGTTCTCTCTAGCTTTTCTTATTTCGCGTGGTTTACATTTTGGAATGGTTTGATGGATCTATATTTCTCATAATTTAGAGAAACAATAATTGTTTTACAATGGTGTGGGATAAAAAGATTATTTGTATGTGTGCCGAGGGGAAACACTTGATTTGGAAAGATTTAGAAGGAAATTTTAGATTTGGAACTGTTTGGAACCGTAGGAACCGGACCGTTCCAAACGGTTCGAGTTAGGTTCGGTTCCAATGTTCAAAATGAGGAGATCCAGACCGGACCGGATCCGTTAATTTTAAACGGTTCGAGTTAGATTATTCCAAATTTGGAACCGATCCGGATCGTGCCCACCCCTAGCCGTGGCTATTTAGCGACGGCAGGGAAGCCGTCGCTAAGTTGCAAATCCAAATGAACATTAGCGACGATATTAGCCGTGGCTATTTAGCGACGACAGGGACGTCGCTAAATTGCAAATCCAAATGAACATTAGCGATGGTATTTGCTGTGGCTATTTAGCGACGACACGAAGCCGTCGCTAAGTTGCAAATCCAATTGACAAAATAGCCATGGTATTTGTTGTGGTGAGTTAGGGACGGCTTCGAAGCCGTCGCTAATCAGCAAATCAAATTGACAAAACTATGACGATTTTTGCCGTGGCTACAAAAATTACAAATGAAAATTCATTTTTTATAATAAAATTATATTAATTTTTAGATTTGTCATATCCTTTTTTTTTTGTCATTCAGAAGAAGCATCTCAAACCTGAACACAATTATATTAATTTTCATATAATCAATAACTTGACCATCACAAAAAAATACAATCACAAATACTCTGTCAACATATACAATTTCAATTTGAGATATAACTCACTTAAACTTAAATAACTACATAAATCATAGTGATCGTCTATGGGACATACAACAAAAATGATACATACAACAATTCAGGTGATCTTGCACACCATATCGATCATCCCACAAAATGTCTTCTACTTCAAAATTTCATATCTTCCACTTTAAAATCAATATCAATTCAGCAACACCTAAACCTATAAAATTTGAAGGTGCAGTGCATGAGAAACGTATTGAATGCTTAAGCTATGTAATACAAATCTCATAAAGTTTCACATTCAAATGGAGACTCTAAGTTACAACTAAGATGTTTTTTTACATTACTAATCAACATCTTATTAGATAGAATAAATGATTCTTTTCTATTTTGAGTTGGTGCATTTGTAGGATCGACAAAGGTAAGCGAAACATATTAACAAAGTGAAATAAAGAAATTTAAACGCTACAATGCTGAAATTTAAACGTTGAAATGCTGAAATAAATGTTGAAACGCTAAAATAAACAGTGAAATAAATGCTGAAACGCTGAAATAAATTCAAACAGCATACTGGCATTTCAGCATTTCAGCATTCAAATTAGCATTCAGCATTTAAGCATACATTTTAGCATTTCAGCATTCAAGCATACAAATTAGCATTCAAACAGCATTCAACATACATTTCAGGCATTCAAGCATACATTTCAGTATTCAGCATACATTTCAACATTCAAATTAGCAGCATTCAACATTCAAATTAGCATACATTCAAGCATTCATTCAGCATACATTCAGAATAGCACACATTCAGAGGAGCATTCATTCATATTAGTATAAAACTAGCATAAACCAGACCAAGACACCATAGAACTAGCATAAACCTGAAGCAACCTTTCATCAAGACATCGGCGACTGAAACATTTAATCAAATTGCAAAACAACTTGCCCAAAGCCATATGCAAAACAACTTGCAGAAACTTAATCAAAGACCTTAATCAAATTGCAAAGACCTTAATCAAGGACCTTAATCAAAACAACTTGCCCAAAGCCATATGCAAAACACTTAATCAAAGACCTTAATCAAATTGCAAATTCTGCCCAATGAAACAATCTGCAACTTGCCCAAAGCCATATGCAAAACAACTTGCCACCTGCAAATTTCAATTTGCAACTTGCAAATTGCAAGGAAAATTGCAACTTTCAATCATAAACAACCAAATGCCAGATACCATTGCCTAGACCCAACTACTCAGCAACCATGCCAATCACCAAAGCATGATGAAACCCACCAGCATCGCACTCCACAAAAGCACACTGAAAACGTGGTCTGTCCAGTCCATTTCCAGGGCAACAAGTCCTATTTCATGTTTAAGCATACACCATAGAAATATGATTCATAGATTCATTTCAAATCACTTGTCACATGTTAGACTATAAGGTCTTACCAGGTATTATTTACAGAAACAACCAGTTCTAACCAATTCAGACAAAAACAATGTTCATATATTATGAAGATGCTTAATCCCTGAATGCAAAACTAAAATCTGACAAATCTTATGTATGCATAACTAATCCAGGTTTACAAGACTAAACCATCCGTTCATCTTGTATATCATATGTAGACACAAATTCAAGACCTACCTCTCCAGAAAATAAGCGAACCACAACATCACAATTCCAGATAGAATGTTTCGATAAGTAATGTAGACATGAGGGTTCATTCCATGATTGAAAAAAGCCTCTGTGATGAAATAGAGCAATGTATATCCCAACTGAGCCAGAACCATTAGGAGGTGTGGTTTGAACCTCCTGTAAAGTGACTCATCTGATGATTCCTTGGATGCCATAACTCAAACCTGTAAGATTTCCTTCCACTCTTCCTCTTGGTGGATTTATACAAATGCCAGGGACAGTGGCAGTGTTGGTTGTAGATTATTCTTGCATTCTGATGGTATCTGATTCCTCCAAATGGAAATCATTCTTATAATTATCTAGCATCTATCTTTTATGCCCATGCTATAATTGGATTTCTTTTTCTTGTTGATAATATCAATATAAATGTAAAAGGAAATTTTATTAAGTCCTATGTTATGGTGAAAGATTACAGAAGATATAAAAGTCGTTCGTCATTTATAGTAATGATAAATTGATAGTTCCTTATGGTAATTCTCATTATATTTTTACAATTTTATTTATTAAATTTAAGCTGAGATATAGTCTGAAGCATTGTGAGATTTTCCGTGTCACTGAGATTTTGTTGAAGATTTTCTCATTTATGAGATGTTTGTCTAGTTCAGTGATTCAGATCAGACTATTAGGCGCATAGATTTTATTCAGATTTTCAGTCTCTTTTCTCACGTCACTTGACATAATTCGAAATCCCACCCCCTGGATCGAGCTGCAACTGTGGTTACTCAGATTTCCTCAAATTTAAGTTTGCTATTGGAACAAAACATTACGGTAACATGTTTTTTTTCTTCTTGAAAATTAAGAGTAAGACTTTACCAAAAGTAAACTTCTTATCTACAAGCTTCATCATACTACATGTAATTTTATTTTTGAGGATATTTAAGGCATCATTTGAAGAGTTCACTTAGGACACCCGAAATCTCAGGACCGGCCCTGGTTCCGTATACCTTTATGTAATTTAGAAGTTACCAAGGAAATATCTAAAAGAATTAACTCCTAATACCAGTTAATTCAGGTTGGTAATGGCTGGCTGTTATTCCAAATTAAAGAATAGCTATATCCTTCTATCCATTTGTACATGGACTCAAGCTCTATCTTTCTATCCATTTGTACAGAGACTTATTGCATCATGTGGAATTTGTAACCATTCGACTATTTGAGGACATTAGTGGGGAATGCATTTGCAAAGTAGAGCATCTTTTATGGCAGCAAACAAAAATAAAATAAAATAAAATATGGCAGCAAAAAAATATATATATAGCAGCAAACAAAATATGGCAGCAATCAAAACAAAACATAAATAAAACAAAATATGGTAGCAATCAAAACAAAACAAAATATGGCAGCAATCAAAACAAAACAAAATATGGCAGCAAACAAAAAAAAAAAAACTGGCAGCAAACAAAAAAAAATTGGCAAAAAAAAAAAAAAACTGGCGGCAATCAAACTGGAAACAAAAAAACATTGGCTAAGTTTAGTTACTATATAGGATTAGTTTCATATGTAGCTTGGCTAAGTTTAATTACTATATAGGATTAGTTTCATGTATCAACAACAAATAACTTGCCTAAGTTTAACAAAAAAAAATAATAATATAGGATTATTTTCATGTATTTAGGTGCGTATAGTTAAAGTTTAATTACTCACCCCGCTTGGTTGCGTTGCGGATCCCATTAGAGGTTGGATGCTTGTCATGAATGCTCTAATTGCCTCAAGATCAATGGACAGCGAGTCTACCTTCTGATTGGTTGTCTCCAGATTTGCTTCAGTGGCTGCTAGCTTCTCCTTGGTAGCTGCGAGCTCTTGTGCAGTTGCATCATGAGCTGCAACCAGCTCTTGCTTAGTACGCTCATGTGATTCCTCTTGTTCACGTACTTTGGCATGTGCTTCATCCGCCATTCTCTGAACGACCTCATTCATTTGCTCATGATGTTGGCAATCTTCATTGCGGAGCATTTTTGGAGTGACGCCAACCCCATACATCTTGGCCCTCCCATGTCCATCCCCTCCATCACATCTGTAAACGCCTCCTCCCTATTCATTCCCTCTTCGCCATTTGTTGGCCGCGTTAGTTGTTCCATTTGCGCCTGCAGCAAAAGAGATGCGCATACCCATAAACTATAAATGATCAAATAGACATCATGATGGTTAACAACATTTTAACAACACATTAACTAGGTACATTCATATAATTCCATAGAATATAACGTACATATCTCCTTGCTGCTTCAGGTTGAGGGAATAATCCATCAGATAATGTGTATGTTACGTAGAACATGTGCATACGATCTGGTTCTTGTCCATTTCGGTTCTTTTCTCTCTGGAATAATACAAATTACATGAAAAAAATATACATATGCTACTACATCTTCATGCATTAAGGGGTCATATATGAGTTGCATGGCACATAACATACATTTTATATCGCAATCTTTGGAAAAAAAAAATGTTACCTCTTCCTCCCATTTACGTGCAAATGACATGGTTCCACATCGATGAATCATCTTCAATCGGGCGCGATTTGGTTTATTTTGTGCACTGACTTTCTGCATGCAAATACAAATTCAGGGTTACATTTCCTTTAAATCATATGAACTATCCTACTAGTAACACTACAGTACTTAACATATACACCTTAAAATTTTCACTCCTCCAATAGTCTACAAGCTTCCGCCACTGGGCCTTATCCACCCCATCATCAGTGTGCTCATATTGTTGCTCAAGTGGTCGATCATAACTATGATATTCCATGAACAAATAGTGCTTCCATTGTTTCCAACAGTCTCTAGGTTTAGTTTGGACCCATCTCTATCAAATTTTAAAAGCAAGTTTTTTTAGAGTATAATATAATCACATGATGATATATAAAAACACTAATGATCAAATTATAAACAAAATCACTGCTCAAGATAGACAAAGACCTTAGTTTTCTCCGTACAGTTTTGGAATGAGAACTTTGCATGTGAAAAAATTGTATGATTCCAATAATTATCAAGCTATATTAAGTAATATAGATATACTTTTTGCAAAAATGTGCTCTATCGTAAATTATTAAACTTGGGCGACTATTACCGATATGATCTTCCAAATAGTTTCCTTCACATTTTGTGAAATTTTCGGCCATTTGCAAGGTAAAAGAGGCACCTTACTTCCATCCCGTGCGATAATACCTATTTCAGTGGATACTTTTGCCGCAGTCTTGCCGATAGACTGTCCAAAGGCATTGCATTTCACCACCATCAATTTTGTCTGGTTTGGGACATCATATTGATGAGTACCCCTGCGTTTCTTATATCGTTGTACTGCAATTCCAATAGCACCAAAGTTAAATAAGCTAGGTAACATGAATATTACAAATAACTTCGATTGGCTCAAACTCTGTCATTTCTGGAATAAAAAAATTATACACTTGCGATAAGTCAACAAACATTACCTATACGAACAGCTGCCTCCCTATGCCTTGTAGATTGGCTTCCATCCGCACTTTTCTCTAGTTGTTGTTCCATTTCATTCATATCATGGTCACCAAGGTCTTGTTGATCATCAGATAGAGGCTGGCCCTCTCCAGCAATAGAGGGAGTAATAGTCTCAGGGACTACACTATCTGTTTGAGATAGTTGAGACACATGATGTGACATTTCCTGACTTGATATAGCTTGTGAAGTAGAAGCATGATGTGAAAAGGTGGATCTTCGAGAATGCAACTGTCCTTTTTGAGTTGGACACTTCATATCTAGCTTTTTTTTAACCTTGTATAACATTCAAGATTGCACATATTCATCCATAGAAAAAAATATAAGTTCAAAAAGCAACATCGAATTTATCGCAGCCATAGAGCCAAATAGATTGAATCACATATATTCATCCATTGAATAAAATATAAGTAGCAGTCATATAATGTGCATAGAATAAAATAGCATTCAAGTTGAGATGCAGATAATGTTCTCATACTTTAAAATATGAATGACAACTTCATACAACTCAATGAACTTAGGTGTCACGCCCCGATTTTCGAAGGAAACGAAAATCCCAAAAAGCCACGTAGGATTATCCGTTTCCCCCAAAACTCGGGACGTGAGAATTCAATAATAACAGAAACAAATAACAGCATGAACTAAACATCTGAAACAAATAAAAATCTACCCGGAGAAGACTGGCATGACTAGCTCACTAGCGGAACTCCAGTAATGCAGCTCAAAATCTCTAAACCTGAAAGACTACTCGGCTACATTCCAAAAGGAATGTACCCAAGAAGCAAAAGCTCACTCGGGTCAGCAATAAAGCCGGTGTGAGAAATCTTCATCCCAAAATCAATAAATCCGCACATGACAACATTAAAATAAACCAAACAATAAATAACCACACCATCAGGTAGTTCCTCAATGAGGCAATGGTGTTATCATCCCAATAAATAAATATGCATTATTTATTACTAATAAATAAAATTTATGAGTTATCAATCTTCATAAATGCAACAACAATACAATTCATAATCTTATTAGACTATTATTGAAATATTGAACAAACACATTTTTCTACCTTTAGGAAGACATGTAGTTCTCATTCAATGGTTGAATGAGCATTTAGTTTCTTCCTTTAAGGTAATCACGCACATACACAAAAAGAAATCTCGCTACTTTTCCAAAATCGCACTCTCCTCCTCCTGTGCCGAACACACCTCACCCAAGTGTGCCTCTCTTGCCTTCGAAACCACTCGGAGCGTACATGTTCCAAGTGGGGTGCCACCTCGAGGAACATGTCATCACACCCGAAGTCCGATCCATGGCAAGTATTCTTCCTAAATCTACACGTACAACCGAACACACATGGAACGGTGCACCGATATGCAAGCAAGTCTGCATACCCATAATATCACATGTATACAAGCAAGTCTGTATACAAAAATTTCACATTCTTTTTTTTTTCTCGGAGTTGTGGAAAAGAGCATAAAAATAATTAAATCCTCAAAACTCTTTTATGCTGACGCTTTGTCAACCATAATTAAATCAATCACAGTATCCACCATTCTGTTGGGGAACAAGTAATATTTGACACATTGTCAATTCACATATCTCATCTCTTTGCATCATATGAAAACAATATGCACACCAATTCGCATAACAATACAAATACTCAAACTAAAACAAGTGCTCAGTTAAATTCTAGTCAATATCTATTACTAGGAAATTTTCTTCTATTTTATGTTATGCAATTGGGATCAATCTCACCAGTTATGTAAATAGGTCCAAAGAAATACTCCAAAGATAATATCTTCCAGGTCATGATCAAAAGAGCATATGACAATGAGATACATTAGGAACTAAGCAAAAAAAATGACTCATTTCATTCTTGTAAAACCTCCCCTAATCCATCTTCTATTTCATTAAGAAATTTTATCAAACAAATGAGCAATGTATCTATAACCTGTGACAATTAACGAGAAAATATTTCTGATAGTGGCACAACAATTTGACAACCTACTTTAATAAACCGGATGTACACATATGATGAATTTCAATTTTCCACCCGATGGGATTTGACAATCCAAAACGTACATACACCTACTACCTAAATGTGGTCACCTCTGATCTAACCTATGAGATACAATTTGCCCAAATTTTCTTCATGATAACACTCAGGGGTTCCTTAGTCTTACACAAACCATACCCAATCACATGCTTTTCTAATGATGATGATGACCTAGAAAACCCCGAATGCCTTGACAATTGCCTAAAATCAATGTGAACTACAATGGGTATCCATTCATTCATTCAAATCAATTAGTTAAAGTAATCAAACCCCATCAATTTAATCTACCAAGTTAAGGGCAAAATCAGGAAGAAAGAAAATGAGGTTTTAATCAAAGTAGATTAAACACACAACACATAACTATCAAAACCATCACATAAAACAAACTGAAAAGGGTAAAAAAAAGAACTCACAGTAAAAGAGGAAGAATGAAGAAAACTCACATATTCAGTCTCTCCATCCATCACCCCGGCACATGGCCTCCCAATCACATCTTTTTCAATATAAAGATCTCAGAAGAAAATAAGATGGGAGGAGATGACAACCTCATCCTTCACCAATTCATCTCCAATCAGCAAAGCTTCAATAGATTTAAAGAGTCTCCTCCTGTTGGCTAGTTTATAAAAAATTTAGAACATTGCTCTCCATATATGTTTTTCTTTATGCATACCCTTCTTCTCCAAAAATTTGGCCCTCTAAAGAAGTTGAAGTTCAGTTTCAAGGGATTTTCCTTCCACACTCATCAGAGACAAAGGAGCAAACAACAATCTTGGAGTTGACTTTAGAGATCAAACAAGAGAAATTCCCAAAAAACCTCCTTACTCTAAATCTTCAACTTTTCTTTGTAAGGAGTTGATAAGTCATTGAACATGTTCCTGCTGGTGATGCTTCTGATACACACCCTCCCTGTGTTGTCTTCCAAGTATCTTGCACATTGAAATCGCCACTGAGAAGCCAGGGACGATCAACCCAACCATGGACATCATAGAGCTCTTCCCTAAAAACTGGGACAATAGATTGGTGCCCACCCACTTCTGATTCTAATACTTCAGTCCGAATCCAGTAGAGAGGGAGAAAGGTCTTTCTAAGTATTCCAAATCTTCAATTGAGAACTGAGAAGACCACCGGATCAACCTGAAGAGGCAATGTTCTTCCATCCACAAGCTCTATCATCCCAAAGAGCTCTGACCCAAGCTTCATTAATCTGATCCTTCTTAGTTTCCTGAAAGGAAACAATGTCAAGCATCGAATTCTTGAGTAAATCCCCGCAAACTCTTACTCTATCCAAACTATTGCAGTTCCATGAAAGAATTTTAACATCCATGGGTAACCAAGTCAACCCCATTAACCACTTCCACCTCAAACATCCCAGCTACAAACCTAGCTTCAATCTCACCCACTTGCACTCCTCTCTTCACGCACTCTCTTCCAGCTTTCCTGTTTTGATAACCTCTTTTCACCCACACTGAGTAACCGGTCCCCTATAACATCCTTTACTACATCTCTAGCACTTAATTCCCTCAAACTATTGGAGACTACTACTTCCTCAAACAGTCTGCCCAGATGCTCACCCCCACTCTCCTCGTCCACTTCATTTGTTTCACACCACCCGTTTCTCTCTTCTTCTGCTTAGGCTTCGGCTTCGCCTCCTCCTTCCATTCTTGCCACGCTGCTACCAAGCAGCACCACCATTTTCAGCGCCGCCATCGAAGAAGAAAAGAGAAGGAAGGAAAAAAGAAAAGAAAAAAAAAAAGGTTTTGTTTCTCTTTTTATATATAGTGGGTGGCTATTCGCCCCCACTAAAATTCTGAGAACACCCGCTCTCTTTCACAAAATAAAAACCCTACTCATTAGTTTATGAAAGCCCAAAACCAAGCCCAAATACAATTTAGTAGAACCCATTAACATTAGGGTTTATAAAAGAAATTTTTATATTTATTTAATTAGGCGGGTATTACAATATATACAACTCAAAAGAATCTCGTCCCGAGATTCGGTAGAGGAAGGTAGGTAGGAAATTAATTTTTAAATAAACAAACTACACGTCACATGGACAAACAAATAGCTCATACGTATGCCCATAACTTAATGAAGACAATCACACAAAAATATAAATATTTTCAGTAAGTACAAAAATTACGGGGAGCTACAATATATACAACTCAAAAGAATCTCGTCCCGAGATTCGGTAGAGGAAAGAAAGTTAAGCGAATTTCAAAAAATGCAACTTGTCAAACGAAAGAAGATTTTAAAATAAAAATTTTCAATTGAATTTTAGTTGCATAAATTTTTATTGTCATTGAAAAAAGTAGTGGTGTTACAATATATACAACTCAAAAGAATCTCGTCCCGAGATTCGCGAAAAAGGTTAACTAAAGATTCAAGATAACAAACTACTACAAGAAAACGACACGAACTAATGTCATCCACTATCGACATTAAAATAAGTTAGTCACAGAAATCTCATCTCGAGATTCACGAAGAAAAAGAAACAATAATAAAAGTTCAAGGTTCACCCTTGTCACTTTATCTCTAGACAGTTACACTATTACTCTCCCATATCCACATTCCGAGGATCACCTAGACTCTACCCCAGCTTAGGCTAACCAAATGCTCTGATACCAAACTGTCACGCCCCGATTTTCGAAGGAAACGAAAATCCCAAAAAGCCACGTAGGATTATCCGTTTCCCCCAAAACTCGGGACGTGAGAATTCAATAATAACAGAAACAAATAACAGCATGAACTAAACATCTGAAACAAATAAAAATCTACCCGGAGAAGACTGGCATGACTAGCTCACTAGCGGAACTCCAGTAATGCAGCTCAAAATCTCTAAACCTGAAAGACTACTCGGCTACATTCCAAAAGGAATGTACCCAAGAAGCAAAAGCTCACTCGGGTCAGCAATAAAGCCGGTGTGAGAAATCTTCATCCCAAAATCAATAAATCCGCACATGACAACATTAAAATAAACCAAACAATAAATAACCACACCATCAGGTAGTTCCTCAATGAGGCAATGGTGTTATCATCCCAATAAATAAATATGCATTATTTATTACTAATAAATAAAATTTATGAGTTATCAATCTTCATAAATGCAACAACAATACAATTCATAATCTTATTAGACTATTATTGAAATATTGAACAAACACATTTTTCTACCTTTAGGAAGACATTTAGTTCTCATTCAATGGTTGAATGAGCATTTAGTTTCTTCCTTTAAGGTAATCACGCACATACACAAAAAGAAATCTTGCTACTTTTCCACAATCGCACTCTCCTCCTCCTGTGCCGAACACACCTCACCCAAGTGTGCCTCCCTTGCCTTCGAAACCACTCGGAGCGTACATGTTCCAAGTGGGGTGCCACCTCGAGGAACATGTCATCACACCCGAAGTCCGATCCATGGCAAGTATTCTTCCTAAATCTACACGTACAACCGAACACACATGGAACGGTGCACCGATATGCAAGCAAGTCTGCATACCCATAATATCACATGTATACAAGCAAGTCTGTATACAAAAATTTCACATTCTTTTTTTTTTCTCGGAGTTGTGGAAAAGAGCATAAAAATAATTAAATCCTCAAAACTCTTTTATGGTGACGCTTTGTCAACCATAATTAAATCAATCACAGTATCCACCATTCTGTTGGGGAACAAGTAATATTTGACACATTGTCAATTCACATATCTCATCTCTTTGCATCATATGAAAACAATATGCACACCAATTTGCATAACAATACAAATACTCAAACTAAAACAAGTGCTCAGTTAAATTCCAGTCAATATCTATTACTAGGAAATTTTCTTCTATTTTATGTTATGCAATTGGGATCAATCTCACCAGTTATGTAAATAGGTCCAAAGAAATACTCCAAAGATAATATCTTCCAGGTCATGATCAAAAGAGCATATGACAATGAGATACATTAGGAACTAAGCAAAAAAAATGACTCATTTCATTCTTGTAAAACCTCCCCTAATCCATCTTCTATTTCATTAAGAAATTTTATCAAACAAATGAGCAATGTATCTATAACCTGTGACAATTAACGAGAAAATATTTCTGATAGTGGCACAACAATTTGACAACCTACTTTAATAAACCGGATGTACACATATGATGAATTTCAATTTTCCACCCGATGGGATTTGACAATCCAAAACGCACATACACCTACTACCTAAATGTGGTCACCTCTGATCTAACCTATGAGATACAATTTGCCCAAATTTTCTTCATGATAACACTCAGGGGTTCCTTAGTCTTACACAAACCATACCCAATCACATGCTTTTCTAATGATGATGATGACCTAGAAAACCCCGAATGCCTTGACAATTGCCTAAAATCAATGTGAACTACAATGGGTATCCATTCATTCATTCAAATCAATTAGTTAAAGTAATCAAACCCCATCAATTTAATCTACCAAGTTAAGGGCAAAATCAGGAAGAAAGAAAATGAGGTTTTAATCAAAGTAGATTAAACACACAACACATAACTATCAAAACCATCACATAAAACAAACTGAAAAGGGTAAAAAAAAGAACTCACAGTAAAAGAGGAAGAATGAAGAAAACTCACATATTCAGTCTCTCCATCCATCACCCCGGCACATGGCCTCCCAATCACATCTTTTTCAATATAAAGATCTCAGAAGAAAATAAGATGGGAGGAGATGACAACCTCATCCTTCACCAATTCATCTCCAATCAGCAAAGCTTCAATAGATTTAAAGAGTCTCCTCCTGTTGGCTAGTTTATAAAAAATTTAGAACATTGCTCTCCATATATGTTTTTCTTTATGCATACCCTTCTTCTCCAAAAATTTGGCCCTCTAAAGAAGTTGAAGTTCAGTTTCAAGGGATTTTCCTTCCACACTCATCAGAGACAAAGGAGCAAACAACAATCTTGGAGTTGACTTTAGAGATCAAACAAGAGAAATTCCCAAAAAACCTCCTTACTCTAAATCTTCAACTTTTCTTTGTAAGGAGTTGATAAGTCATTGAACATGTTCCTGCTGGTGATGCTTCTGATACACACCCTCCCTGTGTTGTCTTCCAAGTATCTTGCACATTGAAATCGCCACTGAGAAGCCAGGGACGATCAACCCAACCATGGACATCATAGAGCTCTTCCCTAAAAACTGGGACAATAGATTGGTGCCCACCCACTTCTGATTCTAATACTTCAGTCCGAATCCAGTAGAGAGGGAGAAAGGTCTTTCTAAGTATTCCAAATCTTCAATTGAGAACTGAGAAGACCACCGGATCAACCTGAAGAGGCAATGTTCTTCCATCCACAAGCTCTATCATCCCAAAGAGCTCTGACCCAAGCTTCATTAATCTGATCCTTCTTAGTTTCCTGAAAGGAAACAATGTCAAGCATCGAATTCTTGAGTAAATCCCCGCAAACTCTTACTCTATCCAAACTATTGCAGTTCCATGAAAGAATTTTAACATCCATGGGTAACCAAGTCAACCCCATTAACCACTTCCACCTCAAACATCCCAGCTACAAACCTAGCTTCAATCTCACCCACTTGCACTCCTCTCTTCACGCACTCTCTTCCAGCTTTCCTGTTTTGATAACCTCTTTTCACCCACACTGAGTAACCGATCCCCTATAACATCATTTACTACATCTCTAGCACTTAATTCCCTCAAACTATTGGAGACTACTACTTCCTCAAACAGTCTGCCCAGATGCTCACCCCCACTCTCCTCGTCCACTTCATTTGTTTCACACCACCCGTTTCTCTCTTCTTCTGCTTCGGCTTCGGCTTCGCCTCCTCCTTCCATTCTTGCCACGCTGCTACCAAGCAGCACCACCATTTTCAGCGCCGCCATCGAAGAAGAAAAGAGAAGGAAGGAGAAAAGAAAGAAGGAAGGAAAAAAGAAAAGAAAAAAAAAAGGTTTTGTTACTCTTTTTATATATAGTGGGTGGCTATTCGCCCCCACTAAAATTCTGAGAACACCCGCTCTCTTTCACAAAATAAAAACCCTACTCATTAGTTTATGAAAGCCCAAAACCAAGCCCAAATACAATTTAGTAGAACCCATTAACATTAGGGTTTATAAAAGAAATTTTTATATTTATTTAATTAGGCGGGTATTACAATATATACAACTCAAAAGAATCTCGTCCCGAGATTCGGTAGAGGAAGGTAGGTAGGAAATTAATTTTTAAATAAACAAACTACACGTCACATGGACAAACAAATAGCTCATACGTATGCCCATAACTTAATGAAGACAATCACACAAAAATATAAATATTTTCAGTAAGTACAAAAATTACGGGGAGCTACAATATATACAACTCAAAAGAATCTCGTCCCGAGATTCGGTAGAGGAAAGAAAGTTAAGCGAATTTCAAAAAATGCAACTTGTCAAACGAAAGAAGATTTTAAAATAAAAATTTTCAATTGAATTTTAGTTGCATAAATTTTTATTGTCATTGAAAAAAGTAGTGGTGTTACAATATATACAACTCAAAAGAATCTCGTCCCGAGATTCGCGAAAAAGGTTAACTAAAGATTCAAGATAACAAACTACTACAAGAAAACGACACGAACTAATGTCATCCACTATCGACATTAAAATAAGTTAGTCACAGAAATCTCATCTCGAGATTCACGAAGAAAAAGAAACAATAATAAAAGTTCAAGGTTCACCCTTGTCACTTTATCTCTAGACAGTTACACTATTACTCTCCCATATCCACATTCCGAGGATCACCTAGACTCTACCCCAGCTTAGGCTAACCAAATGCTCTGATACCAAACTGTCACGCCCCGATTTTCGAAGGAAACGAAAATCCCAAAAAGCCACGTAGGATTATCCGTTTCCCCCAAAACTCGGGACGTGAGAATTCAATAATAACAGAAACAAATAACAGCATGAACTAAACATCTGAAACAAATAAAAATCTACCCGGAGAAGACTGGCATGACTAGCTCACTAGCGGAACTCCAGTAATGCAGCTCAAAATCTCTAAACCTGAAAGACTACTCGGCTACATTCCAAAAGGAATGTACCCAAGAAGCAAAAGCTCACTCGGGTCAGCAATAAAGCCGGTGTGAGAAATCTTCATCCCAAAATCAATAAATCCGCACATGACAACATTAAAATAAACCAAACAATAAATAACCACACCATCAGGTAGTTCCTCAATGAGGCAATGGTGTTATCATCCCAATAAATAAATATGCATTATTTATTACTAATAAATAAAATTTATGAGTTATCAATCTTCATAAATGCAACAATAATACAATTCATAATCTTATTAGACTATTATTGAAATATTGAACAAACACATTTTTCTACCTTTAGGAAGACATGTAGTTCTCATTCAATGGTTGAATGAGCATTTAGTTTCTTCCTTTAAGGTAATCACGCACATACACAAAAAGAAATCTCGCTACTTTTCCACAATCGCACTCTCCTCCTCCTGTGCCGAACACACCTCACCCAAGTGTGCCTCCCTTGCCTTCGAAACCACTCGGAGCGTACATGTTCCAAGTGGGGTGCCACCTCGAGGAACATGTCATCACACCCGAAGTCCGATCCATGGCAAGTATTCTTCCTAAATCTACACGTACAACCGAACACACATGGAACGGTGCACCGATATGCAAGCAAGTCTGCATACCCATAATATCACATGTATACAAGCAAGTCTGTATACAAAAATTTCACATTCTTTTTTTTTTCTCGGAGTTGTGGAAAAGAGCATAAAAATAATTAAATCTTCAAAACTCTTTTATGGTGACGCTTTGTCAACCATAATTAAATCAATCACAGTATCCACCATTCTGTTGGGGAACAAGTAATATTTGATACATTGTCAATTCACATATCTCATCTCTTTGCATCATATGAAAACAATATGCACACCAATTTGCATAACAATACAAATACTCAAACTAAAACAAGTGCTCAGTTAAATTCCAGTCAATATCTATTACTAGGAAATTTTCTTCTATTTTATGTTATGCAATTGGGATCAATCTCACCAGTTATGTAAATAGGTCCAAAGAAATACTCCAAAGATAATATCTTCCAGGTCATGATCAAAAGAGCATATGACAATGAGATACATTAGGAACTAAGCAAAAAAAATGACTCATTTCATTCTTGTAAAACCTCCCCTAATCCATCTTCTATTTCATTAAGAAATTTTATCAAACAAATGAGCAATGTATCTATAACCTGTGACAATTAACGAGAAAATATTTCTGATAGTGGCACAACAATTTGACAACCTACTTTAATAAACCGGATGTACACATATGATGAATTTCAATTTTCCACCCGATGGGATTTGACAATCCAAAACGCACATACACCTACTACCTAAATGTGGTCACCTCTGATCTAACCTATGAGATACAATTTGCCCAAATTTTCTTCATGATAACACTCAGGGGTTCCTTGGTCTTACACAAACCATACCCAATCACATGCTTTTCTAATGATGATGATGACCTAGAAAACCCCGAATGCCTTGACAATTGCCTAAAATCAATGTGAACTACAATGGGTATCCATTCATTCATTCAAATCAATTAGTTAAAGTAATCAAACCCCATCAATTTAATCTACCAAGTTAAGGGCAAAATCAGGAAGAAAGAAAATGAGGTTTTAATCAAAGTAGATTAAACACACAACACATAACTATCAAAACCATCACATAAAACAAACTGAAAAGGGTAAAAAAAAGAACTCACAGTAAAAGAGGAAGAATGAAGAAAACTCACATATTCAGTCTCTCCATCCATCACCCCGGCACATGGCCTCCCAATCACATCTTTTTCAATATAAAGATCTCAGAAGAAAATAAGATGGGAGGAGATGACAACCTCATCCTTCACCAATTCATCTCCAATCAGCAAAGCTTCAATAGATTTAAAGAGTCTCCTCCTGTTGGCTAGTTTATAAAAAATTTAGAACATTGCTCTCCATATATGTTTTTCTTTATGCATACCCTTCTTCTCCAAAAATTTGGCCCTCTAAAGAAGTTGAAGTTCAGTTTCAAGGGATTTTCCTTCCACACTCATCAGAGACAAAGGAGCAAACAACAATCTTGGAGTTGACTTTAGAGATCAGCCAAGAGAAATTCCCAAAAAACCTCCTTACTCTAAATCTTCAACTTTTCTTTGTAAGGAGTTGATAAGTCATTGAACATGTTCCTGCTGGTGATGCTTCTGATACACACCCTCCCTGTGTTGTCTTCCAAGTATCTTGCACATTGAAATCGCCACTGAGAAGCCAGGGACGATCAACCCAACCATGGACATCATAGAGCTCTTCCATAAAAACTGGGACAATAGATTGGTGCCCACCCACTTCTGATTCTAATACTTCAGTCCGAATCCAGTAGAGAGGGAGAAAGGTCTTTCTAAGTATTCCAAATCTTCAATTGAGAACTGAGAAGACCACCGGATCAACCTGAAGAGGCAATGTTCTTCCATCCACAAGCTCTATCATCCCAAAGAGCTCTGACCCAAGCTTCATTAATCTGATCCTTCTTAGTTTCCTGAAAGGAAACAATGTCAAGCATCGAATTCTTGAGTAAATCCCCGCAAACTCTTACTCTATCCAAACTATTGCAGTTCCATGAAAGAATTTTAACATCCATGGGTAACCAAGTCAACCCCATTAACCACTTCCACCTCAAACATCCCAGCTACAAACCTAGCTTCAATCTCACCCACTTGCACTCCTCTCTTCACGCACTCTCTTCCAGCTTTCCTGTTTTGATAACCTCTTTTCACCCACACTGAGTAACCGGTCCCCTATAACATCATTTACTACATCTCTAGCACTTAATTCCCTCAAACTATTGGAGACTACTACTTCCTCAAACAGTCTGCCCAGATGCTCACCCCCACTCTCCTCGTCCACTTCATTTGTTTCACACCACCCGTTTCTCTCTTCTTCTGCTTCGGCTTCGGCTTCGCCTCCTCCTTCCATTATTGCCACGCTGCTACCAAGCAGCACCACCATTTTCAGCGCCGCCATCGAAGAAGAAAAGAGAAGGAAGGAGAAAAGAAAGAAGGAAGGAAAAAAGAAAAGAAAAGAAAAAAAAGGTTTTGTTTCTCTTTTTATATATAGTGGGTGGCTATTCGCCCCCACTAAAATTCTGAGAACACCCGCTCTCTTTCACAAAATAAAAACCCTACTCATTAGTTTATGAAAGCCCAAAACCAAGCCCAAATACAATTTAGTAGAACCCATTAACATTAGGGTTTATAAAAGAAATTTTTATATTTATTTAATTAGGCGGGTATTACAATATATACAACTCAAAAGAATCTCGTCCCGAGATTCGGTAGAGGAAGGTAGGTAGGAAATTAATTTTTAAATAAACAAACTACACGTCACATGGACAAACAAATAGCTCATACGTATGCCCATAACTTAATGAAGACAATCACACAAAAATATAAATATTTTCAGTAAGTACAAAAATTACGGGGAGCTACAATATATACAACTCAAAAGAATCTCGTCCCGAGATTCGGTAGAGGAAAGAAAGTTAAGCGAATTTCAAAAAATGCAACTTGTCAAACGAAAGAAGATTTTAAAATAAAAATTTTCAATTGAATTTTAGTTGCATAAATTTTTATTGTCATTGAAAAAAGTAGTGGTGTTACAATATATACAACTCAAAAGAATCTCGTCCCGAGATTCGCGAAAAAGGTTAACTAAAGATTCAAGATAACAAACTACTACAAGAAAACGACACGAACTAATGTCATCCACTATCGACATTAAAATAAGTTAGTCACAGAAATCTCATCTCGAGATTCACGAAGAAAAAGAAACAATAATAAAAGTTCAAGGTTCACCCTTGTCACTTTATCTCTAGACAGTTACACTATTACTCTCCCATATCCACATTCCGAGGATCACCTAGACTCTACCCCAGCTTAGGCTAACCAAATGCTCTGATACCAAACTGTCACGCCCCGATTTTCGAAGGAAACGAAAATCCCAAAAAGCCACGTAGGATTATCCGTTTCCCCCAAAACTCGGGACGTGAGAATTCAATAATAACAGAAACAAATAACAGCATGAACTAAACATCTGAAACAAATAAAAATCTACCCGGAGAAGACTGGCATGACTAGCTCACTAGCGGAACTCCAGTAATGCAGCTCAAAATCTCTAAACCTGAAAGACTACTCGGCTACATTCCAAAAGGAATGTACCCAAGAAGCAAAAGCTCACTCGGGTCAGCAATAAAGCCGGTGTGAGAAATCTTCATCCCAAAATCAATAAATCCGCACATGACAACATTAAAATAAACCAAACAATAAATAACCACACCATCAGGTAGTTCCTCAATGAGGCAATGGTGTTATCATCCCAATAAATAAATATGCATTATTTATTACTAATAAATAAAATTTATGAGTTATCAATCTTCATAAATGCAACAACAATACAATTCATAATCTTATTAGACTATTATTGAAATATTGAACAAACACATTTTTCTACCTTTAGGAAGACATGTAGTTCTCATTCAATGGTTGAATGAGCATTTAGTTTCTTCCTTTAAGGTAATCACGCACATACACAAAAAGAAATCTCGCTACTTTTCCACAATCGCACTCTCCTCCTCCTGTGCCGAACACACCTCACCCAAGTGTGCCTCCCTTGCCTTCGAAACCACTCGGAGCGTACATGTTCCAAGTGGGGTGCCACCTCGAGGAACATGTCATCACACCCGAAGTCCGATCCATGGCAAGTATTCTTCCTAAATCTACACGTACAACCGAACACACATGGAACGGTGCACCGATATGCAAGCAAGTCTGCATACCCATAATATCACATGTATAAAAGCAAGTCTGTATACAAAAATTTCACATTCTTTTTTTTTTCTCGGAGTTGTGGAAAAGAGCATAAAAATAATTAAATCCTCAAAACTCTTTTATGGTGACGCTTTGTCAACCATAATTAAATCAATCACAGTATCCACCATTCTGTTGGGGAACAAGTAATATTTGACACATTGTCAATTCACATATCTCATCTCTTTGCATCATATGAAAACAATATGCACACCAATTTGCATAACAATACAAATACTCAAACTAAAACAAGTGCTCAGTTAAATTCCAGTCAATATCTATTACTAGGAAATTTTCTTCTATTTTATGTTATGCAATTGGGATCAATCTCACCAGTTATGTAAATAGGTCCAAAGAAATACTCCAAAGATAATATCTTCCAGGTCATGATCAAAAGAGCATATGACAATGAGATACATTAGGAACTAAGCAAAAAAAATGACTCATTTCATTCTTGTAAAACCTCCCCTAATCCATCTTCTATTTCATTAAGAAATTTTATCAAACAAATGAGCAATGTATCTATAACCTGTGACAATTAACGAGAAAAGATTTCTGATAGTGGCACAACAATTTGACAACCTACTTTAATAAACCGGATGTACACATATGATGAATTTCAATTTTCCACCCGATGAGATTTGACAATCCAAAACGCACATACACCTACTACCTAAATGTGGTCACCTCTGATCTAACCTATGAGATACAATTTGCCCAAATTTTCTTCATGATAACACTCAGGGGTTCCTTAGTCTTACACAAACCATACCCAATCACATGTTTTTCTAATGATGATGATGACCTAGAAAACCCCGAATGCCTTGACAATTGTCTAAAATCAATGTGAACTACAATGGGTATCCATTCATTCATTCAAATCAATTAGTTAAAGTAATCAAACCCCATCAATTTAATCTACCAAGTTAAGGGCAAAATCAGGAAGAAAGAAAATGAGGTTTTAATCAAAGTAGATTAAACACACAACACATAACTATCAAAACCATCACATAAAACAAACTGAAAAGGGTAAAAAAAAGAACTCACAGTAAAAGAGGAAGAATGAAGAAAACTCACATATTCAGTCTCTCCATCCATCACCCCGGCACATGGCCTCCCAATCACATCTTTTTCAATATAAAGATCTCAGAAGAAAATAAGATGGGAGGAGATGACAACCTCATCCTTCACAAATTCATCTCCAATCAGCAAAGCTTCAATAGATTTAAAGAGTCTCCTCCTGTTGGCTAGTTTATAAAAAATTTAGAACATTGCTCTCCATATATGTTTTTCTTTATGCATACCCTTCTTCTCCAAAAATTTGGCCCTCTAAAGAAGTTGAAGTTCAGTTTCAAGGGATTTTCCTTCCACACTCATCAGAGGCAAAGGAGCAAACAACAATCTTGGAGTTGACTTTAGAGATCAGCCAAGAGAAATTCCCAAAAAACCTCCTTACTCTAAATCTTCAACTTTTCTTTGTAAGGAGTTGATAAGTCATTGAACATGTTCCTGCTGGTGATGCTTCTGATACACACCCTCCCTGTGTTGTCTTCCAAGTATCTTGCACATTGAAATCGCCACTGAGAAGCCAGGGACGATCAACCCAACCATGGACATCATAGAGCTCTTCCCTAAAAACTGGGACAATAGATTGGTGCCCACCCACTTCTGATTCTAATACTTCAGTCCGAATCCAGTAGAGAGGGAGAAAGGTCTTTCTAAGTATTCCAAATCTTCAATTGAGAACTGAGAAGACCACCGGATCAACCTGAAGAGGCAATGTTCTTCCATCCACAAGCTCTATCATCCCAAAGAGCTCTGACCCAAGCTTCATTAATCTGATCCTTCTTAGTTTCCTGAAAGGAAACAATGTCAAGCATCGAATTCTTGAGTAAATCCCCGCAAACTCTTACTCTATCCAAACTATTGCAGTTCCATGAAAGAATTTTAACATCCATGGGTAACCAAGTCAACCCCATTAACCACTTCCACCTCAAACATCCCAGCTACAAACCTAGCTTCAATCTCACCCACTTGCACTCCTCTCTTCACGCACTCTCTTCCAGCTTTCCTGTTTTGATAACCTCTTTTCACCCACACTGAGTAACCGGTCCCCTATAACATCATTTACTATATCTCTAGCACTTAATTCCCTCAAACTATTGGAGACTACTACTTCCTCAAACAGTCTGCCCAGATGCTCACCCCCACTCTCCTCGTCCACTTCATTTGTTTCACACCACCCGTTTCTCTCTTCTTCTGCTTCGGCTTCGCCTCCTCCTTCCATTATTGCCACGCTGCTACCAAGCAGCACCACCATTTTCAGCGCCGCCATCGAAGAAGAAAAGAGAAGAAAGGAGAAAAGAAAGAAGGAAGGAAAAAAGAAAAGAAAAAAAAAAAAAGGTTTTGTTTCTCTTTTTATATATAGTGGGTGGCTATTCGCCCCCACTAAAATTCTGAGAACACCCGCTCTCTTTCACAAAATAAAAACCCTACTCATTAGTTTATGAAAGCCCAAAACCAAGCCCAAATACAATTTAGTAGAACCCATTAACATTAGGGTTTATAAAAGAAATTTTTATATTTATTTAATTAGGCGGGTATTACAATATATACAACTCAAAAGAATCTCGTCCCGAGATTCGGTAGAGGAAGGTAGGTAGGAAATTAATTTTTAAATAAACAAACTACACGTCACATGGACAAACAAATAGCTCATACGTATGCCCATAACTTAATGAAGACAATCACACAAAAATATAAATATTTTCAGTAAGTACAAAAATTACGGGGAGCTACAATATATACAACTCAAAAGAATCTCGTCCCGAGATTCGGTAGAGGAAAGAAAGTTAAGCGAATTTCAAAAAATGCAACTTGTCAAACGAAAGAAGATTTTAAAATAAAAATTTTCAATTGAATTTTAGTTGCATAAATTTTTATTGTCATTGAAAAAAGTAGTGGTGTTACAATATATACAACTCAAAAGAATCTCGTCCCGAGATTCGCGAAAAAGGTTAACTAAAGATTCAAGATAACAAACTACTACAAGAAAACGACACGAACTAATGTCATCCACTATCGACATTAAAATAAGTTAGTCACAGAAATCTCATCTCGAGATTCACGAAGAAAAAGAAACAATAATAAAAGTTCAAGGTTCACCCTTGTCACTTTATCTCTAGACAGTTACACTATTACTCTCCCATATCCACATTCCGAGGATCACCTAGACTCTACCCCAACTTAGGCTAACCAAATGCTCTGATACCAAACTGTCACGCCCCGATTTTCGAAGGAAACGAAAATCCCAAAAAGCCACGTAGGATTATCCGTTTCCCCCAAAACTCGGGACGTGAGAATTCAATAATAACATAAACAAATAACAGCATGAACTAAACATCTGAAACAAATAAAAATCTACCCGGAGAAGACTGGCATGACTAGCTCACTAGCGGAACTCCAGTAATGCAGCTCAAAATCTCTAAACCTGAAAGACTACTCGGCTACATTCCAAAAGGAATGTACCCAAGAAGCAAAAGCTCACTCGGGTCAGCAATAAAGCCGGTGTGAGAAATCTTCATCCCAAAATCAATAAATCCGCACATGACAACATTAAAATAAACCAAACAATAAATAACCACACCATCAGGTAGTTCCTCAATGAGGCAATGGTGTTATCATCCCAATAAATAAATATGCATTATTTATTACTAATAAATAAAATTTATGAGTTATCAATCTTCATAAATGCAACAACAATACAATTCATAATCTTATTAGACTATTATTGAAATATTGAACAAACACATTTTTCTACCTTTAGGAAGACATGTAGTTCTCATTCAATGGTTGAATGAGCATTTAGTTTCTTCCTTTAAGGTAATCACGCACATACACAAAAAGAAATCTCGCTACTTTTCCACAATCGCACTCTCCTCCTCCTGTGCCGAACACACCTCACCCAAGTGTGCCTCCCTTGCCTTCGAAACCACTCGGAGCGTACATGTTCCAAGTGGGGTGCCACCTCGAGGAACATGTCATCACACCCGAAGTCCGATCCATGGCAAGTATTCTTCCTAAATCTACACGTACAACCGAACACACATGGAACGGTGCACCGATATGCAAGCAAGTCTGCATACCCATAATATCACATGTATACAAGCAAGTCTGTATACAAAAATTTCACATTCTTTTTTTTTTTCTCGGAGTTGTGGAAAAGAGCATAAAAATAATTAAATCCTCAAAACTCTTATGGTGACGCTTTGTCAACCATAATTAAATCAATCACAGTATCTACCATTCTGTTGGGGAACAAGTAATATTTGACACATTGTCAATTCACATATCTCATCTCTTTGCATCATATGAAAACAGTATGCACACCAATTCGCATAACAATACAAATACTCAAACTAAAACAAGTGCTCAGTTAAATTCCAGTCAATATCTATTACTAGGAAATTTTCTTCTATTTTATGTTATGCAATTGGGATCAATCTCACCAGTTATGTAAATAGGTCCAAAGAAATACTCCAAAGATAATATCTTCCAGGTCATGATCAAAAGAGCATATGACAATGAGATACATTAGGAACTAAGCAAAAAAAATGACTCATTTCATTCTTGTAAAACCTCCCCTAATCCATCTTCTATTTCATTAAGAAATTTTATCAAACAAATGAGCAATGTATCTATAACCTGTGACAATTAACGAGAAAATATTTCTGATAGTGGCACAACAATTTGACAACCTACTTTAATAAACCGGATGTACACATATGATGAATTTCAATTTTCCACCCGATGGGATTTGACAATCCAAAACGCACATACACCTACTACCTAAATGTGGTCACCTCTGATCTAACCTATGAGATACAATTTGCCCAAATTTTCTTCATGATAACACTCAGGGGTTCCTTAGTCTTACACAAACCATACCCAATCACATGCTTTTCTAATGATGATGATGACCTAGAAAACCCCGAATGCCTTGACAATTGCCTAAAATCAATGTGAACTACAATGGGTATCCATTCATTCATTCAAATCAATTAGTTAAAGTAATCAAACCCCATCAATTTAATCTACCAAGTTAAGGGCAAAATCAGGAAGAAAGAAAATGAGGTTTTAATCAAAGTAGATTAAACACACAACACATAACTATCAAAACCATCACATAAAACAAACTGAAAAGGGTAAAAAAAAGAACTCACAGTAAAAGAGGAAGAATGAAGAAAACTCACATATTCAGTCTCTCCATCCATCACCCCGGCACATGGCCTCCCAATCACATCTTTTTCAATATAAAGATCTCAGAAGAAAATAAGATGGGAGGAGATGACAACCTCATCCTTCACCAATTCATCTCCAATCAGCAAAGCTTCAATAGATTTAAAGAGTCTCCTCCTGTTGGCTAGTTTATAAAAAATTTAGAACATTGCTCTCCATATATGTTTTTCTTTATGCATACCCTTCTTCCCCAAAAATTTGGCCCTCTAAAGAAGTTGAAGTTCAGTTTCAAGGGATTTTCCTTCCACACTCATCAGAGACAAAGGAGCAAACAACAATCTTGGAGTTGACTTTAGAGATCAGCCAAGAGAAATTCCCAAAAAACCTCCTTACTCTAAATCTTCAACTTTTCTTTGTAAGGAGTTGATAAGTCATTGAACATGTTCCTGCTGGTGATGCTTCTGATACACACCCTCCCTGTGTTGTCTTCCAAGTATCTTGCACATTGAAATCGCCACTGAGAAGCCAGGGACGATCAACCCAACCATGGACATCATAGAGCTCTTCCCTAAAAACTGGGACAATAGATTGGTGCCCACCCACTTCTGATTCTAATACTTCAGTCCGAATCCAGTAGAGAGGGAGAAAGGTCTTTCTAAGTATTCCAAATCTTCAATTGAGAACTGAGAAGACCACCGGATCAACCTGAAGAGGCAATGTTCTTCCATCCACAAGCTCTATCATCCCAAAGAGCTCTGACCCAAGCTTCATTAATCTGATCCTTCTTAGTTTCCTGAAAGGAAACAATGTCAAGCATCGAATTCTTGAGTAAATCCCCGCAAACTCTTACTCTATCCAAACTATTGCAGTTCCATGAAAGAATTTTAACATCCATGGGTAACCAAGTCAACCCCATTAACCACTTCCACCTCAAACATCCCAGCTACAAACCTAGCTTCAATCTCACCCACTTGCACTCCTCTCTTCACGCACTCTCTTCCAGCTTTCCTGTTTTGATAACCTCTTTTCACCCACACTGAGTAACCGGTCCCCTATAACATCCTTTACTACATCTCTAGCACTTAATTCCCTCAAACTATTGGAGACTACTACTTCCTCAAACAGTCTGCCCAGATGCTCACCCCCACTCTCCTCGTCCACTTCATTTGTTTCACACCACCCGTTTCTCTCTTCTTCTGCTTCGGCTTCGGCTTCGCCTCCTCCTTCCATTCTTGCCACGCTGCTACCAAGCAGCACCACCATTTTCAGCGCCGCCATCGAAGAAGAAAAGAGAAGGAAGGAAAAAAGAAAAGAAAAAAAAAAAAAAAAGGTTTTGTTTCTCTTTTTATATATAGTGGGTGGCTATTCGCCCCCACTAAAATTCTGAGAACACCCGCTCTCTTTCACAAAATAAAAACCCTACTCATTAGTTTATGAAAGCCCAAAACCAAGCCCAAATACAATTTAGTAGAACCCATTAACATTAGGGTTTATAAAAGAAATTTTTATATTTATTTAATTAGGCGGGTATTACATTAGGAGACCCAACTTGTTAACACTCTATTACAACATCTTCATCACCAGCCATATTATCCAACCTTCTAACAGGAAAGGGGTCAGATTCAACAAGTTCTTCTTTAGTGGATGTATAAGACTCTCCATTGACATCATAAAATTCTCTAGGCTTTATCTTAACAGGGACGTGCCAATAAGTTTTAACAGGATCTTGTACATAAAAGACTTGTTTCGCTTGTGAAGCGAGAATGTAGGGTTCGTCAGTATGTAGTAGTCGATTAAGTTTCACGATTGTGAATCCTAGCTCGTCTACCTCAATGTTGCGCCTATCAACCCAATCACATCTAAATAGCACTACATTTCGCCCTCATCCGTAATCCAACTCTGTGATGTCAGTCAACACGCCATAGTACGTCACATCTAATGTTGTGGGGGAACTGTCATTAACCGTTTCATAATTAGTGCAACTTGCCGAGAGTACAACTCCACTGTTCTGGGTTTTACTTCTCATATCTGCACACTGCGTGCGATACCACAACCTTGGAAGGACCCCACGACAAGTGTTGAACATCATTACGTTCATCAGAACTGCTGACCTGTTCATTAGAAGCCAAAGAATGTACAACCTTAGTATTTGGTTAACATGACTTTACAACTTAGTAGAGGCAAAACTCACAGCATCACGAAACCAATGAGGAAACTCAGAGTTAGGAATCCGATCAATGTCTATTTGTCGTTTGTTCGGGTATCGTGCTTGGAGGGCTTCCTTATGTTTTCTACAAAATGTTAAGATGCATTAGAGATACTAAGGGTGCTACAAAAACGAGAATCAAGTGGAGAGGAGATAGTAGACGTGCATACATTACATGTGTGTATATTTCAGATGTGTTAAATAACACCCATCTATGCATTTGTACCCACGTATCTTCGTCAATACTCATAAACTTTGCCTTCCCAATGCCACGCCTAAGCGATGAAAATGTTGAGGAAGGCTCGTGGTGCTTGCACATAATTATCATCATTTCGCACTGGCCGGTTAGACCTTGTCTCGACATCGTTCAAATATCTTGAACAAAATGTCAAACGTTCTTCTGCTAGGTATCCTTCAGCAATTGATCCCTCAGGACGACTTCGATTGCGCACATATGACTTCTACAACTCACCTTTTATGGAAAAAAAAACATGACAACAGATATTTCTCAATCATGAAAATGCTACCATACATTTTTTTTTATGTAAACTTACATTTTCATTATTTCAGCATTTATTGATAAATTCCTTAGTAACTCATGACTGATGTTTTAAAATATGATTAATTTTTGGAGTTCTAGTATGGACTATGAAACAAATGGTAGCAGAGGACTACTATATGCAATCAACAGTATCAATAGCAAATCAGCAAATGGTAACTTTTTTTTCCTTCTACAAAACATCAATTTACCATATTCTTCCATACAACTTGATGTCTTGACTGATGATATCATGAAGGAGTTCATGGTGATCAAGTATATAATATTTTCTTTATTTATCAACTCAATAATTCATTGTTTTGCCTTTTTTAATAGTATAATATAGCTTAATTCCATTTATTATGAAAATTCTTTTAATCAGTATTTTTGTTCGGTAAAAGAGTCTTTTCGTTTTAAGTTAACATTTTTCTTCTATCAATTTTATGTAAACAAGAGGAAAAAGTTTATGTAGTGATCTTCAAAGAGACTCGATTTCTCCTACAATAACATTGAGATAGTCGACTAAAATATATCTATTTCTTATTGTGAACCACACTAATCACCATTTGGCCCCTATTTTCTCTATTAAAAACTTAAATATCAACGCTCACACCAAAAAAACCCCAATTTACTTAATTACTTTATCTATAAAGTGGTTAAAAGATATTGCATATACATATATCATGGCAAGGAGCATCGATGAAACCATTTATAAGATATAAGCATCTCAAGAAAACACACCACTTAATATAGTAAATTGACGATAACATGACAAAGACTAGAGAATATAAATTTAGAGAAACCCTTCTCAATCATTCTGCTACTTCCACATATCATTAACTTGGGGAAACATGAAAGCAACCCTCTATGCCACTCACATGCTTCAATCAAACCATTATTCTTGCAGGGACATTAAACTACAACACGTTACACAATTCTCTTTCATTGTATCTAAATTTGGCCGGTTCATTGTGAAATGAAATTCTACTCAGACCCTCTCTTAGAAACTAGTAATCAAACATCTAAATTATAGTCTTATACTCACAAAGAAGTAACAATAGGATGGTTTTGAAGTAAAATTTTATACAGGCACTTGTTCACAGTTCTAATTTCGCAATAACCGCAGCAAACATTCAATTTACAATCATTATTTTCTGAGAAAATATTGTGATATCTGTGATAAATCTAGATATATTCCGATAACTTCATGACATGTCGCGATTTTTCTGCTTCTTTCAAGGGTGGAAACATAGGGTGTTCAGGTGAGAAAAGAGTGAAAATCTTCCGATAACTCCATAGCCCATTACATTCACATCAACAGATATGCTTTTGAAATCTTCAAAGAATAAGAAGAAGAAGAAAATTTGCACAAACCAAAGAATATGATTAGGTTTGGCTCAGTTTCAACTTGAAACCACAAACCAAATCGTATCAATTGGTTGAACAGAAAGCCAAGTCGAATCCAACTGAAGTAAAATTTGCACAACAATATAAACCTAAGTGAGAGATTAGATTTTTACTCACCTTGAACCCTAAATAGAGCACAAAAACCCCAAATTTCTCCCACCTTGAAGTTGAAGAAGATGAAGAAGGAGATGCTCTTCCTAATTCGCGCCCAAAGCTTGGATGAAGAAGGAGATTAGGCCCCTCAGCAGGTGACGCGGGTTCTTCGGATGCGCGGGTTCTTCCTCTCAGCGGGGTTCTTCCTCTTCTTCTCAGCGGGGTTCTTTCTCTCAGCGTGGTTCTTCCTCTCAGCTGACGCGGGTTCTTCCTCTCAGCGGGGTGAGGCAGGTTCTTCTTCCTCTCAGCTGACGCGGGGTTCTTCCTCGCAGGTGACGCATGGTTCTTCCTCTCAGGTGACGCGGGTTCTTCCTCTCAGCGGGATGTCAAAGCTTCTTCCTCTCAATCTCAAATACGCTCTTCCAAAGTTTTCCTCTCAAATACGCGAGATTCCCAAGTTTATTCGCGCCCAAAGGTTTTTTATTTTGTGTATATATATATATTTTTTTTAAAAATCGATTAGAGACGGCAAAAACCGTAGCAAAGAATTGTAAATCTTAACTTCGGCTAATATACCGTGGCTACATATATATATATATATATATATTTTTTATTTTTGTTTAAAAAACGCTTAGGGATGACATAAACCGTAGCAAAGTGTTTTTTATATATATATTTTTTTTCAAAAAATCAATTAGGGACGTTAAAAATGATGATATGACGTCGACTATAACCCCTAGCCTTCCAAGCTAACGATGCGGGTTCGATTCCCGCTACCCGCTCCATATTAATTAATCCGTTGTACGAGTTATTTGTACCGAGGGTTCGATTCCCTCTATTTTCGTTTCTTTTGATGACTTGATATTTTATTTCGAATTCAAAATATATATATATAGTTCCTTATTTATTTTATCATAGTTGAATATTTAGAATAAATAAAATCTTAAGAAAATAAAAAAAAAAATTGGAATATGGTAAAGTAGCGCCTGGATGGGGAACTACCCCGTTGGTGGGTGTCGCAATGGCTCTCTTCGCGGTATTCCTATCTAGTACCAAACTAATCGAGGATACCAAGAAAAAAGCAATGTTGATAAGATAAAAAGAAAATGGGAAAAAAGAAATAAGAAAAAACGAAATGTTACTAGGTGGGGTCTTGATAAATCCATTGCACGACATCAAAGGTTTTTTTTAGGAATAAAGACAATTACAAAAAACTGTTCATACTATGAGCATAGTATGGTGGCGATCGGGCAGGTATGCCCCCATCGTCTAGTGGTCAGGACGTCTCTCTTTCAAGGAGATTGCGGGGATTCAAATTCCCCTGGGGGTAGGGTACTACAAAAGGGAGTTGCTAATGGATTATCAATAAGTCTAGAATTGATTCTTCCTGGGTCGATGCCCGAGTGGTTAATGGGGACGGATTGTACTTTTGGGCATGCTTCGTTTGCTTTGTTCTTTTTTTTTTGGACACATTTGGCATGGTGCTAGAACCTTGTTCAGAGATATTTTTGCGGGGACTGATCCAGATTTGGATGCTCAAGTAGAATTTGGAGCATTCCAAAAACTTGGGGATCCAACTACAAGGAGACGAGTAATCTGATAAACATTGATCTGATATGGTATCTTTCGCTTCTATTGGATTTTTTTTATTTCACTTTCTACATAGATTACCAGATAAATTTTGTTGGATTTAAATCGCCCTTTTCTTTGACTCTTGTCTTTATCTGGGAGATGCTCCCAAATGAACAGGTGTGGAAGCTACAATTGAATAAGTATGAGTAAAGAATCCATGGAGGAAGATACAAAAGTGTACTTCTAATCGTAACTAGATCTTCAATTTTTTGTTTGTAGAAGTTGAAGCAGAATAGCTATTAAATGATGGCTTTGGTTTACAAAAGCCATCTGCATATTGTTTCAGCTCGGGTGGGAAACAAAAATTTCTTTTTTCATGCTTACTATAACTAGTTATTTCGGTTTTCTACTAGCGGCTTTAACTATAACTTCAATTCTATTTATTGGTCTGAACAAGATACGACTTATTTGAAATTGATTGAATGAACAATTCTTAGAAATACATGTTCTTGTGAAAGTCCGAGTTATAGTTACTTTTTATGTCAATTTTCAATTCTTGGTTTTTGTTATTGAGATTCATGGGCGATTTGGATTACTATTCATTTTTAGAGATAGATATTACCTACCCTTTTTTCCTCTTTCAAACGAGTTGAAATGATTGAAGTTTTACTATTTGGAAAAGGGAGCAGATAGATATTACCTACCCTTATTTGAAATGATTGATGTTACCTACCTATTTGCATGAAGGAGTCAGATGCTTCTTCTATTCTTTTCCCTGGCGCAGTTGAGCCATCCTGGACTTGAACCAAAGACCTCGCCCGTGAAGTAAATCATCGCACCTACGATCAACCAATTGGGAGAGAATCAATAGATTTTTTGCAAATAGTTTTTATTTGTAAATCTTAGCTACGGCTAATATACAGTGGCTAAATGTTTTTTTTATATATTATTTAAAAAAAATCCATTAGGGACGGCTTATACCGTAGCAGTTCTAATTTTTATTCTCTACCATTAATGCATGACTGATATGTTTTCTTCTTTTAAGTGAAAATATCATTAATCCATTATGAAGAAGACGCACGCAGGAGATGGCGGGGCTGGAGTGGGTGGAGGCGATAGAGAGTAGAGAATAAGGGACAGAGAGTACCACCACGACACCACCGTCCTCCTCCTTCTTCGCCTGAATCGCCCTCCTCCTCCTCTTCTTCTTTTCTTTTTCTCCTCCTTCCTTTAGCTCCTTCTCGGCTTCTCCTTCTCCTTCTCTGATTCTGAAGAGAAACAAAGAAAAGAGCAAAAATTAGGGTTCCTCCTTTGGATTATCCTCATCCGTTGATCACAACAAAGAAAACAACAAAGATTAGATTAGATCACATCCATTGGATTATCCTATAGATTGATACCAAAAGCAAAATTATGGACGATTAATATACCGTAGCTACCAATTTTTATTTGTAAAACTTAGCGACAACTAATATATCGTGGCTAAATGTTATATATATATATATATATATATATATATATATATATATATATATATATATATATATATATATTTTTTTTAATCCATTAGGGACGACTTATATCGTAGCTAATAGATTTTTATTTGTAAAGCTTAGCGACGGCTCATTTGTCGTGGCTAAATGTTTTTTATATATGCATTTTTTTTAAATCCATTAGGGACGACAAATGCCGTAGCTAATAGATTTTTTTTTGTAAAGCTTAGTGATGGCTCATTTGCAGTGGCTAAATGTTTTTTTATATATGTATATTTTTTAAAATCCATTAGGGACGACAAATGCCGTAGCTAATAGTTTTTTTTTGTAAAGCTTAGCGACGGCTCATTTGCCGTGGCTAAATGTTTTTTATATATGTATTTTTGTATTTTTTTTGTAAATCCATTAGGGACGGCAAATGCCGTAGCTACTAGATTTTTTTTGTAAAACTTAGCGACGACTCATTTGCCGTGGCTAAATGTTTTCTATATATGTATTTTTTTTTAAAATCCATTAGGGACGGCAAATGCCGTAGCTAATAGATTTTTTTGTAAAGTTTAGCGACGGCTCATCTGCCGTGGCTAAATGTTTTTTATATGTATTTTTTAAAAAATCCATTAGGGACGGCAAATGCCGTAGCTAATAGATTTTTTTTGTAAAGCTTAGTGACGGCTCATTTGCCGTGGCTAAATGTTTTTTATATATGTATTTTTTTTTAAATCCATTAGGGACGACAAATGCCGTAGCTAATAGATTTTTATTTGTAAAGCTTAGCGACGGCTCATTTGTCGTGGCTAATGCTTTAAGTAGCGACGGTGTTTCTGCATTTAGCGACGGTTGTCCCGTTACAATCACAGTTTTTAAAATTTTGTCAATTTATAGCTACGAAAACATTTAGTGACGGTTTTTCGCCGTCGCAAAGCTTTTAATTAGCGACGGTTTATTGATTCCGTCGCTAGTTCTTGTAACTATTCATGCTTTTTTTTTTGTAGTGAATTCATTTATAAATTTAGGTAGATAACAACAAATATCGATACTGTTTTGTTAGATGGAGAGGAAATTTGATGATTTGGAAGGTACATCTCTGACCTCATTAAGAGTGTTCCATGTAGTATTTCTAGTAGTAGTGTGAGCAGGAAATATCGATACTGTTTTGTTAGATGTAGAGGAAATATCGATACTGTTTTTTTTATGTAGAGAGATGTGAGCAGTGCAAGGATGTGAGCAGTGACGACCCCTCTGTTGGTTTTCCTCACGCACGTGCCTGGGAGGGTCCGTACCATGGGACGGGCTGTGAGGATGGGCCAGCTAGAATTTCTCTAAAAAGATAGTAAGAGAGAGTTGGTGTCGGTTGGCGAGAGGAGTGGGTTATAGGTAGGGTGTGAAAAGAAATTTTGAAGGACAAAAATATAAGTCAATAAGGGTGAGAGAGGAAATTGGCAGGGTGAAGATAACAACTCCCCATTGTATATGACCTAACATCTTAAACTACATTCGAAAAATGACTTTGAATGCCTACTTTTATATAAATTAGACCATCCAGATATCATAAATAGAGTATTGGCTAATTAGTATCTACTTTTTAAATCTCATGATCAATAAAAGCTTATTTTTTTTAATCATGGTTAACTAACAATATTAAAAGACAATCTCAGTCTTTTAAATTCTTGAAAATAAAACACAAATCTCCGAGCCTAACCAATTATATTTTCATCTCAACTTTCAACATAAATATTTGTAATTATCAGTGGTAAATATATTATCTTTTTCTCCAAAACTCAGGTTCCTTACAATGGTCCAATATCCACGTGTTCATTAGAAAATATAGTTTTTGTAATATTGTTTAGCTGAATGATTTAGATAGTAAATTAAGGGCTTACATTTTTTTTAACTTTGTAACTTTCAATGACCCACCATGTAATTGATATAGAAAGATATTTGCGTAACAACATCTATCATAATGGTAACTCATTTTCTTTCAATTTCTAAAAAAAAATCTATATACAATGGTAATGAATTTGTCTGATAGTGGTAGGATTGATTTATCCAATAAAAGGAAGTGGATTGAAGGGTTCCACAAAAACCTTTTAAGATCAGGGGCGGAGCCAAGATTGCTAACAAATGGGGGCAAAAAAAAAGTTTGAAAAGACCAACTTACCCCTGAACGTGGTTTTTCCGAACCAAACGAAGATTTTTTTTTTCTTTTTTAACTCCCAACAAACCCACCCTCACCAACCCTCTCACTCTCTCTTTTTCACCTTCTCTTATATTTTCTCTCCCTCACAAACCCTCTCTCACTATGTAATCTCTCAACTCCGCCTATCATCTCATTCCTCTTATATTTTCACTCCCAATTCGCTCAACTTCGTAGCAGTTGGCTATATCAAACCCTGAAACGCGAACATATCAGTAGCAGAGATTTGTATAGAAATGGGGGGGGGGGGGGGGGGAGAGGGGAGAACCTAAAGTTTTAAAATAATCCATAATTTTATTTTTAGTGGAGTTAAGAGCCAAGATTGTATACAAAATGGGATAATCTAAACTTTTAAAGGGGGGCGGTATAAAAAAAATATGAGTAATTTAGTGGGATTTTTCAGAAAGATAAGGGGGGCAACTGACCCCTTTAGCCAAAGGGTAGATCCGCCCATGTTTAAGATTCAATTTAATCTCCACACCCCAATTTCATCTATTTGATTAAATCAATCAATTCTACCTGACAAAAACGAGGGATGAAATAGTTTCAAATGGAAGAAAATGAGATCATTTTGTGAAATACTTAAGTATGATGATACAATTTTGAATCTGTCTACGTGGATTTCATGATGATGCTAGCCAAGAAGAATATCAAGGTAGAGATTGGAGCAGTGTTCTAAAAATCGGCCTTAGCGGCCGCCTAGGCGCTAGAAGGTGGAAAACCGCCCAGATTAATGGCTGGGCGGGCATTCTGGGCGGTTCTGGGCTGTCTGGGCGGGTCTGGGCGGGATCTAGGCGGGGTCTTGGCGGGATCTAGGCGGGGTCTGGGCGGCCTAGGCGGTTCTAGGCGGACTCTAGGCGGGGTCTAGGCGGGTCTGGGAGGGATCTAGGCGGGGTCTGGGCGGCCTAGGCGGGTCTAGGCGGACTCTAGGTGGTCGGGGCGATTTTTTTATTTTTTATTTTTATTTTTTAATAAGGCTGATTGTGTTCTTATTTTATTTTTCTTTCCTTTTTTTAGAAATAAACTATTTAATTGTTTTTTATTCAGTATATGTCTAAATGTAGCAGATGATGATTACTTAATGAAATTCTCAAAGGATCTGCCGGTACCAATTTTACTGATGTAGATTTTATCAAACATAACTGAGGTTATTCATGCAATTTGAAGAAAAATAAAAGTGTACACAAATTCAAATTTATATAAAGTACCCATCATGACCAACTTCAGTCATTTGAGTTTTAATAAATTTTGTTCATGATTGTTAATTTTTCATGTTTTAAAATTTTGCATATGTATATTGGCATTAAATTGGATGTAATTGATAAGGTATTATGCTTAACTTTTGTAAATTATTAAAGTTATAATACAAAACCTAAGACCGCCTAGGCACCTGCCCGCCGCCCGCCCAGGGCCTAGCGATTTTTAGAACACTGGATTGGAGGAGATAATATATCTACCACTGATGTTCATAGAGATTTATGTTGAAAGTAGAGATGATTATCCGATTGGCCGGACCCCGGACTTCGAGATTTATGTTTTACTAGGGTATTCCTTGTGCCTTCGACACTCAAATTGTTTGATAAGAGAAGATTTTCAACTTTGACCAGGGGTATTGCAGTCTTATGCGAACATAAATTTTAGCTAAACACCCTCCCCTTCCCCCTTTATGTGATCCGTTAGATCTTTATGTTTGGGTAAATCTCAACAGTCTTTTACCTCCAACCTGAAATATCATTTTGATTTTTTATATAGACTAGGGTATTCTCCGTGCCATTAACACTCCATATACATTTTTGTATATAAATAAATATCATGTACAGAACACCCCTGCCACCATCCACATTTTAATCATCAATTAGTTTTCAAGTGCAACCCTATCTTAATGTAAAAATATATAATATTAACTTTAGGGTTAGACTAAGTCAAAATTTTAATCCATTGAGAAAAACAATTTCAAACGTCGAGATTGAGTTCTCCCCGAAACTTTGAGCTCACAAAATCATGAAGTTCAGGGTTTTTGTTTGAATGTGCATTAAAATGTTCGTCTCTTTTCTTTTTCTTTTTTTATTACGATCGTCACGTCTTATTTCTTTGAAAAATACTGAAAATACTAACGACATGAAATGCATTAGACATGTTTTTAATACTAAAATATATATATTTTTAAAATTTTAGCGCTTGTATTAGTCATCGGTTTCAATGGAAAGATATTCAAAAATGCATTCCAATGATACCAACTTCATCAAAATTTAGCAACCAAGTAAATAGTTATGACAATTTTAATTTTGAAAAAAAAAAACACAAAATATTCTATCTTCACCATATTTACATTCCACCAAAAAAATTCATAATTTTTTTATTTCTTTGCCCTTTTACATGTTATATAATCACAAACATGTCATTATAGATAATGAATCTAAATCCTCGATATCTTTCCAACTCTCAATCCAAGCCCTCTTTTATCTCCAAATTTTTATGAATAGTAAAACATCTAACTAATTTGTAATATAGACTAGTGTGTCCCTCGTGCCGTTGGTATGATGTGATTTTTTTGGTAAACGTAATGACATGTCAACCCGTCTGTGCCTACATCACTATAAACACACTCACTTTGCCCAAGAATTCAATTGATAAACATAAAATTTATAATACAAAGTCACTCATTTACAAAAAAATTGAAATTGCCCAACAAAATTGAAATTGCACACAATGGCAAATACTAAAAAACACCCAACTGTAAATTTATGTGTAAAAATAAAAATAAATTTGGTAAACACAAAAAAATAATAAACTTATACTTGAAAGATGATTAATTAAAAGCGGGAGAGGTGGAATAGTGTAAGTGTGGGTTAAAGAAATTGAAAGATTGTAAGAGACATTGAAATATGAGAAATTGTCTAGGATTGATAGATTTTTATGTTTGGGTAAATCTCAGACATCATTTATCTCCAACCTAAAACATCATTCTGATTTGTGAAATAGACTAGTGTATTTCCCGTATCGTTGGCAAGATAACAGATGGGTCATGGCAATAGGTCAAACTCGGTTAAAATTTTAAATAATTAGAAAAAAACACATTTTAAAACCGCCACAATTAATCTTCCCCAAACTTTAATTTTCCAAAATATGGAGTTCATGATCTTTACTTGAATGTGTCTTAATATTGAAAATACTTACGACGTGAAGTACATTAAATTATAGTTACTTTTTTTTGGAAAAATGCATATGGCGTGAAATGTATATTTAAAACTTTAAGCGTTTGTATTAATGATTGGTTTTAAAATTTCAAACGTTTGAATTAGTGATTGGTTTCATTGGAAAAATCTTCAAAAATGCATTTTAATAATACTAAGTTTACTAAAATCCAACGACTAAGTAGATAATTATGATGATTTTATTTTAAAAACACAAATTTTCTCTCTCCGCCACATGCATTCCACAAACTTTTTCACTTTTTTGTTCATGTCTTTTGCCCTTCTACTTGCACTTATTTAAAAACATGTTATTGTTGATAACGAATCACCACCATCAACATCTTCTGCAACTTTCAATCCTAACAGCCATTTATCTCCAACTCCAAATACCATTCTAATTTGTAAGATAGACTAGTGTATTTTCTGTGACATTGGCACAATAGAAGGTGGGTCGTAACAATAAGTCAAACTTGATTAAAATTTTAAAACCGTCACAATTAATCCTCCATAAACTTTATTTTTCAAAATATGGAGTTCACAGTCTTTGCTTGAATGTGTCTTAATATTGAAAATACTTAAGACGTGAAGTGCATTAGATTATAGTTTTTTTTTTTTTAGAAAAATGCATAAAGTGTGAAATGCATATTTAAAACTTTAAGCGTTTATATTATTGATTGATTTCATTGGAAAGATCTTCAAAAATGCATTTCAACCATACCAAGTTTACTACACTTCGACAACCATGTAGATAATTATGACGATTTTCATTTAAAAAACATAATTTTTCTTTCTCCGCCACATATGCATTCCACAAACTTTTTCGGCATTTTATTCATTTCCTTTGCCCTTCTACTTGCAACTTATTTAAACATGCCCTTATTTGTAACGAATCTCCACCATCAATATATTCGGCAACTTAAAATCCTAACCATTTTTATCTCCAACCTCACACCATTCTGATTTGTAAGATAGACTAGGGTATTTTCCGTGCATTCAACACTCGAATTCAATCTGAGCCATTAGATGTGTGATAGTTAGAGTTGGTTGAGGCATAAAAGTCAAAAAGCTTATTTCTCTAACCTCCCTCTTTGTGATTCGTTGGATTCTTATGTTTAGGTAAAATCTCAGCTTTTTTTTTTTTTTTTTTATTTATCTCCAACCTCTCTCTTTGTGATCCGTTATATAAACTAGTGTATTTCCCATACATTAGTGCGATAAATGGTAGGTCGTGGCAATAGGTCAAATTCGGTTAAAATTTTAAACAATTAGGAAAAAACACACACACACACACACACATTTTAAAACCACCACAATTAATCTTCCATAAACTTTGATTTTCCAAAATATGGAGTTCATGGTATTTGCTTGAATGTGTTTTAATATTAAAAATACTTATGACATGAAGTGCATTAGATTATAGTTATTCTTTTGGAAAAATGCATATGGCATGAAATGCATATTTAAAACTTAAGCTTTTGTATTAATAATTATTTTTAAACTTTAAGCATTTGTATTAGTGATTGGTTTCATTCGAAAGCTCTTCAAAAATACATTTTAACCATGCCAAGTTTACTAAAATCCAACAACTAAATAGATAATTATGATGACTTTCATTTAAAAAAAACATTATTTTTCTCTCTCTGCCAGATATGCATTCCACAAACGTTTTCACCTTTTTATTCATTTCATTTGCTTTTCTATTTGCAACTTATTTACAAACATGTCATTGTTGATAATGACTCTCCACCATCAACATCTTCAATAACTTTCAATCCTAACCATTTTTTATCTCAAACCCCAAACACCATTCTGATTTGTAATATAGATTAGGGTATCCCCTATGTTGTTGACACGATAAAAGTTTAACATGATAAATAGAGTTTATTCTACTTTTTTTTTAAGCATCAACACCCGATTATAACTTGTCAAAACTTGATTAAGCCAATATATTATTAATCATCCTTAAGTTTTCATCATTCATACTTACACGTTTAATCACCACCATCAATAATTGAAGAATAATAAATAAATATCAAAATGTTGGAAATGGGAATCAAACACATGCACTCTTATTAGGGATTGATTGAAGGTAAGACATAAAAACTAACTTTAAGACCCAACAATTAGATTAAACGACTCTTAACCATGAGCTATGTTTATATACAAACCTATCTTCTGGTACTTTAAGTCTATATGATCCGTTAGATTATTATATTCGGGTAAATCTCAACCGTCTTTTATCTCTAACCCCAAACACCATTCTGAATTGTAATATTAGATTTTCAAGTTTGTAAAAGGTTGAAATTGTCTTTTAACATTGTTAGTTAACCAAGGTTAATAATCATGGCAAGATGTCATGGCGTGAACATTTAACTAGTATATTACCCGTGTCGCTAGCATTACCACAAAGTGTCAACCATTTTTATCGCAGATTTGTGTTTTGCATTGCCTCTTAATGAATTTATGTTTAACAACCATGGCATCTTGCCTCGAATTCCTTGGGAACACATGTTTTTTGAGTTATCTTCATGGCATTGCTCTGAGTTTTTAAATACTGAAATTTCATTTATTTAATTAATTTTATTTTGTTGTAAAGTATGTGATTTTACAACTTAAAAAAATATAAGCCACCCCAAAATATTAAATCTTCATTAGATAGGCCCCCAAGAGTTTCTCCTTCAGGCCCAAGGTCTAATTACCATGGCCTCTTTAATAGGGCTCTTTTAACCCAAAAAAATCATTAGGGATGGGTTTCTAAAGTTCAGCCGATTAGGTGCGAGTTCTTTCTTTTGTACCTGAAAGCACATCCAATAATCAGTCAATTGAATCTTTCCTTATTAACTTCAACCAAATCAATCAATTGAATGTTTCCTTCTTCAGTTAACCAGATTTGTTCTCCATGAGGTAATGAATAAAAAAGGTGTCGTCCAGAATCATTTTTCAATTAATCTGGTAATCAAACTTGAATGAGGTAATGAATCAAATACTTTTTCAATTAATCAAGATATGTTCTATCATGACTCTTAGCAAGTTGGGTGCCATTGAGGACCGTTGCAGTGTAATGAACTTCAAATCAAATCACCAAAAACCCAAATCCCATCATGTAAACAATCAAATTGACCATCCCCATTAACGCTTACCTTCAACTTCATCGCCAATCTTCTTGAAAGGTTCTAAAAAAATCATCAATTCAAATACATATTGAAGAACACCAAATGAAAGAGGAGAGGGTATGAGATTCAACCAATTTCACTCCCCTATAACCAAAAGAAGGAAAAATTAACTAACCACCATGAACTAAAGAGTGTGCCCAGGTCCCAGCCAACCCAGTTTACCCATTATCTTTCGTTTAATTCCCAGCCCAGCCAACCCACCCTTCCCCTCTCTCTCTAATCCACCAAGTTGCAGCAGGCGATGGTGGAGGCATCACTCAATATGAACAAATCTGAAAGAGGGAAACTCAAAAGAGAAGAAGAGAGGGGGGGGGGGGGGGGGGTCATAGATAGGGAGTTAGGACTTTTTGTCTATAACACACAAAAATGAAAAAAAAATATTGTTTTATGAAACCACATTTTACAGAGAAACTCAAAAGAAAAGAAGAGAAAAAAAGAAAGAAATAGAAGGTCCGAATTAGTCAATCTTGCAATTAATTTTGAGTTGTTTAGTACAAAAGATGAGAGTTTGGTTGATTTTGAGGTTTTGAGAGTGGTGCTTCTTATTTGTTGAATGAATAATGCATCACTCAAGAAAGAAGGGAGATGATGCGTCAATGAGAGAGGGTCTGAGAGAAGAAAGATGGGGGAAGAGGGGGAGAGTCGGGGGCATGAACATTTAACTTAATTTATGCCAAAGACATAACTTTGCCACGTATGAGATACAAACTGTCTACAGTATCCATGAACAAGAAAACACCTTTTGAATTGTAAGATAGATTTTCAAGTTTGTAAAAGGTTGAAATTGTCTTTTAACATTGTTAATTAACCAAGGTTAACAAATCAGACTCTATCAATCATGAGATTTAAAAATAAGTACTAATTAGTCACTATCTAAGTATGACATCTATATGGTCTAATTTGTAAAATAGTACGGCCTTAAGATCATTTTCCGAACTGAATTAGAGAGCATAGCTATACAAGTTTTAAGTTTCAAGTTTGAAAGTAAGAATGCAAAAAGACTAAGATGATTTTAAATCATTTCAAACCGAACATTTTTGGTAGGGGTGGGCACGGTCTGGGTCGGTTTGGGATTGGGCTTGTCCCGATCCCGGTCTAATGAAACGGGATCGGAATGGTCTGGGATAACGAATATTTCTGGCAGACCCGGTTGGTACCGGACTAGTTTGAACCGAGCGGTCCGAAATGAGACCATAACATCCTAGTTCAAAAAAAAAAAAACAAATAAGCCCAAACCCAATTAACCAAATACACCCGAGGCCCACTTACCCCTTCCTCTTCATTAGGGGTGGGCATCCCATCTCGCGATCCCGATCCCGTTCCCGTCCCGATTTTATCGAGTTTTAATGGGATTGAATAATTCCATCCCGATCCCGTCCCGTCCCGATCTAGAATGGGATGGGATGGGATGAAGATTTTCAATCCCGCCCATCCCGAGCTAATTTTTCAATATTTATTATTAATATTTTTATTTTAGGATTGCAATATTTATTATCAATATTTTAGGATTGCCAACATTCAAGTCATATGGTCTTTCCATTTTTTCCTTCAATCATAATTATGACAAGAATAATGAACAAATAAGTGCTTAGTATCTACTGGAATACATCAATAGTTCACGGTTAGTCATACTTTGTGGTGTCAAAGAGCATTTCCTCTTGTGTCTATACACCCCCAAACCACTCCAGCATCTTTGCAATGCCCGGCAAACGTATAACACACTTCACTCATTACTCAGTCAGTAGTCAGTACACAAATCAAAACACAAGACAACACAACACATTTCACTCCGCCAAATCAATCTCCTCCATCTCCTTTTTTTTTTTTTTTTTTTCTTCTTCTTCTTCATCTTCAATGATGGCGGGAAAACTTCCTTCTTCACTCCCATCTCTCATTCCTTGTGGTTCCATCAAACCCTCCCTCATCTTTCTCGCAACTCTAACCCTAATTTCCATCACTTACATCTTCTTCAAATCCCTCCACTTCCCTCTCAAGAACACCTCCTCCGTCTCCGATCTCTCTCCCTCTCCTCCTATTTTTCAAGTACTATCTCCTATCTCTTTCACTCTCTGTTTCTTTTCGCTTTGATTTCTACTTCATTTTTCCGGATTTCTCAGTGTTTTACGCAGGTTTTGATGTATAAAGGTGGTCGCTACGACGACAAAGAAGCCAAATCTTGAAGAATTATCAGACATCTACCACTCTTCCGAGGTTTTTCAATTGAATTATGCCGAAATGGAAGAGAATTTCAAGGTTTATATCTATCCTGATGGAGATCCAAATACATTTTATCAGACACCTAGAAAGCTCATAGGAAAGTACGCCAGCGAAGGCTATTTCTTCCAGAACATTTGCAGACCGAATATCCTCACCTCTTCTTCATCCCCATTTCCTGTCACAAAATGCGTGGAAAGGTTCGTGCACTATACATAATAATTCTTTAGATTTATTTATGTTTCCAGCATATGTACCACTGTACCAGCATATTATGTTTCCAGCAATAATTTATAGTTTTATACCTATTAGATTATCAAAAAACTTAATCAACAAATAGAGCACGCTAATCACGTCCTGTCCCAAACCCGTTTGGGATGGGACGAGGTCAGGATGGGATCTATCCCATCCCGTTCCATTCCAATCCCGTATGAATGGGATGGGATAGGGATGGGTCTATCTCGTCCCATCCCATCCCGTCCCGTGCCCACCCCTACTCTTCATTTCCCTTTCCCCTTGTCTCTCTCTCTCTCTTCTCACAAAACCTTCAAATCCACGACATAAACAGCTTCATCAATTTCTCCCGAGTACAAATTAGCAAATACCATAGCCATTCTCTGATCTCAATTTGTTGAATTCTTGAACTTAAGTGTAAGCAAGTAGTAATAGGACACATGTTTTGTCATTCTCATGTCCGAGAGTATGGAGATGTTTTATTATAGCTAACTTAGCTGAAGATTATCAACATGTTGTTAACAATTCAACACTTCACCTTCTTCTGTTGCTGCTTCTTCTTCTTCTTTGTGAAGGGATCTGGTTTTGATTTTGGTGTTGTTGATGTAGGTTCTGATGTTGCACGTATACGAAGCTTTTGGTGACGTCGTGATGGTTCAGATAGGGGTTCACTCAAGGTCCAGATTTTGTAGAAGCGAGAAGAAGAGAAGATGAAGAAAAGTTTGGCTTTTCTTGTTTTCCACAGGTTCTTAAGATGCTACTACTGCAAAATAAAGATGAAGAAGAGAAGATGATGGGTGTGGTTGTTTTCTTCTGTGCTTGAAAACAACTACATGATTCACATTCTCGATCGTGTTCTTCTTCATTTGACAAGCAAGTTGTAATTTCTTTTGAAGCTTTGATTGTTCCCTCAGTAAACTCTCTGCAGCAAGTTGTTTCAGAGAAGGCCATACTTTCTTACAATGAAAATTGATAGCAGGCAACGATTACAGGACCGGGACAAAGCGGAACGGTCCGGAACCAAATTTGTGGATCTATGTTCCGTCCCGATTCGAACTGGACTGGGAATAAATTAGGAGGAACGGGTTGGACAGAGAAGGCATTAGGCTTTTTCTGAAGTTCGTTCGAAGTGACGCTTGCAAGCCAAATGTGCATACATATATGGCAAAGATCAGTGACTATTGCAAGGGAATGCGGGAGCAAGGATTAGTTCCTAACACGGATACATATAACTACTCTGATTGATGGGCATTGTAAAGCAGTGAATTTTGTTCGTGCACAAGAGTTGTTGGATCAAAAGGTAAGGGAAGGCAGTACACCAAATATTTGTACATACAATGCCATTTTTGATGGTCTGAGTAAGAAGGGGAGAGTTTTTTTTTTTGTAATGCGAGCTGGGTTTTAAGGACCCCAAAACCTTTATACAAATGAAACAAAAGCAAAAAAAAAAAAAAAAAAAAAAAACAAACTCTCACAAGAAAGAGAATTCTAGTGAGAGTGAACATGGTTACTAGGCCTATAGAAATCTTCAACTAGCATCGGGCAAAGAAGAAACCTTTTGCTTTTTATCCCTGTCTCCTTTGTTAAGGAGGAAATGATTCAACCTTTGTTCTTTTTGTTTGCTTTCTTAGCCCTAGAGGATCTTCGAGGGCAGAGACTAAAATCTTTAGTGCAAGATTTTGAAAACAAATCGCTTGCAACCTCTTCACTAGAAGGATCTTGCTCATGTTCCTCGTTACTACTCTGCTCATCTGTTGTGGTGTTTTCTTTGTCCTGAGTCGGTGTGTGTTCACTTGCCTCCACATTAGCATTACGCTCAAGCATTGGGTTGATAAGAATCAATGGTTGTGGACTCGGCGTTATGGCATCACTCTGGTTATCATTTATGTTATGCTCTGCCACATTGGCAGCCTCTATGCTGATCACATTCCCTGCTTTTTCTGTGATAGGCCCTGGACTCCCCTCTAAACTGGGTGGAGTCTTCGACTTGAATGTATGTCTACCCTTGGCGATCGTCCAACCATCGGAGTTTTGTCTTTCTAGTGGTTGGGTCCTACCCGTAGCTTGCCATACTATATGGCCTGGAGTATTAATTTCTTTGCTCTTTGAACACTGCTGTTTTGTATGGCCAAAAACTGCACAAGAACTGCATTTAACAGGAATCCATGCATACTCAACTTCAACTATTTTTTTCTTATCTCCATTGATAACCACAGAGATGTTTTTGGGTAATTGGTTGTTTACATCCACCTCCACACACACCCTCGCATACGCTAATCTTGTCCTTTCTTCAGTAGCTTTGTCAAGCATGATAGACACTCCAATAAAACTAGCAATCCTTTGAATACCCTCTGGATTTCATAGGAATAAAGGAATTTTCTTCAGTGTAACCCAAATAGGTATCGAGGTAAGCACCTCGGCATCCTCGTTCATAGAAGGTGACCAGGCCCTGAGGATGAACAACCTACTTGCAATATGCAGAGGTCCCATTTCCAATACCTTACTTCTATCTTCTTCCTTCTTGAATTTGAATACAAAATTCTTATTTCCGTGTATGCTCATATCAAAATCTCGAATTCCCCACGTCCTTATCAGCCACTCTTTGACATAACCATATGCCAAGCGCTTGCCCACAAAGCTGCCAATAATCAACCTTTCACATTCTTCTATCCTATTCGCAAAGTCAGCAGTTTGCACTTGTACTATTTTCCTTCCTTCAACAATAGCTGGAGGTTCATACCTAAGTTTTGTAGAGCCCGTATGCTTGCTTTGCTTAAGCTTTGATGCCCAACTCATCCTCGCTGGTGCAACGGCAGGGTTTGTTGCCACTGCTTCTTGAATTTTGCTAGGGCCAGAGGATGTAACACCGGTTGACATTGTACATTAGAAGGGGAGAGTTAATTAGGCCTATGAGCTACTTGAAGTGGGTTTTTCACAGGGACTGACTGCTGATCAATTCACACGCACCATTCTCATAAGTGGGCATTGTAGGCGATTGGATATTAATCGAGCCATGGCATTGTTTAGTAAAATAGTCAAATCTGGCTGCCAGCCTGATATGCATACTTACACCACATTAGTTGCAGCATTTTGCAGACAAAGGAGAATGAAAGACAGTGAGAGAATTTTTGAAGAAGCTCTGAGGCGTGGGTTGGTTCCAACTAAGCAAACTTATACATCCATGATATGTGGCTATTGTAGAGATGGAAATACTGCCTCTGCCTTGAAAGTCTATAAGCAGATGACCGAACATGGTTGTGTAGCTGATTCTGTTACTTATGGAGCTTTGATTGATGGTCTGTGCAAGGAGTCCAAGTTGGAAGAGGCTCGTGTACTTTATAATTCCATGATGGACAAGGGATTCCTCCCATGTGATGTGAGGTAACCCATCTTACAGTGGCTTATGAGTATTGCAAGAAGGGCGACTCTGCCACTGCCATGGCCATCTTAGAAAATTAGATAAGAAGCTTTGGATTCTAACAGTTAATACACTAATCAGAAAGCTTTCTAGTGAAGGAGTAGTTGACATTGCATCTCTGTTCTTTCATTGATTGCTGGATAAAGACAAATGATGATCATGTAACTTTCACTGCATTTACAACTGCGTGCTGTGAAAACATTAAGTATTCAGTTGCTTCTGGCATGTCAGAAAGGATATCTGAATAGATTAGTTAGCAGCCATACTTCGTTTGGAGAGAAATGGATAAATTAATTCTGTCAGAAAATTTGACAGCTAAAGGATCTGAATGACTGTTTATCTTATGCCAATTACTGTTTTGTCTCCATAATCCATAGAGATTTCTGATTTTGCTATCCTGAGGAAAGTTTGAAATATCTGAAGCCGAACAATATTTGAAAATGTTTGTCACTGGTTTATGGTGATTGACCAAAATAATTGTACTGTATACTAGCTGATTTGGGCTACTGCAAAATTTTCCAAGGAGTGGATAAGAATTGGAACAAATTAAGGTTGTATATCATGTGCTGAAGTCTTGGAAATTCATTTTATAATAACTTATGAATCATCTGAATCATCCATCTTTGAGGAGGATCTCCATCGGTATGATTTTTTACAGGGTCTTTCTTGCGGCTACATTGCTGTCATTCTGTTGATCTTGCCTGTGACAAAATGATCTTTTGTTTTTTGTTTATGCAACTATATCTGAAATTCTCAGAGCAGCCTCAATGCACGAATAGTGGAGTGAGCATTTGTAGTCTCTATTACATAACTGGGATTTGGCATTGCTTTATTCTAGTATGAGAGAGTTAGCAGAGTTGACTGCATGCATCTGTTTTTATTTTTCTGTTTAATATGAATTCTCAGTTCCTCATAGAGAGTTTACAATATCTGTGATATGCAGAAATCAGTGGGAACAATAAGAAGAAACTGCTCTGAGGATCAATAGTCTGACCCAATTATTATAAATATATATATATATATATTTTAATTTTTTTTTGCCCCTTTCCTTTGGTTTCACTTTCCTTTGGTTTTGAAATGATTGAGCTATGCTATATGATAATGGGAAAAGAAGAAAAAGAAACAATGTATAATACATTACCACTATTTTAAAAGGTGTTTTTCAATGCGGTTGATGCGCACCGAGGCGATGGGCAAAAAAAAATGTACTAGGGCGAATGCATCAGTAGGTGTTAATAATATGATCGAGTCAACTGTATGACTCATACGAGTCATTGCGTAACGAGGCAGACGAGTTAGCTTCAAATCAATTTTAAATCAAATCAAGATCTGTTACAGATCTCCATATCATTTGACGGTTGGATGGAATTCCCAAAAACAGTATTGATAAACACTAATTTGGGTTTCGATGGTATGTTTGGTGCAGCTGCGTGATAAAACTTGATGAATAAAGGTTGGTTGTTGCCTTGTTGATCGTTGCTGCTGCTCAGTTGACACGATTGTTGTCTTGCTGACTTCCTGCTGCTGCTTTGTGAGAAGGTAAGAAGTAGGGCTGCAAGTGGGTGGGCTGGGTAGGTAGAAAGCATTGCCCGTGACCAACCCATTGTTTCCTTACTGTGCCCATTCCCAGCCTAGACCAAACTAATATATATATCTAATTATTACAACTTCAAACTTGCATTTTCCAAATTTGAAATAAATTGATTCTCATCTACCTAACAACTACAAAAAAATATTGCATAAAATAATAAATGTAGATTATAGAAAAGTAATTTGAATTTAATATTCATGTCAAAAGAGGAGATATATAAGCAAAATATGATTGAATTCATTTTGCCAATTCTATAAAGAATATTTAAGATATGAAATATTCAAAATTTCTAATGTGATATATTTTCATAAGTTATTAGCTATATATATATATATATATATATACGGGTGGGTTCCGGGGACAAACATTTGTGACAAAGAAATTGACACGCATTATACATCGTTGGATGACATATCATTAACGGTGTAGATTTAGTCCTAATAACTAACTAATTGTTGAGGTTAAAAGTCTTATTTTATAAGGAGACTAATAGCTTCTCTCTCCTCCTATTTTCTCTCAAATTTTTTTATTACAGTAAAAAAATATTAACACATAGTTTTAAAAAATAATCAAATATATATTACGTTAAATTAACACAAGTTTCCAAACCAACTCCTCCCATGTCAAGACCCCGTTTGGTGAATTTTTTTGAAATTGAAGTATGGGTATGTTGATTTGGTAGAACTGAAGTATGGGTTTATTGATTTGTGACAATTTTGATTGGTTTTTGGTTTTGGGGTATCTGATTTAGTTCTATAAGTTTGCCCCTTACATTGGGTTATTTCCCCATAATTGAAATTGGATTTGGGTTGCTAGGAAACCATGTTTTGTAAACATGTTTCATAACCATGATGATGTGGCATCGTTAGAGGAGTTTTTTTACAATTTTGAGATACACATAAAATCTTCGGAGATTTCATCATTCTTTTCAGATCATGACACGTCATCCTGGTTGCAAAACATGTTTACAAAACATGGTTTCCTAGCATTTCTCTTTGAGGATAGAGCAGCATAAATAAGTTGCATTTAATTTAACTCTGAGTTATAATTAATCTGTATTTGTCTATAATTAATTTAGTTTGATCTTTTTTTCTTTTTCTGAAATCTGCGATATTTTCTCATTTTTAGATTAGCTATTTCTTGTCGAATTTGGCTATTAGAAGAGTTATGTATGATAAATGATTATATAAAGCCTTTTTCCCCGTCTCATTTGGTTGTGTTTGGTTAACTTCATGAGAGAATCACTTTGGAACGAGTTATTCTATAGGGCCTGGGTTTGCAGCCTGGGGGGAGAAAATACAATTTTGCCCCCCCCCCCCCCCCCCCCCCTCTTTAAACACCTTAAATTGTATTTTCGCCCCCCCAGGCTGTCTAGAATTTGGGCTTTAGAACATATACTATGGAGGAATGAGGAAATTGGTTTTCCATCTTATTGTTAAGATGCTCAAGTTGGGGAAAGTATTCAGATCACATTAATTTCAACCAAACATTACATTTTTCTTGTCGAAAATCCTTAATTTTTTTGTTCCCCATGGAAAAGAGTACATCCAAACGTAGTAAAACTCTGTGTTAATTCAAACGTAAGATTTTTTGGAAACTCTGTATTAATTTTTTTTTAGCGTAATAAAAAGATTTGAGAGAAAATAAGGGAAGAGATAAGCTATTAGTCTCCTTATAAAATATTTTTTAACCTTTACAATTAGCTAGTTATTAAGGCTAAATATAAACTTTTTGATGATATGCCATCCGACGATATATATCGCATGTCAATTTCTTTGTCACAAATGTTTGTCACAAATTAGCTAGTTATTAAGACTAAATGTTTGTCACAAACTAGGGTATTCCCCGTGCCGTTGACACGATAAAAGTTTAAAACTTGTCAAAACATGTCACCCTTAAGTTTTCATCCTTCGTACCTACATGCCTAATCACTACCATCAACAATTGAAAAAAAATATATATATGAAAATGTTAGGTATGAGAATCGAACCCATGCACTCTTGGTGCTACAAGTTCTATATAATCCGTTAGATTCTTATAATTGGGTAAATCTCAGCTGTTTTTTTATCTCCAACCTCAAACATCATCCTGATTTGTAAATTGTAATATAGATATACCCAATTCAGGTTTGTCTGGGCTGGGAAACTCAAACCCGTGCCCCACCTAATTATTTTCGGGTTGAATAAAATGATGACCGTGACCGATCCTAACCCAACTTATGTATCGTCCGTCCCGCCCAAATCTTTGGTTGGGCGAGTTGAGCCCGCCTAAGTTGCAGTCCTAGTAAGAAGTACTGAAGTAGGGAACCCACTCCATGTGCTAGCTGGCTTCAAGCCATTGTCCTGAAGATGAATAACATCAAAATCTTGATGAACTTGATCTAAATGCTATTAGCCTATTAAGGTTGACGTGAATCAAAGAGTTGAAAATGAAGTTATCAAAGCAGAAGTCTACCCCCTCCCGAGCTTGAGACCAAGGCTTATCTATTAGTATTGGAAGAAAACAATCAAAGACGACTATAGTTTCAACTAATGAAAAATGGAAGTGATTAGTGAATGTTAAAAACTAATGGTTTCATTTCATTGTAATATGCAAAGTGTTCCAAACTCTAAATGGCTTAGGGAAAAGCTCTGATGCACCTGAGGGATGAGGAGGAAGAAGATTGGATGGAGCATGACTATGAGACATATGAGGGAGATGATTCTATGAGGGATTGATGACGGTAGCGGAGACAACGAGGACTAGGAGTTCGTTATTTAGTATTTATGCAATTAGGAATTTATGTACCATCCTACGTGTGCTTACTATTCTATGGATAATGTTATGTTTTTGGTTATATACTTATTTATTATTGTGTTTCATATTTTATCGTATTTGTATCGTCTATGAACATGCTATCGTGATTATGAGCTTGTGATGCATAATTGCTTAGTTCTCGTATTTTATGAGTTTATGATTATTTTGTCATGTTTATGTTTCATTTATTATTGTATTTTCTATATAAAAATATTGTATTTCAGGCCTTAAGCTCTCTAGAAACATCGTCAATGATGAGGTAATTCTACTGCCTGCAACCACTTTTACGATTGATTTCACGTTATCTCTTGCATTGATGATTGCTTCTTTTGTTTATGATTTTTTCCACTTATTTTTGAAAAATTAATGTCTACGCTTCATTTTACATTGTTACTCATCAATGCACCACGCATTGAAAAAACTTGATCGCCTCTATCCTGAAAAACGCTTTTTAAAACATTGTATATGAGAAACCAAAACACAATTATGTAAAATGACCAAGATCATCAATATAACTCTCCCTATACATAAATTTCCTGCGCAGCCTACTCTTTTTCTCTATCATTTTATTCACAACCCAAATTTGCGTAACAAATTTAATAAATATGAAGACTTTCTACCTTTACCGTCATCTTTCTCCTGTGTTCTCTTTTCTGTCATCTTTTATCACCAACAAACTTAAATCCTTAATGCAATGTTATTGGATGTAATGAACACTAGTAGCATCGAAGTTCCTTGTAGGTTTGTTCTTGTTTGCAGTTCGCCATTTGGTGATGAGGGTCACCCATATAAAAGAATGAGTTGTCAGTGAAGAATGGGAAGAGGAAGAACAAATTGATGGATGTATCCTTTTGTTTTCTAAATGAGGCATCAGAGATGTTCTCAAAAGAATCAATAGAATGGAGGTGGTGGAGGAGACGCGTATGATATACCAATAATTGGTGGCAGTGAGCCTTCATAGGCAGGTGCAGGTGGTGGTGGACTCTTGTAAATGGGCGGAGGTGGGGTTTCACATGGTATTGGATGTGGAGGTGGAGGTGGAGGTGGAGAGTGGTAGTGAACTGGTGGCGGAGGAGATGGAGAAGGTGGTGGTGGGGATGTATGATGAACAGGCGAAGGTGTTGGTGGAGGTGGCGGTGGGGATGCATGGTGAACAGGCGAAAGTGGTGGTGCATAGTGAACAGGTGAAGGTGGTGGTGGAGAAGGCGGCGGTGGAGATGCATAGTGAACTGGCGAAGGCGGTGGTGGTGGTGGTGAATTATATACAATTGGTGGAGGTGAAGAAGGTGGGGGTGGTGATGCATAGCTTATTGGTACAGGTGGCGGTGGAGGTGGTGAATTGTATACAACTGATGGTGGAGGCGAGGACTGATAAACAGGTGAGGGTGAAGGTGGTGACATATGGTGAACAGGTGGCAATGGAGAATGATCTTCACATGGTGGTTCTACGGACGGAGGTGGAGGTGGTTCTACGGACGGAGGTGGTGATAGGGATGGAATGGGTGGAGGAGGGAGAGAATGCATTGGCTGCATAGGTGGTGGTGGTGATGCATAATTATAAACTGGAGATGGAAGCGGCGATTGTGATGGTGGTGAATTGTAATTGTATACAGGTGGTGGCGGTGAATTTGAAGGTGTTGTTGGAGGATGTGATTTATGTGGTGGTGGTGGTGGTGAGTGAACATAAGGAGTTGGAGATGGAGGCGGTGGAGATGGGGATGAAGATGGTGATGTTGGACGCGAATAAATGGGTGGTGGCGGAGGAGGTGAATATGTGGGTGGTGGTGAATACATGGGTGGTGGCGGTGGAGGTGAATAAATGGGCTGTGTTGGTGGAGTTGAATAAAGGAATGGCGGTGGAGGTGAGTTAATTGATGGTGGTGGCAGCGGAGAATAAATGGGTGGTGGAGGTGGAGGGTATGCTAGTGGTGGTGGTGGAGAATTGACATGTGTTGGTGATGGTGACGGGTGAGAGCTGACTGGTGGTGGAGGCGAATGCATTGCTGAAGGTGGTGGTGAGGAAAAGACAAGCGGTGGAGGCGATGAAATAACTGGTGTAGGAGGCGAACCTGGCTGTGGCGAAGGAACAAAAGGAGTACACTTAAATGAAGTGCAATCCACTCGACGAGAAGAGAACACCTTACATTGCTTAGGTGACCGTTGTGCTGGTCTACCAGGCAAGCAATTCCTGCTATCATCAAAATCTGAAAGCCCCAAGCACACCGGAGGCTCTCCGGTAAAAAAATTGTATGAAAACGTGAAGTTCTGCAAGTTAGGAAGTGAACAGATACTTGCAGGAATGCTTCCTGAAAGCATATTATGTGCCACGTTCAGTTGCTCCAAACTCACCATCCCTCCAACTGCATCAAGCAGTGGCCCCATTATCTGATTGAAGCTCACATCAAACACTGTTACATTCTTCAACAATCCAATGCTTGCAGGCAAGCATGACCGAAGCCCATTGTTCTCCAATATAATCTCATTCAGAGTATCAGCCATATTGCCTAAGCTTGCAGGTATGCATCCCCGGAACTTGTTATTAGCTAGAACAATCACAGATACAGGCGAGTTTCCGAAATTGTCTGGAAGATCATAGGCCAAGCGATTATCGTTGATAAATATCGCATCCAAATCTTTATCAAACAGCTCCTTAGGTACCCCCCCTTCAAATTCATTGAACCTTAGATCCAAATACTTCAAGGAAGGTAACTGAAGGACGACATAAGGAAAACTCCCGGCGAAGCGGTTGTTGCTGAGATCCAACTCAAATAAAAGCTTCAACTTTTCCAACTTCTTTGGAATAGTTCCACAAAATCTATTCGAATTGATGTGAAACAATGCCAGATCAACGAGCAAACTTAATTCTTCAGGGAGGTACCCAGCAATATCACCATGGTTAAGATCAATACCTGCAACAGTTCGCTCTGAAGGATCATTCAATGCCGGAGAGCAGAAAACACCTGTGTAGTTACAAACATCAGATCCAACCCAATCTCCAGTTATGTTCATTGGGTCAGAAATGATGGCATGTTTCCAAGCTTGTAATGCAATGTAAGCATTCTTGAGTCTTGGGTTTTCAAACACGAGTGAAGGGTCTACTGTGACCACTTCTCCTCTATCACCAAACTCATCTCTATAGTATAAGAGCTGCCTTTGTCGAATATACTTTATTTCTGCATCGGTAAGTTCGCCAGAATGAGAAACAGGTGTTTCTTGTGAAGAAACAAGAAGGAAGAAGAAGATCAAGTGAAGAAAATTATGGAGATCTAAGCACTTGTTCTTCATCTCGCACTGAACATCGATGTTTTTGAGGATATTGTTGTTGTTGTTGTGTTTTTGCTTGGATTAGAATGGCAAATGAGGAGATGGAAATGGAATAATGTGATGAAGAGGAGGAATGAAGTTATGTAGACTATTTGAAGAGGTTTGAAATAACATCACATACAGCTAATTCCAGCTATAAGCTTCCATCAACAGATTCTTTCACGTCATTAATTTATCATGTTTCTCTGCTTCTTCTTTTTCTATCCTAACTTCTAATGAGAAATATGACTTGATTTTGTTTTCATAATCTCGTTCACACCTAGCAAAAGGTGGGGGGGGGGGGGGGGGGGTGTGGAATAGGACAATCAACATTATTTTTAGAAATCATCTATTGTAAATCATTATGCATATTCAATGGCATCAGCTTGTTGGTAGTTTGGATCTTCAAAATTTCCTGCATTGAAAATACTTCACTTAGTAGTTTTTAAGTTAGTCATAAATCTTAATCCATAAATTTGTTTATATGGTTAGGAATTTCAGAATAATGTAGTAAAAATTATTCTGCCAATATGTTTTTTATTTTATTTTTCTTTTTTGCTGATACTTTGCAACTATGTAACATGTCTCTACAAAGGTTTGCCCAAGCTTTATTCTGAAAACGTTTGGATAGTAATTCTTCAACTCTTAAAAATACGAATGTCAAAATGATAAAAATAAATAATTTTTTTTTTCATAAAACTATAGGGTTGTTCTCTAATAATTAATAAACACAGAAAAGAAAGTATAGTAAGGGAGGTTTGGTATAAGTTGGGGTGTTGGGCTAGGTGAAGCATAAAACACAGAAATGCAACAAAAACATTTATACATCAAGTGTAGAAGCGCGTGGGGCCCTAAAAGACAAATATACCCTCTATACTGTATTGTATTGCATTGCATGTGAGGATCCAAATTGCACGGCTGGATGGGTGATTGTGGTTGGATTGGTGGGCCCCGAATCAAATCGAACCAAATCAAATCAAACCAAACCAAATCAAACGTTTAAAGAGGAGGTTAAAAATGTATTTTTGCCCCTCAACCAGGAAAACCTCGCTAGTTTCTCAAACCAGCTAGAATTTCTGGTGATCAGGAGACTAGTTATTATTGGGTTAAAGCAAAAAAAAAAAAAAACTCAATGATTCATTCAATTCAAAGATCAACAGCTGGGATAAATGGATTTTTTTGACAAGTTGATTATATTTTTTTTTCATAGTATAGTACTAGTGTCAAAGATTGATGAAACTTGAGTCATGCAAATATCTGCACCAAATTGGAGGGTTAGAATCCTCCAAAAAAAACTATTGCAAAAGGGGGTGGGGGGCTCATCTGCACCTGCACTCGGGTGACCATAGTATATTATCAACTGAGAGAGATAGAGGAAGCAAGCTTACCTCTCCAAGAGTTGAAGACACGGTTGCGTGCAGCGACAGCTCTCAACTCAAACCCCACATGCACAGAGATATCTGATTATGAATATGGTCCCTCAAATTCATTGTTGAGGTACAACTTACAAGAGGTGCCAGTTCATTTCCACCTCTCAAAAAACGAAAAAAAAAAAAAAGCCTATTCAACTCAACATAGTCAGAAACCCAACCACTGTGCAGTCAATAAAAGCAACAAAAACAAAACATACATACAAGGTCAATTTAATTTGTTAATTGTTGTAGTGGAAATCAAAATAAGGTAAAGATGATGCAATCATAAATGACTTTTTGAGGTGTTGGAATTTGTCGACCTGTGGTAAATCTGGGTGTAGCAATTTTGGCCATTAGATTGCTTTGATTATTTAATTAGAGTTAAAATTAATTACTTTATTAATTCTAAATTTTTTAGAAAATTAATCTAAAATTTTTAGAAAATATTCTCTCTAATTTGCTTTCCTTATTTTCTCTCTTTCTTTAGTTTTTCTACAAAAACTCACCTCTACACACAAAACTGTAGAGAACAAAAAAAAAAAAAAAACTCTACACAGAATTATAGATGATACAAAAATTATAGAAATACAGATGTGAAAAATACAAACAATAAACACCTAAATATTTTAAAATATTTTATTTAAAATTTTAGGTTAGTTTGCAAAAATGTGAGTGCAACTGTTTTTTTTTTTTCTTTTTCTTTTGTTGTTCATGCATTTCATCCTAGTTATATGTTCAAAACAATTCAATGTTCAAGATTGCTAGACCGCGTGACAGTGACAAATTCAGACTCCTTTACGAGAAGCTTACATTATAAATTTTCAATAAAAAAAAAAAAAAACTATCAGCTAACCACCTTTAATCACTCTGCTAATTAGTGTCTAATAGATTGTTAATCATTGAACATGCCTTTTCTTCTTCAAGGAATAAATTTACACCCAGAAAGGCCACCACCCCACCTCCTTTGTATTTTTAAACAAAGAAATGTATAAAAATAGCGTGATTAAAAAAATGTATAAACAAGAAAGGCATCGGAATGTAGAAAGGCATCGGAATGTTATTGATTAAACCGTTAATTTTGTTATTTTCTTATACATATTATGTTTTATTTGAATTTCCTCTGTTTTGATGATTAAAAATTAGGTGATAAGGATTGACAACCTTCAGGGTTTTCTGACTTTCTCTAATGCTTAGACCAACATTAAGGGTTGACAACCCGTTGATTTGATTGTGTTTCAAAATCAGTTCAATTGTTTATCTTACCAAATATGTCGGTTTTATGCCTCACGAGCAAATCACACCTCCGAACCAACACCCTTGCATCATATTTTGGACAAAGCGGCTGTTGAAACTCGAAATAATCTTTCTCCAAACCCAATTGTCACAGACACATCCCTTGCCTCTCCCTAGTCTCAATTTTAAGCCATCAATTACCACAGACTTAACTCTTCCTTCACCTGTCCTAATCCTACTCCGTTCAGGTTAGCCCCTGAAATGTTCATAGTTTCTTACGATGCAAGCTTTTATGCGTCTTCTCAAAAGGGTGCTTTTGTATTTTTGCGATGGATGCTCATGGGGAGATTCAGGAGCAGTTTGTTGATACTTTCCCAGGTAAAATATATGATAGTACCATGGCAGAGTGTCTGGCAGCAAAAACAACTCTTCTTCTCATCTAGGCCCGTAACTGGAAGACAAGTGTTTTGCTGGGGGACTCTGGAGCCCTTCACTCCATGTTGCAGACTAATCTAGATGATGATAGGATTATTACATGAGAGACGCAGACGAACTTTTGTTGGATGTGGCGTCCGATTATGCTTCTATAAACACGCCATATTTGTTGTTGTTGTTTTCTTTTTTTGATAAAAGCATAATGCATAAGAATATATGTTATAGTACTGAAGTCTTGCTGTAGTGGCTAGTTTGTGAGCCTCATAATTGAGCTCTTTACTGATAAAAATATATAACCAAAGGGGATGAATAGTAAGTAGTCGCCGTATGCTGCTGATGAGGAGACGCCATACCTAGTCCATGGCTACAAAAGGGTGCTGCAAATCATTATACAAAATGGAATTTCTAGAATCTCCCAACAAAAAGCATGTTTTCCAATGTCGTGCTTGGATGAATAGAAGAGTAGCTTCAGCTGCATGACATTCAGTTATCATACTGTCTATCACCTTCCCTTCAATAGGGATTGCCACCTAAGCAATGAGCTCACCTTGGAGATTAACAGCAGAAACACCAATTGCGCCTTGGTGAGATGAGGCGAAGAAGCAAACATTATAAGTAACAACAACTGTATCCGGATCCTGGGGGTGTGGAATAGGTCTGAGTTGAAGGGATCTAGAATTTGAGGGTGATATCTGATTGTTTGGATTTAAACATGAAGTAGTTGTATCCTGGTTGTGGCTAACTCAGTAAGAGGACCATTAGAGGTTAGTTGGCCCGATTCGGAAGGTGTAATGGGTGTATGGTTTGATCGAGAGTTGGTAACTATTGTGGCCAAGAAATGGTGAATAGAATCTATTTTGTCAGTATCTTGACTGGTCGAAAGACGCTGATGACTCGAGGAGTTTTTGTTCATGGGAAACCATTGGTATTTTCAGGTTTTTCAAGTAAGGTGAAAGGAATATAGGAACTGGTGCGGGCAGAACTTGGTATTGTTGAAAACCTTATTATTCTGAGTCTACCAAATGGTTAGGAGAAAGGCGGTGAATTTGGCAATCATTTCTTTTTTGATATATTTGTGCATGTTGGCAGTATCCCACATGAAATTGAGAAAGAGCATGGTATTTGGCATCGCAAAGTTATCATTGCACCAATCAATCGGGATATGAGAGATCTGCCACAGTTGGTGAATGACCAGGCAGATGAAGGATAAATGGGTAGTATCCTCTGTGTGGTTATTACAGAAAATACATCAATCTTCTTTTAGAGTGTGAAGCCTCTGCAGATTGGTCATGGTGGGAAGGATATTTTGACTGATATTCCACAGGAGGAAAAAGGCGCAAAGAGGCGTTTTAATTCTCCACAATTCTCTGAAAATTTTGTTATTTAACATGTTAGTGGTGAAAAAAGAGTTGGAGCAATCAAACTATTCATTTGTGAATACCTTGATTACATTTTTTACTGAGAAGATTCATTTTTTTATCTGGCAGCCAGATGAGTTTATCAGGACTTTCAGATGGTCTAGTCAGGATGTCCTGAATGTCTTTAGCAACCGAGGGAGGGAAAAGAGAGTTAATGAAAACATAGTCCCAGTGATGGTGATGATTAGAGGAGGCAGTCCATAGATCAGGGATCCTGGCAGGCATGCTCTGGTCCTGAAAGTTGGGAACGCAATTAGCTAGCACCAATCCAAGTTTGACCCAACAATATTTCCATAGGTCAATAGAATCGCCTAACAACACTTGCCAAACGAAATGATGCTTCATTTTGGCCAGAGCAAAGAGATTGCCTCTCCAAGAGAATGAGGCAATTGAATGGGCTTTAGACATTTGAGAGATGCTCTTGGAATGAAAATATAGAGCTTTAAGTCTTTGGACTCGCACATTAGTGGGGGAGGAGAGCGCTTGCCAATTACTCTTAGCCATCAGAGCTAGATTTTTGTTTCTGGTGATAGGAATGTTAAGACCACCTACATGACGAGGCTTAGAGATGTGATCCCAGGTGCATAAATGTTTTGCTTTATTGTCAGCTGTCCCATTCCACAAAAAGTTACGGGCAAATTTATCAATTGTAGTGGAAATAAAGATAGGGCGAAGGAAAGTTTGCATGTTATAAATTGGGATAGAGTTAAATACTGCTTTGATTATAATCGTACGGCCAGCCTGGGAGAACACTCTAGATTTCCAGCTAGAGAGTTAAGCATTGATATTCTCTAGAGGAATTGGAAGTCATTGGCTTTCTTTTTGGAAATGAGCAAAAGGGATCCAAGGTATTTGTCTCTAGGGTTATACAATTTGGAACCCAATATCCTGTTCATCATTTTTGCATGTTTAAGGTGAATATTCGAGCTGTAAAAAAAAGAGGATTTATCAAAATTGACTCTTTGCCCTGACGCAAAATAATACTGGTGAAGGATATCTTTAACTGAGTGAGCTTCGACAAAAAATCATGAGGTCATCTACATATAGCAAGTGACTGATAGACGGGGACTATCTTTTAATAATAATACCTTTGTGGGTTCCTTTAGATTTAGCACGAGCGAGAAGATGGGAAAGGGCTTCGGCAATAAGAATGAAAAGGTAGGGGGAGAGGGGGTCTTCTTCCTGAATACCCCTAGATGGTTTGATAGGGGAAAGAAGAGAACATTGAGCATGACTTGCAGAGAGGTAGTGGAGACGCAATGTTCGATCAATTTAATCTATTCAGAAGCGAAACCAAGCCTATCTAGAATTTGGAGTAGGAATGACCATTCCACTATATCATAGGCTTTAGTCATGTCAATTTTTATCGTCATCTAGCCTTGTTTCTTTTTTCGAAAGTGCTTCATTGGAAAAAAAAAAAAAAGGTTTCATGAGCAATGCTAACATTGTTTGTTATGAATTGACCTTTAAGAACAACTCATTGATTGGGAAATATAATGTCATTTAAAAGGGATTTTAGGCGATTTGAGAAGATTTTCGAGATAACCTTGTAAATAACATTATAGAGCTCTATTGGATGAAACTTGTTCGGAATCACTGGATTTTCAACTTTAGGAATGAGAGCAATTAAGGTCTCATTGAGCTTATGATTCATCTGACTAGTATTGAAAAAATGTTAGAAGACAACCTCATAGACATCATGCTTCACTATATCCCAATGGTATTGAAAAAAATAAGCATGAAAGTCGTCAGGACCAGGCGTTTTGTGACTACCCATATAAAAAAATAACACGACTGATCTCCGATTCGGTTGGAATAGAAAGAGGAACATCATCTTCTGCCCTACTAATGACTAGAGTGGACAGAGACAATCTCAGAATTGGGATTAGGCTAGAAGAACTGAAAATATTGGCAAAGTAGTTATTGAGAACTTCCTCAACAACAGCGGTGTCGGAATGCCATACATTATCTTCATCCTTAAGGCGGAAGATATGGTTCTTTTTGCAGCGGAGCAAAGCAGAGAGATTGAAGAATTTAGTATTTTTATCTCTGTTTCTGAGTCAGAATCGACCAGACTTGTTTTTCCAAAAAAGTTCCTCTCGTACAAAAAGTTCTGAAAGTCTATATTCCAACATAGAAATTGCCAAAGCATGGTCCCTAGAGGGGGCTCATTTTAAAGTTTGTTCAGAGCCTTTTGAGTTTCCAGAATGGAGAGTTGAATGTTTTTGAAATCAGAATTGTTCCATCGATTAAGACAATAACTCAGTTTTTTGGTTTCAAGATGAAAATTATTATCCAAACTGGTATGTCTTTTAGGAGCCTAAGAAGAAGTCACAAGCTTCCTACAATGGCGGTCTCTAGTCCACATGTGAAAATATTTAAATGGTTTGGGACCCCTATAAATATTCGCAACAAGCTGAAGAGAAATGGCTTTTTAGTTTGAAGTAGAGGTGTGAATTGTACGTGCAGTAATAGAGGGAAAAATGTGCATCCAATCAGTAGTCACAAGTACTCGGTCAAGCTTAGGATTGATACCATTTATGTATTTTCGTTTGTTGTTCCAGGTGAATTGGGAGCCATTAAGCGGAAAGTCTAAAGGGCATGGGTATTAGTGAAGGTTCGGAGATGGTTCAAGGAAGATAAAGTAGGCTAGTTCCCCTCCATTTTGTCCTTAGGTCTAAGAATGACATTAACATCCCCAATAAGAATACCCGAAAAAAATTAGTAGTGATACATGGTAGACATAGTATCCCAAAACTATTTTCGGAGAGAGGGGTTTGGTTTACCATAAGCAAAAATAATCGACCAAGTAGATAAAGTACAATAATCATCTAAAATACAATTAAAATAATATTTACAAGATGAAAGGATGGTGAAATGAATACCTTCTTTCCAAAATAGTGCAATGCCACCTAAAACCATTAGCTACAACTGAGACTCCATGTTTGAAGTCGAGTCTCCAGCGTAAGTGGTCCATGGAAGTTGAGGATGCTTTGGTTTCTAACAAAAAAAAGGATATCTGGATTGGACTGATGGGACAAGGTCTTTAGATTTTGGAACGTTTTGGCAGACACGATGCCCCCCGCGTTTCAAAAGCGAATCATGAGAACTTGGACGACCCTTCTACGACGGTCGCCAGAACCTGAGCAGTCTCAGAAGAGGTTGTGATCATAACGAGGATAAGAGATGATGTCTCTGAGAAACCAATAAGATATGCTACCGTTGAAGTACTCCTCGCCACCACTGAAGCAGGAACTAAAGCAATTAAAACTGACGGCCAATTAAGTCGGTTGCCGTCAATTTAACGGTGTTAATCTCATGCTTGATCTCCGTCAAAACGGCGGTTCCAACTGCCACAAAAGTTGACGGCAAATTAACCATCAAAGTTGTCTTGATTGCCTTTGGTGTATACATTATAACGACAGTCAACTTGTCCGTTAACCAACTGTAAGTGTTTGAGTCATTATCACTCTCCGTCCAAACGGCGTAATCATCAACCGTTAAAATTGACGACAAGTAACAGTAGATACCATCGGCCATTAAGTGGGCAAAATATAACATCAACCGTCAAAATGGCGTAAACATCAGCCGTTAAGTGGATATTGGAAGCAAACATTACTGCCAGTAGCAGAAGATAGAAGACAACTTTGCTATTCAATGTCTTTACTCTTTTCTGAACAGCTGCCAAAGCAAAGGTCAATGGATTGAGGGGGGCTCCTGCGCACAGTGGGCAGGAGCAGCTCCTGTGCAGGCCTCCCAGCCGTTGGATTCTAATCTAACGGCTCAGATCATATAAATTTGAAATTCAAATTTTATTTAAAAAAATTTCCCGCCAAAAATCTCTCTTCCCAGATGATCTGAGCCGTTGGATTCTGATCCAATGGCTGGGAGGCCTGTGCAGGAGCCCCCCTCAATACAAGGTCAATGGGGTTGAGGTTTTGATGCTTTGATTTCCAACTGTCTCCGTCAAAGAAAAGTTACCGAAGATCCGGCCGGTAGATCCAAAAAGATTCAGACCAAAAGGATCTGAGATAAACTACTTTAACAGTGTGTAAATCTTGGATTTGAGCTGTGAGAGAGGTCATTGAGATTCGACGGCCGCGACTGATAAAAGAGCAATGGGATTCGGCCGAGATTTGAGTATGAACTCCATCCACCTCAATGGTTACTATAATCCGCAAAGATGAGTAGGGGGATCCGGCCATCTCAATGCATGCCGGCAAGAACTTGATGCCACAACTCCCCATCGTCTCTCAAACCTTGGATGTATGTTGGGACGTTCTTTGAAGTAAAGGAGGATTCCCTCTGTCTCGCAACCGGAAGCCAGCCCTTGGGGGGAGGTGAGTTCGTGATAGGTGTCACCGGGGAATAGCTGGCAATCTTTCATAGCCCATTGAACCTTCATGAGATATAAAAGAAATTGAACCTTGTGAGTACTTTCATGGGTTGAATGATTATTTTTGTGGGAATGGTAATACTAGATCACTGCTTGTAGGAGGGATTTGTTGGTGGTGGATAAGGTGTGAGTGGTTGTTTCAAATGGAGTGGCATGGATATGGAGGGGGTGGTGTATATCTTATTGGGTTTGGGTTTGGGTTTGGGATTGAGGTAATACGCAGACCTATAGAATCCATTAGTAAGAAGATGTAGCAATCATGTTCCTGGAAAATGTATGAGCACCTCCATAGTTGAAAGCAGAGCTGGTAAAAGAATGAGATGGGTGCAGAGAGTGGGAAGAAGGTGGTTTGTAAATGAGTCTTGGTAATACGTTGGTATTGGTATGCGGTTTATGATATGAGTGAGTAGTCATGGGGATGGAATAAGGATGGATCAAACTCAGAGGATGAAGGTGGTACCGGGTGTATGGCTATGAGGAGAGAAAGACAAGAAGAGAAACAAAAAAGGATATGCACTTCGCCAGAGACTTGCAAAAACAACAAACTTAAGGAGAAGCAATAAATCAACAAATAGAAATCAAGGAGCCCGCACAAGAGAAGAAAAAAGAGTATGAAAGAGGGGATATGAAGGACTTGGATGAGATAGAACAAGTGGATGGAATGATGATAACACGATAGGAAGATAGAATTCGGTTCGAGTTTGATGTTAATTGAATCGTAAATAACCGAAAAACTCTATTTGGTTACACTTCTCGGCTGTGACATTCATTCAAGGATTCTTTGCTGTAAAAAAAATTGTGTTTTTAAGATTTGTTTTTTTGCCATATTTTGATGTTCATTGTATAACTAAACATAGTGTGTCCTAGCATTGTTTAAATACCGAGGACGAAAGAGGAGTCTGTTTCATTCAATTTTACACAATGTTTACAACAAACTAGGATCTTGACGCGCTTTACCTGTGTAAATATTAAATATTTTTATTTTAAACTTTATTATAACCTTTCAATAATAAATAAAAAGTCTTATCGAAATTCTAAACAAAATAATTATTTATAATTTAAGGGCTTATATATAATTTAAAAATAATTAAGGATTTTGAATAAATTATGTTAGGGGCTAGGTATAATTAACAATATTTGAGAATGACGAGTTTTGATAGTAAATAATCTAAATTTGGGAGGGTAAATGACACGTACATATAATAGTTGTTTTCATTTAATACGTATAATAGTTGTTTTCATTTAAAATCACAAAATTACTCTTGGTCACTGTTGACTACTTATTGGTTTTTTTTGTAAATATAACAAAGAGCTGGGAGGGTATTTTGGCATTCCAAAAATCAAGACAAAGACACACACATTCATTGTTCCTAAAGGAAACTTGCACTATATAGTCCAAATTTAGATTTCACTCTAAAGAACTTGCAATCCACCACCTAAACTCTTGTAATCTAAGCTGGTCTGGCATGGAGCTACATGGGGGCACTTGCCTCACTGACTTCTGAAAAAAAATTGTTATTTGTGATTTGCCCACCCATGTGACGTCGACAACGTCGTTTCACCCCTCGTCTCTTCCTGTCTTTCTCTCCTTCCCTCTCTGCTTGATTCAACCACCAACAACCCCAGCCTCTGTTGTCTGCTTTGAGGAAGAAGGTTTTTTTTCTAAAAAAATATTTTCTCAAGATGAATTTGTATCTCGATGTCTAATTTTGTATTTTATTCATAGGATTTTTTCTGGAGATATATGAAAATTGATCCCTTAATTTTTCCGCAAGATATGTTTGTATATTGAGGTTCATCTGTGGGTTATCATTTGAAAGACATTTTGGTAATCAATGTGAGTCTTTTAACAGTCAATGTATGTTGACTGCTAGTCCTGGGTGGAGATTGCAATAGTTATTAATGATGGGAGTAATCTCTAATTAGCTATTTATAATAGGTGGCACATCGCAAATAACCTAATTTTTTTGTCCACGTATAATTTTACATTTGAAATTAATTTTTACCCCTTAACTTTATATACCAATTTGATTTGTCCCCCCCATATATTTATCTTTTGTGCTCTTATAAAGTAGCTTGTTGGATTCATTTTCTTTCCCCAATTTGATTAGATGAAATTTTGTTTAGCAATTGGTGTTTTGTATAGTTATTTATGTATTGTTCAAATAAAAAAAATTGTATCAAAGTAAATAATTATTATATTATCATTACTTAACTTTGACTCATCACTCGCCCCCTTCAACAAAAATCTTAGCTCCGTTACTGAGGCTGGTTGCAGTATCTATTATATCATTTAATTCCAATAGCCTAGATTTGTATAATCATAATGCTTAGTTACAGCCTCACTAGGTGGAATAAGAAAGACTTTTAAGAACATTCAGCTGGGCATCTCTATTACTATATCTTCCTAGGATAAACTCCAAAATGATCCTCCTTCGAAAGACAATGTCATAGCCATCTCCTTACTGGAAGAGTTTCTCTCTGAACTTCAGCTTCAAGAGGAGATGTTTTAGCGTAACAAGTCCAGTTCTTTCTGGCTTAGAAGTGGTGACAAGAACACCAAATTCTTTCACCTTACTTTCTTGCTTCGGAGGAAACAAAACCTGATTTTTCGCCTTCAAGATGGCAACAATGTGCGGCATTCCACATCGAAAACTATTGGAGTTGCTATCAATGACTATTTCTCTAGTATTTTTCAATCCTCTAATCTGACTCCTAATCCGATGATTCACGCCTTATTTAGAACGATCATCTCGGTGGTGGATAATGCAGCACTGTTGGCTATTCCCACTGCAGTTGTTTTCGAGATGGGCAACCACAAAGCTCCTAGCCCTGATGGTTTTCACGCTTTCTTCTTTCAATATTACTGGGATATTGTGAAAACAAATGTCATAGAGGTTGTTACGCATTTCTTCACTTCCAACCAGTTAGATCCTAAGTTGAATGAAACCTTCATTGCTCTGATCCCTAAAGTGGGCAATCCTATCTCGCCGGATAAATTTCTCCCTATAGACATATGCAGTGTAATTTATAAAGTGATCTCCGAAATTCTTGCCAACCATCTCAAACCTTTGCTCGATAACATTATTTCTCCTAACCAAAGAGCATTTCTTCGAGGTCGCTTGATAGCGGATAATGTAAGCCTTGCTCATGAAACTTTCTACTAGATGAAGCATTTTCGAAAGAAAAAACAAGGTTTGATGACAATCAAAATCGATATGGCCAAAGCCTATGATCAAGTCAAATGGTATTTTTTGACTTAATTGCTCAAACAACTTGGTTTTGTAGAAGGATGAACTGAAATGATCAATCAATGTGTTTCCACGACTTCTCCTTCTCAATGGTTCTCCCTCCCTTCCATTAATCCTTCTAGGGGCATCCGCCAAGGCGACTCCCTATCTCCTTACCTTTTCATGTTGGTAGCAGAAGCGCTCTCACGCTTTATTTATAAAGCTGAAACAGAAAGCAGAATCAATGTATCAAACTCCGGAGACATTCTCAGTCAATCAATCATTTTCTCTATGTGGATGATCTGATGCTTTTCTGCAGAGCCTCTTTAGCCAAAACCCATTCAGTTAAAGATATTCTACAGCAGTATTGTCTGGCTTCAGGTCAAGGAGTCATTTATGACAAATCTTCTATCTATTACAACTCTAATGTGCACCCTAAACATGCTAAAATGATTACTAGGATTTTGGGCTTAAAGATAAATATATTGGCTCTCCCCTTATGTTTTCTAAGAAGAAAGCTATGGACTTCCAATTCCTTGTTTACAAAGTTAATGCTAAATTTTCTTCTTAGAAAGCCAAAATCCTCTCTCAAGTGGGTCGCACTGTAATGATAAAATCGGTTCTCAACTCGATCCCCATTTACACTATGAGAACTTTTCTACTGCCTTGCACCGTCTCAACAAAATTGGACGACATGGCTAGGGATTTCTGGTGCAATGGGGCAACAGAAAGGTCAAACATCTTTGTACTTGGGACCAAGTTTGTTTGCCCCAAATTCTTGGGGGTCTCAATATTCTTTATTGTAGGAACATAAATCTTGCCTTATTTGCCAAGAACATTTGGAATGCCCTCTCCTTTCCTCAACACCACCGAACCCGCCAATTCAATTCGCTCTATTTTCAATCCAAGAGTATCTTCCAATTTGGAAAACCCCTCATTGGCTTCCTTCGCTTAGAGGGGGAACCTAACGACCCTTCTTAAAATGAAGCGCTTTCTTATATAGCAAATCATATCTAGGAATCAAACCAACATATGGCTAGGATGTTGCGTCAAACCAGATATTATTCTTGCGGATTGTGTTGCTGACTCTACTAACCCCAGTTTTCCTCATTCTATCCGAGATCTTTGCACCTCTCCTCTTGGAGGTTCCTATCACTAAAATTCAAAACTTATCAACTCTCTTTTTTCGAGTTCGGTGGCTAGGGATATTCATGACATTTTAATCAGACCTACTGGACAAACTCTTTTGGACTTTTTACAAAAGAGGTTTTTTTTTTTGTCAAAAGTGCAACGCATGCTTTCACCATTGGCCATTTGAAAAAATCTACTTCCCTTCTCTCCTCTCCCACTTTTGGCTCTAAACTTTTGAGATCCATCTGGAGAATCAAAGCCCTTCCCAGTGCTTTGTTTCTCCTCTTGAAAATTAGCCAAAATTTGCTTCCCATGAGATCTAATCTAGTTAAGATCCATATCCCCATCGAGGATAGTTATACCTTTTGTCATGCCCAGAAGGAATATGTGTTCAATCTTTTCTTCATTTGCCCTATCATTTCCCGATTTTGGCTTCTTTATACTCTCCCTATTAATAGGGCTGCTCCAAACCTTAACTTTCACTCCATTCCGAGAGTTCCAATTCATGTGGGATTCTGCTAAAGCCCAGGCAATGAATTCTGATGAGATGTTTTCCCAGTTTACCGCCATTTTTATGACTATCTCGTACATGCGCAATCAAACTATTTTAAACAGAACCAAAGTCTCCCCCAATGACCATTTGTATCCCATTATATAATCTTTGGAAGTCTTGGCACAAGCAATGGTTCCTTACCAGATCAGACTCAGCCACACCCCATTTTCCATCGATCCCCACATCCTAGACACAACCATCACAGACAAGCAGTTTGCCTCCCGCTCCTCTATAGATCTGGCCCTAGCCTCAATGGTCCCTTTTCCTGTTCCTTCACCTTAGCAGTTTTTCCTGGACCAAATCCACTCATCCTGCACCTACAGGCTTAATCTGAAAGCAAACCGCGCTCAGCTTCTTCCACTCCGCCTGATGGAAATATCGTTATTGTCATTTTTGATGCATGCTTCTTTGAGTCTACCAAGTAGAGGGCATGAAAGTTTCAACAACCGACTTGGTTGGGAATGTTATGTCTTCTGTTGCCTGTCAGATAGGTAACAAAGTTGCTGACGGCACGATGGCGGAAGGTTATGCGGCTGAAGCAACCTTGCTACTCATTCAGGCTCAATGATGGAGGACCAGACTTCTTTTTGGAGACTCTGCGATCCTTCTTGACCTCATCTAGGATGGAGAATCTTAACAACTATCTTTTATGCATTGGGTCTAGCACCCTTTTATTTGTAATATTAATCGTCTGCTTCTTATGCTTCCTTTTTGGCAAAGTAAATATATATCTAGAGACCTTAATAGTAAGGCTCATCTCTTGGCATTGACTGTCGGGAGACTTGGTTGTACTAACTTTTAGTTTTTAATACATTGCCTAAGGCTTTTAACAAAAAAAAATAAAGTAAAAACTTGACATCCATAAATGATGGCTTTTATGTAAACCAAAGCTTAAGGAGAAAGCGGTTGAAGAATCGGTCAACTATCAAATTATACTTAAGGGCAGAATTGAAAGCTTTAGCTTTTCGGAGTAGGTATGGATCACAGTACGTTGCAAGATTGTTCAAAGGTCAGCAATGTTTGACACCACCAAAAGTATTTTCCCACACCACTACCTATTTTTTTATTTTTTATCTACTGAACCACACCACTATTAAATAAGTATTTTTTTTTCATCTTTCTCTTTTCTTTTCTCCCTCTCTTTTATTCTCATCTCCTTCTTATCTTCTTCACTAGAAGAACACCACCCGCCCTACCTACCACCAGTCATACCTCCCTTTCACCGCCTTCATTTTCTTCTTTCATCTCTTCCTCTTATTCTCCTCTCTTCTTATGCACAACCCCTTCCCGCATCTTTTATCTCCTCCCCTCTTCTTTTCTTCACTACACCAAAAATGGCCATTAGCAACGGTTTTAAACCGTGGGGGTAACCCATTGGCACGGCTTAGAACCGTGGGCTGTAGAGGCGTCGCTAAATCCCTAGTAACGGCTAAAAACCGTGGCTAAAATATTAGCAACGGTTTTATCTTGATGACGGTTGATGATTTAGCCACGGTTATAAACCGTTGCCAACATCTTAGCCACGATTCTAAGCCGTGGGCAGGAGTAGCCACGGCTTAAAACCGTTGCAAGTTTGGCCACGGTTTTAAGCCGTTGCAATAGCTTTAGCAACGGTTTTAAGCCGTGGCCAGTACTAGCCACGGTTATAAGCCGTGGAAAGGTAGCCACGGTTTTTAGCCGTTGCAATAATTAGCCACGGTTTTAAACCGTGGCAAATTTATTTTTTTTAATAATTTTTTTTTTTTTTTTTTTTTTTGCTATCAAATGACTTTTTATTACATCTTATAAGTTTTATTTCTAGAAAATAAAAATTTTAATGTGCCAAACTTAAACATTTCCATGAATGGAGGCAACGTAATGTAATTAATAAGATAATGTATTACATTGAGTCACAAAATCTATCAAATAATATCTCAAATACAATGACACACACAAACTTAAATATCTCAAATACAAAGAAAGTGGAACAATGTTGCTGCTGCTGCTGCTGCGAGAGACGCAATGCTGCTGCTGCAAGGGACGATCTGCTGATGATGCGAGGTACGCACTGCTGCGAGGGAATCACTGCTGCTGCTGCTGCTGCGAGGGACGAACTGCTGCTCTGCGAGGGACGCACTGATGCGAACTTGCTGCTGGTCGCAAACCAGAGTGCGCTCTGTTTCACTGCAGAGTACCCACTGTCCTGGCAGTTATGATCTGCGGATTTTTGAATGCAATCTGGGTGCTGCATTTCACTGCTTGCACTCATTCCTGCCGCAGGTCTTGGATTCCAAGCAAGTACATTACTTTAACATTTGGAGAACTATTAATAAATATGCAGTACAAAAATGAAACAGAGAAAACTAAAGTTTCATCACCTGAAAACATTTGGAGTGTATGTTCACTTGTTTCAAATGAAAGAAACACGACAAATTCATTCGAAAGATGCTATCATTAAATGCTTCTCTATAAACTTAAATGAGTTTGAGAATACCCAAGTTCTATTAACTTGACAACTGAAAAGTGTTCCATTAAGCTCATGTGGTTCAACAAAAAAGACTAACTTTATGGTTAATAAGAAAAATTTGCCCTAGGCGAGTTAGAAGAAAAAAACAACTAGAGTATCTGCTACAGTACACATGCAAACATACCTCGTTTGCTGGGCGTCCGTAGTCAACGGGATCTCTTCTAGTAATTGCTTCCAAAACAACAACCCCAAAGCTATATATGTCACTCTTTTCATTCAAAAGTCCAGTATTTGCATATTCGGGTGCAACATATCTGGAAAAGTTATGTCACATTGGTATCTATTATAATTCTTTGAACCGTGGCGATTTGAAACCAATGATGCAAAAACGTAAAAGGAAAAGGAAAATAACTCATTGAGTTCCACTGAAAAAAATATTACCCGAAGGTCCCCATGACACGGGTAGTGATATGGCTTTTTCCAGCACCCAGTAACTTGGCCAGACCAAAATCAGATACTTTAGGATTGAAATTGTCATCTATTAAAATGTTACTAGATTTGATGTCACGATGTACCACTTTTGGTTCAACAGCCTCATGCAAGTAAGCAAGCCTGCAATGCATACTTTTGGTTCAACTACCTGTCATTGAAATGGGTAAGGGTGTTATAATAAACAAAATAATAATAAATAACATTGACATACAAAATCCAAATATAAAAGAGCAAACCTGGACTAAGACAGGAAGAATGTCCATGCCAAACTTAAAGCACCAAATGAAGTCAGCCCAAGCAGTCAGCTCCCAGCAACCCGGACAGCACCAACGCAAGCTCTGTTTCGCAGCAGCGTGCAGAAAAACCCGCAAGCCTCCCAGCAGACCTCAACCACAGCTCAAAACCGGTGTGCTAACTGCGCACGCTGAAACCCGCTGCGGCCAGAAACAGCACGTACAGCAGACACGCTGAATCGCACTGTCTGGATCAACATCGCACTCTGTCTGAATGCAGAGCACGCTGAAACTGCAGCGCACCCTGCCTGGGACGCGCTCTGTGCTGCAGTGTTCGGATCATCCCTTCCCTTTCAGTTACCGCCGGATTATCTCCAGTGTTTACTGATAAAGGAGGGAGTAGCAAATTGAGTTCTGATTCAAATTAATATTCAAATAGAACATATAGAAAATACAAGACTTGCTGTTATATATTTAAAAGTACCTTTGTCAAAGATTACAAATCTAGAATTATAATCATTGAATCTCTTACGTGGGAAACACACAGAAAATAAACTGAAAGCAACAACTTATTCCAAGTCAAGTTGTACTTCCATTCATGTGTTCTATCCTTCACCTGTGAGAGTTCAGTGAACCTAAACTGAATGTTGACATTCAACACACCGCGTGTAAATTGGATTAAAATGGTAATGAAATACCAACAGTGTTACTCTTTCAACAGTGTTACACAATATTTCAAACACTGGGATGATAAACTTCAGATTCAAGTTTCCAGCCACAGACTAGAAAATACAGTGGTCATCGATATGACTAAAAATGAAGAAAACTGATTACCTTCAGATTGATCTAGTGAGTTTTTGCATACAGGAATCGAGGACTCGTTTCAACATTATAGTAAATGTTACAGAAAGCTATATATATTTACCAGGCACATGTCAATGAAGCTTGACAGCTATCAACCTCCTTAATTATTAGACCTTGATGCTATGCAAACTCTGTGACTTCAGAAATTTGCTCAATGTGAGTCCATAGCTGTGGTGCCAGAGATGCACCAAAGAACGATTTGTTTTTACCTGTAACAGACAAAAATATCAGCAATGGCGTAACTTAAATAATAATGGAAGGAAATAGTAACGGATGAAAGATGGTTAAAAATGAAGACGTGGATGAACAATCTATCTTGTCAAAGCATACCTTAGTTTTGTGTCACTTCATAAAGAGATGTGCATGCCTATTGATCATCGTAATTAAAATCCTCATCATCTTTAATATACTTCTCCTGCACTGCAGCTACTGTGGAACTGCATTGTCAAGGAAAAATAGGAAAGAAATGCCAAACCTGCTAACAATAGTGTATTATCAGATTACAATTTATTATAATTATATGATGCAGCAGTGAGCATTATTTGGGTTTTGTCTAGGATATCTCCACCTTAAAGTAGAAACTACTTAAAAAGAGTAACACTTTTCATACTGACCATAAGTGCAGATAGAAACTAAAAATAGAAATTTGCCTTCTTTACGCTTTGTATAAAAGTGAAACATGTGATATGATTTTACCTCACTACTTTGCAAGCTGTTGTAAGTATAACATCGCTTGCTGGATATTGAATTTGATTTTCTTAAGAGTTGGACTTCCATACAGGCATGGCTCCAAGCACTCAATAGGAACATATCCAAGCCAAAGCTAATCTATCAGAGAAAACCATTATTTGGTATTTTACTCAAATATAAAAACACCACATAAAGTGTACCAGGAAACTGCATGTTTCTGTCTTTCGTTGGAGACAATCGACATGCTAGACACTTTATGTGGGGATTTGAAGAACCAAGCTTTCCAATGTGTCAGAAGTCAGAGTTTTCTGATTTTAGAAATATGGTGGGTATATATATTTGTGAAAAATTATTATCAATGAAAATTGACTGCCATACCTGACAGTTAGATGAAATAAATACATAAATAATTAAAACTGCAAATGCAAACTTCACAAAAAGCAGTCAAGCAATGAGAGTCTTAAATATGTATATTGATCATAAATAAACATGAAAACGTAAATATAGTCAGAAAATTCACCATTAGACTCTTGGTTTTTGGGTGTTTTTGTGTAGAAAATAGAACTCCTGTATAAAGAAAGACATCATAATCAATATCAAAAGCAATAGATATAAATATGAGAACAAAGCAAACTGTAGTATATGCACCATAGCAATCAAAGATGAACTAAGGTCATACCAATTGTTGCGAATGAGAATTCAAATAGAAGAAACAATGTTTCAAATGGGATGAGGCAAGCAATAGTCATTTTGTGGTTAAGTCTATAGATACTTGCACTTAAGCTTCAGCTAGTTACCTTAAAATGAACAATCACATGCCCGTAAAAGTAACTCTCGCAATAATAATATAAACCAGTCTATACTAAAGAGTAAAGATTATAATAATTAAAATATATTGTAGTTAAATAAATCATACGTACAAGACAGAGAATGGGCACAGGTTGCATGCTCATGCTAATCTTGATTAATATGCCATGTGATGCATGCAAATCTTCTATAATGTTACTAGGACCACTCAACAACCACACAAAAGAATTGATAACATTACCAAAAGCAATGTAAATAAGCACTATAAATGGAAGAAGAAACTAAACCAGTTAGCTTAATTCTTTAAAAAAAACATTGATCTATTACCCCTTTGGCACCAGTACGAGAAAGCATCCGCACAAACATACTGCTTGGTGACTTGTTTTGCATTTCTGCTATGGATCGTACCGCAGCCACGTAGGAATACTTGTTCGGCTGCCTCTTCTTAAACACATACACATGATTGGTGTTCATTTTCTCCTGAGCAAATACCAATATTCTTCCAAACCAATGGTACTAAAATCCCACCACAGCGCACATAATTTTCCAAATCAAACACAACCAAAACTCAAATTCTTCTAAACAAACACAAATTATTCCAACCCACTACTTAAATCCCACACAATAAACTTACTTGTCAAATTGTCCAATCAAATATACTAGAACTTCAAAACATTGAGTGACTGGGGGGAAAACATCACAAAATTTTAATAAAAAATTACAATTTCAAAACTAGGCTTTGCGATTAACAACTTAGATGCATAAACTTACATAGCTGACAGTTGTGTTAGAGATGATAACGTACTTGGGATGCTTCTTGTGAACTGATTAGCTGAAAGAAATCTGTCATACATGAAGAAAAAAATCTTTCATATAAGTTCCTTAGGAAAGATAGAGCTACAGATCACAAACAACATAAAGGTATTATTCAATCAGCAGATTATGTGTAAGGATCAGCTAGAGTCAAAATTTACGACTTACAAGTTTATCAAGGTAGAAGGCAGGTGAGATGGAATACTCCCTCCAATATGATTGCCGCTGAGATCTCTACCTCAAAGAATGAAAATAAAATGTAAAAGAAAAATTATAAATGATATTTATTTAAACTTAGTTGAGAATGGTGAAAATTTCAGTATGCGGCATTTGAAACATTGTCGATGCTCTTCCCTTCAAATCGCTTTCCATTTTAAACAGGGCACACTATAGCCCACTTGTTGGCTTCTAATATAGCACACAACTCACATTAGTGTCATAGCGAGTCAAGTGGGGTGTGTGAGCAGACTCTAGTACATTGTTACTACATAAATCCTCAGAGTAGGAACTGGATGCTTTCATATAAATGCCTCTATACTGCCTCTATACACATGGTCTATTCACATGGATAAATAAAAATATATAAAGAATATCACTTACATTGTTTTTATTGCTATAAACAATTGCAAGTTATCACCCAATCCTCCACCCAAATTTGCAGCATTAATCGTTCTGCAAAATCAAAACACTGTTACAATCATACACAACATACATTGACAAAATCCCAAATCCCCTGTAAAAAAGAACACTCATACATCGAAGTTATGTTCGAATCAATACACGCAACCCCTTGCCATGCCTCCTTACAAGGATCACCTCCATTAGAAATCCATCCCGGAAGAGCCGGATTCTCCATTGCGACAAATAAGCTATTTATTGCGGTAACTACACAAAATTTCACAATGCACCCAAATCAACAAAACTCAAAATACATTCACCAACACTAACAATTATCAAATTCTTCAAAAAAAAAAAAACACAAAATGAAATTAGTTTGACTTTACCATCTTGTGGATTAGTGAAGCCGTGCGAAACCTTCGCAGTAAAACCCACCATTACAACAATTAAGATCTGAACAAAGACCCCCCATCTGAAACACCACATTATTTGAGAGATAACCAACGAAAAACCCCGAGAATCTGAAAATAAACAAGAAAAATGAATCAGAGATATCTCAACCAAACCACACAAATCCCCCATTATTTCCATCAATTGAACAGAACCCATTATCACAAACCCCAAATTGAATCTCAAAACAAGCAAAGAAAGAGATACACTCACAACAAAATTCATGTGCCCCAAAAGGGTCTCTCTATCCAATCTGATCAAACAACACAACTTCAAGCACACAAGAGATCTCACCAAAATTGTTCCAAATCAACTTCAATCTGCTGTCTAACAAGACCCTTTTCTTCAAAGTAAGCACTGATAACAACCCATGCATCTTCCTGGGTAATCTCATTCTGTTTATCATCATCATTATACATGGCATGATCATATTCCCCACCACCAACACCGGACATTCTCAGAAACCCTAGAAACAAAACCAACAAAACCCTTAGTTTCTTTTCAAATTTTAATGAACCCCAAAGTATATTTTGTGTTTAACATCAAACCCCATGGGTAGAAAACCCCATTAAAGGAAGATTAAGTGTTTGTTTTACAAATGGGGTTTGTTCTAATTTTCAACAAAGACTGAAACAGCAAACCTTAGTTTTTTAGCAAACCTTACGAGAGAATCTGCAGTCGCTGATCGATTTTGCAAAATGGTTTGGAGATTGAAGACGCCGATCAAGGAGGGAGGAAGTAGAGGGAGGAGGGAAGTCGAGGGAGGAGCAGGGAAGTAGAGGGAGGAGGGAAGTCGAGGGAGGGAGCAGGGAAGTCGAGGGAGCAGGGAGGGTCGATGTCGAGTGGAGGGAGCAGGAAAGTCGAGTGGAGGGGAGCAGGGAAGGAGGAGCTTCGAGTGGAGTGGAGGGGAGCAGGGAAGGATGAAGTCGAGGGAGGAAGTCGATGTCGAGTGGAGTCGAGGGGAGCAGGGAAGAGGAGCTTCGAGTGGAGTCGAGGGGAGCAGGGAGGCGGGTCGATGTTGAGTGGAGGGAGCAGGGAAGGAGGAGCTTCGAGCGTGTAAAAGGAGAGGAAATAATCGAGCGCCAAAAAGGCCGCCCATTTTTTTTTTCAGCGTTTTTTGTATAGCCACGATTTTGAGCCGTTGCTACTATTAGCCACGGTTTTAAACCGTGGCCAAGTTTTTTTTTTTGCAACAGTTTTAAGCCGTTTCTACTATTACCCACGGTTTGGAGCCGTTGCTACTAGTACCCACGGTTTTGAGCCGTTGTTAGTTATAGCCACGGTTTTAAGCCGTTGGTCATTATAGCTACGGTTTTTAGCCGTGGCAACTAAACCAACAGTTTAGAACTGTGGCCAGCTCGGCGTAGCTAAATTGGCCTTTTGGTGTAGTGCTTATTCTCATTTTCTTCTCATCTCTTCTCATGAAGAACCCCTCCTTCTTTTTCTCCCCCATCTTGTTCTCTTATTTTGGCCCCTCTATAGGAACCTCCCTCTTCTTCTCATCAAGTCCTGATTTGATGCACATCTAGAGGAGGAATTGTCAATTTGAGTTGAAACTTTAACGTGTTGTTCCATCTGGACAATTCCTCAAATTTCTTGCTCATTCATGATGTTAATTCATAAAAATTTCTTTCAAATGTGCCTGACGAATTTCGTGCATATAACAAGAATTAAGTACAGAGATGAAAATTTTATGATTCCTCATTTCTTCACTAACCCACACTGTCTCACAATGTATGTCTCAAATTCATTTACAATGCGACAAACACTACTTGAAAGTGACAAATGATAGAGAAATTGAACATCGCTAACTCATTGCAACCTCAACAAAATGGCATAAAACAAAACATCAAAACTCAAAATCTGAAGCATAAAAATTTGAATAGACTATGCGTTTTCACCCATTCGCATTAAATAATGCGAGTGGAAGTTTCACATTCACACTACCCTATTTTGTTTACTGGATAGATTGAGCGACTTTAGTAAAATTACCATAAATTGCTCATTTCAAAACATTTGCAACTGATTCAAATGGTGTTTGATGATACATCAAAATATACCGATCATCACGGCTATACAATGGCAGAGAGCGACCATCGCGAGAATACATCGTCCCATCTATTGAGCCAGCTTGAAAACCCAAGAAGAATAAAGCCAACTATAGAGGCCCACTATAAGAAGATATAATCAAAGCCTGAATCCAGACCCAAACGAGTCAAAGTCCAAATCCAGGCCCAAACGAGTTCTCTCATAAAGAAGAGGAACGTTGCACCAAAAAGAGTCGTGGAGGGAGTTACGCCTCCACGGACGCATCTCCATCAAGGAGGAGACTGTTACGAGAAACATCTCATTCTGTTGCGCCTCACATTATAAAAGGTAAAGGGAACATTCGACACAGATATGCAACTTTAACTGAGTTTTGTCTAGATTTACTTCCTTCTTCAAACAGAGTTGCTGACTTAAAAATGCATTCGGTCACCAAAAATGTGGTCTTTGGCAGTCTAACAAATATTTTGTAGGTCAAACTCAAAGGAAGACGATTTTTTGATGCATCAGTGTTAATTAGGTAACTTAGAGTACTACATTTTTTGTGTTTTGATAAGCTTGAGAACTAGTCTCAATTGTGCAACCTATTGTGATTTAATGACAATCACTCAAAACTATCTAGGAAAAAAATGGTATTGTCCCTGACTTTCGGCTAATTGATACACTCAATTGGCACCGATTCTCAAGCTCATCAAAAAAAAAAAAAAAAATGTAGTACTCTAAGTTATCTAATGAAAACAATTTGAATCACTTCAAAATGTTTTGCAATGAGCAATATTTGGCCATTTTACGACAATCACTCAAAACTGTCTAGAAAATAAACAGTCTGTTTTTTCACCTAAACGCATTGTACAGTGGAAATTGGAGTCTCAAACTCGCCCAGACCTATGCTAATGGGAGTCTCAAATTTGCCCAGATCTGTGCGAATGTGAGACTTCCACTCACATTGTCCAATGCGAATGGGTGAAAACATACACTCTGTCCATCCTGGACAGTTTGAGTGATTGTCGTAAAATGTGTGGGTGTTTAATCTGAATTTTCCATAATCACTATTGTCTAAAGTTTAATCTTAATGTTTCTCCTGCTATCATTGTTTATTGTTCCAAATTTTAGATGAAATATTATCCTTTTATGAAATGTTTCTACTCTGTCAGTTAGATTTATTAACTTCTGTTTCAAATTTGGGAGAGTGGAACTGAGAGGGAATATGAATCCTTTGGGAGAGTGAGTAGAGTGGGGGGGGGGGGGGGTGAATGGAGGAATGGTGGTAGTTTTTTATGGAGAAGAGAGGGAAAGAGTAGAAGAGAGGGAGAAAAGTGGCGGGGTGGTGGTGATGTTTGATGGAGAAGAGACGGAAAGAGGCGGCGAGGTGGTTGTGGTGCTTGATGGAGAAAAAAGAGAGATAGGTGGAGGTGGCAGTGGCGAGTGGGAGAGCTATGGTTGGGTGGTGGCAAGTCGAATGGGAGGGAAGACAATCGAATTTGGGGGAAAAAGTGGAGTGTTTAGTTGATTAAGAGGGAAGACAATCAAATTAGGGGGAGAGAGTGGAGTGTTGAGTCGATTGGGAGGGAAGGAAAATTGTTTCTTTCTTTAATTCATGTGGATGTTTATATTGGTGGTATGGGAGAAAAGTGGTGGTGTGGAAAATAAAGTAGGTGGTGTGGGAGAGAAATAATCGATATGGTGGCGTGAGGCAGTACTTTAGGTGGTGTGAAACAGTGCCTGCCTTGTTCAAAACATGTGAATTTGATAACTTACTGCACACACAACGATATTCTTATAGTTGCTAGTCTTCTTACAGAATTGGCCATTGAGCTCAACCATAACGATGCTAAGGAGTTTTCCTTGTCTAGTACGTTGGCCACTCAATCCATTAAAACCAAACAAATGAATAACATTTCAGCCATCTAGATGATGAAGATAACCAGTCTAACTTAAATTCTGAATAAAGCAACTTCGCATACCATTTGAATTTGAACCATTATACATGGGTATTCCTTGCTCATTTCCTAAAGCAGACGGGTGATTCAAACTAATTAGACCCCTAGACAACACGTTTTTCCGGCTCACAATATCCATCTCAAGACCAAAAAACTTAGTTACATCCTCTCTAGGTGGAATAAGAAAGAATTTAAGAATATTCAGCTTTGCATATCTGACACTCTCTTTTCCTTTGATAAACTCCAAAATGATCCTCATTCGAAGGACAATGCCACAACCATCTCCTTGCTGGAAGAACAACTCTCGAAACTTCAACTTAGAGAGGATGTGTTTTGGCAAAACAAATTTGGTTCTTCCTGGCTTAGAAACGGTGACAAGAACACCAAATTCTTTCACCTTACTTCTTTGCTTCAAAGGAAATGGAACCTAATTCCCCGCCTTAAATATGGCAACAATGTGTGGCATTCCACACCGAAAACTGTTAGAGCCACTATCAATGACTATTTCTCCAGTATTTTTCAATCCTCCAATCCAACGCCTGATTCGGAGATTCAAACCTTATTTAGTCCAATCATCTTGGAGGAGGATAATGCAACATTGATGGATATTCCCTCTGCGGATGATATTCAAGCAGTTGTTTTCCAGATGGGCAGTCACAAAGCTCCTGGTCCTGATGGTTTTCACGCCTTCGTCTTTCAATATTACTGGGATATTGTGAACACAGATGTCATAGAGGTTATTACACATTTCTTCACTTCCAAACAGTTGAATCTCAAGTTGAATGAAAGATTCATTGCTCTAATCCCTAAAGTAGGCAATCCTATCTCGTCAGATAAATTTCATCCTATAGGCCTATGCAATGTAATATATAAAGTGATCTCCAAAATTTGCCAACCGTCTCAAACATCTACTTGATAACATTTATTCTCCTAACCAAGGAGCTTTTCTACGAGGTCTCTTGATAGCAAACAATGTTAGCTTTGTGCATGAAACTTTCTATCAGATGAAACATTTTCGAAAGAAAAAACAAGGTTGGATGACTATCAAAATGGATATGGCAAAAGCCTATGATAGGGTCGAATGGTCTTTTCTGGCTCAAGTTCTCAAGCAGCTTGGTTTTGCAGAAGGATGGATTGATATAATCAATCAATGTGTTTCCACGATCTCTATCCAAGTCCTTATCAATGGTTCTCCCTTCATCCCATTAAACCATCCAGGGCCATCCGCCAAGGTGACCCCCTATCTCCTTACCTTTTCTTGTTGGTAGCAGAAGTGGTATCTCGCCTTCTTAATATGGCTAAAACAGAAGGAAGAATTCAAGGTATCAAGATCCAGCGACATTCCCCTTCGATCAGTCAGTTGCTCTATACGGACGATCTGATGCTTTTCTGCAAAGCCTCTTTAGCTTAAGCCCATTCTGTCAAGGACATTTTACAGTAATATTGTCTGGCTTCGGGACGAGGAGTCAATAATGACAAATCGTCTGTCTATTATAATTACAACATGCACCCTAAACATGCCAAAATGATTAAGAGGATATGGGGCACAAGGAGCTATAATCCTAAAAATAAATATCTTAAATCCCCCCTTATGTTTTCCAAGAAGAAAGCTTCGGACTTCCAATTCCTTATTGACAAAGTTAATGCTGAACTTTCTTCCTGGAAAGCCAAAATCCTCTCTCAAGTGGGTCGCACTGTGATGATTAATCAGTTCTCAACGTGAACCCCATTTACACTATGCAAAATTTTCTTCTGCCTTGCACCATTTCCACAAAGTTGGACCACTTGGCTAGGGATTTCTGGTGGAATGGGGCAATAGATAGTAAGGCCAAACATCTTTGTACTTGGGATCAGATTTGTTTGCCTCGAATTCTCCGGCGTTTCAATATTCCTTCTTACAGGAGCAAAAATCTTGCTTATTGGCCAAAAACATTTGGAATGCCCTCTCTTTTCCTCAACATCACTGAACCCGCCAATTAAAGTCTCTATTTCCGTGACAAGAGTATCTTCTAGTTAAGTAGACCCCACTCCTCAACTTCCTTTTCTTGGAAGGGGAACATGATGGCCCTTTTCAAAATGAACGCTTTCTTTTATGGCAAATCATGTCTGGAAATCAAATCAATCTCTGGCGGAATTGCTGGATCAAACCATATATTATTTTTGCGGATTGTTTCCCGGACCCTACCGATCCCAATTTGCCTTGTTTGTTCAGGACTTTTGGACCTCTCCTCACGGAGGTTCTCTCAACTGAAACTCGACACTTATCATGTATCTTTTTCTGAGTCCAGTGGCTAGGGATATTCAAGACATTTTTATCTGACCCTCTTACAATCCTGACAAACTTCTTAAGACCTTCGACAAAAGAGGCATTTTTCGATCAAAAGTGCAATGCGGGCTTTCACTATGGGTAACTTGGAAAACTCTACTTCTATTTTCCCCTCTCACTTTTAGCTCTAAACTTTTGAGATCAATATGGAGAATTAAAGCCCCTCTCAGCGCCTTGTTTCTCCTTTGGAAGATTAGTCAGAATCCGCTCCCTGCAAGAGTCAATCTTAAAAGGATCCATACCCCCATTGAGGAGAGATGCACATTTTGTCATGCCTAGAAGGAACACATGCTCCATTTTTTCTTCCTTTGCCCTATAGTCTCCAGATTTTGGCTTATTTCTCCTCTTCCTATTGATTGGTTTGCCCCAAATCTCAACCTTCAATTTGTTTTGGGAATTTTCGAATACATGTGGAATTCTGTTAAAGCCCAAGCAATGAACTCTGATGCGATGCTTTCCCAGTTTACCGTCATCCTTGTGACAATCTGATTTTCTGTAATCAAACTATTTTCAACAACACCAAAAGTCTCCCCAATGTCATTTGTATCCCATTGTAAAATTTTATGGGAGTCTTGGTACAAGCAATGGTTCCTCACCAGATTAGACTCACACACACCCCATTTTACATCAACCCCCACCTCCTGGACAAAGCCATCACAGACAAACAACTTACTTCCCGAGCCTCTATAGATCTGAACATAACCTTAGAGGTCCATTTTCCTTTTTCTAGGTCTTCACCTTCACAGCTTATCTTGGATCAGATACATTTAGCTCGCACCCACAGGCTTAATCTTAAAGCAAACCATGTTTATCCACTTCCACTCAGCCTTGATAGAGATACGATTATTGTCACTTTTGATGTTTGTTTCTTTGAGTCTACCAAGCAGGGGGCGTGGGAGTTTCAACATCCGACTTGTCTGGGAATGTTTTGGTTTATGTTTCCTGTCAGATAGGAGAAAAGTTTATGACAACACAATGGCGGAAGGATACGTGGCTAAAATGGCTTTGATGCTCATCCAGGCTCAACGATGGAGGATTGGCCTTCTTTTTGGAGACTCTGCTACCATTATTGACCTCATTCAGGACGGCGACTCTCAACACCTCTCACCTATGCATTGGGTTTAGCGACCTCTTATTTGTAATATTAATCGTCTGCTACTTATGTTTCCTCCTTGGCAATGTAAATATATATATCTAAAGACCTTAATAGTAAGCAGGCTCACCACTTAGCATCAGTAGGCGGACTTGGTTGTAATAGATATTAGTTTTTAATATATTTCCTAAGGCTTTTAACAAAAAAAAAAAAGGTATCCACTTTTCCATTTTCTACAAGTTATCTTCCTAGATTTAATGGTGATCTATTTTGTGTTTTAGCTGTATTGAACACCAAAATGGACTCTAGTTCTCATGGACAAATGCCTCCAAAGTCTATTAATGTGCCACATTATATTGAGTACCTTACAAGCATTCGCAGAAGGCTCTTCCAAGGCATTGTAGAATTTATGGACATCCAGCTGCAAGAACTTAAAAAATACACCATTCTTTGGAGTGTCTCTAGTCAGTCAAACATCTGAACAATAGAAATCCGTATTACTCATGTTGGTAATAATATGAATTTGGGAGGGTAAAATGGTACATACGTGTAATATTTGTTTCAAATTAAAATTACAAAATTATCCTTGGTCACTGTTTACTACCTATTGGTTTTTCTTGTACATATAAAAGAGCTGGGAGGGTATATTGAGCATTCCAAAAATTGGGACAAAGACACACACATTCACTGTTCCTAAAGGGAACTTGCATTATATAGTCCAAATTTAGATTTCACTCTAAAGAACTTGAAATCTACCATCTAAACTCTTGTAATCTAAACTGGTCTGGCATGGAGCTACATGGGGGCACTTGCCTCACTGATTTTTGAAAATATTTTTTTGTTATTTGTGACTTGCCCACCCTTGTGACGCCGATGACATTGTTTCGCCCCTCATCTCCTCCTCTTTTTCTCTCCCTCCCTCTCAGTTTGATTCAGTTAACAACAACCCCAGCCTCTCTTGTCTGTTTTAAGAGAAGAATTTTTTTTTGATATTTTCTCGAAATGAATTTGTATCTCGATGTCTAATTTTGTATTTTATTCATAGGATTTTTCTGAAAATATATGAAAATTTTGATCCATTAAATTTTCCTCAAGATATGTTTGTATATCAAGGTTAATCTGTGGATTATCATTTGAAAGACATTTTGGTAATCAATGTGAGCATTTTGACAGTCAATGCACGATGACTGCTAGTCTTGGGCGGAGATTGCAATAGTGAGGCACTTTTGAACCAAATTTTGATTTTTTTTTACACTTTTTACCCTTCTTTTTAAAACACAACCACAAACACCATCTATAGAAGGGGTAGAAGTGTAAAAAAAAAAACCAAAACTTGGCCCAAAAGTCGCTCCTAAACTTGGCTCCCTAAAATTGTTGATTTATAAAAGGTGGCAAATTGCAAATAACCCAATTTTTTGTTCACATATAATTTTACATTTAAAATTAATTTTTACCCCTTAATTTTATATACCAATTTGATTTGTCCCCCATATATTTATCTTTTGTGCTCTTATAAAGTAGCTTACTGAATTTATTTTCTTAGATTAAATGAAATTTTGGTTAGCAATTTGTGTTTTATATAGTTATTTATATATTATTCAAAATTAAAAAAAAATTGTATTAAAGTAAATAATTATTATATTATCATTAATTAACTTTGACTCATCACTCCGTCCCTTTCAACAAAAATCTTAGCTCCATCAGTTAGGCTGGTTGTAGTATCTGTTGTAACATTTAATTCCAATAGCCTAAATTTTTATAGTCTTAATGCTCATCATTAGTAAAAACTTGACATCCATAAATGATGGCTTTTATGTAAACCAAAGCTTCAGGAGAAGTTAGCGATTGAAAAATCGGTCAACTATCAACCTATACTTAAGGGCAGAATTGAAAGCTTTAGCTTTTCGGAGTAGGTATGGATCATAATACGTTGCATGATTGTTCAAAGCATGTGAAATTGATAACTTACTGCACACACAACCATATTCTTATAGTGAAGAAAGTAGAGAGCTTTTGAAGGAAAGTAGAGGATTTTTGAAGGGGGAATTCTAATTGGCGATTTCGCCATACAGATATCTCAAACCTTTTTTCTCCATCATTTTGGAAGCCTTTAGCAATTATTTTCTCTCTGGAAGGTGCTAACCATTTTGCTTTGTCTTTTACTGGTTTATGAGTGTTCATTTGTTTCTTCTATCTTACAAGTCTCCGATGTATCGCGATTCTGGAATCAATTGTCTTGTTCTCCAGATAATTGGCGGGGAAGATAATTATCTTGTCAACATTTAATTTTGTTCATCATCACCAGGAAATTAAATCACCGCTCTCTTTTCTTCCAATGAGTCATCATTTTTCAAATCTTTCAACCCCCCCACCATCATCACTTCCACAGAGCCTCTTATTTATTCCTTAGCTTCAATGAGCAGACGGTACTTTCACAAGATTATGATCCTCACATAGTAGCAGACACTTACACTTACCTCTACCAAGCGCATCATTGCTATCGAGCGTTACTAATGGATTCCTCTACTCACATTCAATCCTCCTCACCATTAATTCTTCCTGATTTAAATCTAAACCTACCCCCTCCAAATCATCAATCAGATATTTCTCCTCCATTCTCAATCACACCCACACACCAGCCAACAAGAATATATTTTCAGCCCCTTCACGTATTCCTTAATGTTTAATACCAAAACCAAGACACAAGCCCATGCTCGATCCTTTCGCCTTGGCTAGTCACCGAAGAAACTAGCTCAGCTCTCCTAGTTCATTACCATTTAGAGTAACCAGAGCCACATCTTCGAACCAAGATCTAATCATCCATCGGTTAGGAAAATGCTTCACGAATCAGTTTACCATTCCGGAGCCGTCTTTCGCGAATGCAAAAGAGGAAGATACACAAGATAAGCCCCTTCTCACCGTGGCCAAGTTCTATAACCCACAGTTTGTCCGTGCAGACTTGTTTGAAGCAGAATGGTCCGCTTTGGAAACTACTCAACAAATCCAAGTAGAAATGCTTGATAACAAGGACGATCAGTCAAGCCAGATCAGATTGAGTTTCTTGACAGAGAAGAAAAAGATAGTGTTGAAAATAAAAATAAAAATAAAAATAAAAATAAAAATAAAAATAAAAATAAAAATAAAAGAAGATGGGTTTGAATCTGGTTTTGAACTCTTGATCTCTCTATTTTTTAGTTTCACATCTTCTATACAACTCATTCTAAAGGAGTTTATAAGGAGAGTGTTTGAACTTGGGTTTGGACCCTTTGGAGTACCACACTTTTGTGTTGAGGGGATAGATAAACCCGCACGCATTGTAGCCGTTGTCCAACCCATCGGGTCATTTAGAGATCAACCCATCTGAAAATTTATTTTTTAGGGAAACTGAGTCAGAGGGCTGACCCTGTCCTCTCTCACACGTTCTCCACGCCATACATTGTGCCGCAATAGCCGAGATTTTCTCACACGTTTTCCACGCGAATTTTTTCCATACATTGCGCCGCAATAGCCGATATTTTTTATCTCAACAGATGCGTTTTACTCCCTATAAATACAAACACAAACTCAGAGCTTTACACACAAGAACAAAACATTTTCGTTTAGTATTTCAATCAGAGAAGGTTCTAAGTTCTGCAGTTCTGTTCATATGAAACTCTTTCAAAGAGATTTTCACAGTTCTGTTTGAAATGAACTCTTTCTCTTCGTATTTCACAGATCTTCTACCACATATAATTTAAGAGCTTTTTCGTTTGAATTTTATACATTGTATTGGTGATTCCAAGCAAAAACGAGATTAAGGGTGGATAGTATTCCGTTCATCAACAGTGCATTTGTTTGAACGAGACAGATAAGAATTCTGGGTTGTTTTATCTTGGGGACGGCGGGGTTTTTAGACTGCTTGTACACTTTTGGACAGAGTCGTGAAACGTCTTAAAGAAATCGACCTAGTCCGCGACTCAACCTAAGAACATTTGGTAACTTCGTTCATGTCTTTTAATTTAAATCTCTACATTTACAACAATTTCAAGACGAGTCTATTTCTGCCATGACTACAATTACTGAACTTGCTGCAAAAGACCTTAACAGGCCCTTTCGCTTTGAGGACCAACAATTTAAAAGATGGAGATAAAAAATGTTGTTTTTCCTAACGACACAAAAGGTCGCTTATATCTGTAATACTGAAAAACCTGAATTGCCTGTTGACCCTGATGAAACCCACACTAAAGAATTAGATCGTTGGATTGAAGATGATTTTTTTGTGTAAGAATTTTATCTTGAATGGTCTTTCTGATGAACTATATGATTATTATTGTTCTGAAAAAATCGCTAAAGATATTTGGGAAGCCCTTAGAAAAAAAAATATGACACTGATGAGGCTGGCACAAAGAAATATGCTGTTAGTCGTTATCTGAAATTCCAAATGACTGATGATAAGTCTGTGGAAACTCAATCACACGAGCTTCAAAAAATTTCTTATGAAATCATATCTGAGGGGATGATCTTAGATGAACAATCTCAAGTAGCTGTTGTGATAGACAAATTGCCCCCTAGCTGGAAATATTTTAAGAATGTCCTTATGCATAAAACCAAAAAGTTTTCCCTAGAAAGCCAGATTACTCGACTTCGAATTGAGGAGGAAGCCCGAAAACAAGATCAGAAAGATGAAATTCTGATTATTTCAAATCCGAAGAAATCTACCCCTGTGGCTCTGAAACCCAGTGAAAAGACTATGAAAAATCAGAGTCACAATAAAAATCGAAACAATCAGAATCGGAACCATCAGAACCGGAACAATCAGAATCAGAATCCTCCGTGAAATCAAAATGGACAAAAACACCCCTCAAGGATTGAACCAGCACAGTTCCCATGCTACACCTGTGGTAGGCCAGGGCATATGGCAGGAAACTGCCGGAACGGATCTCGTCCTGCACCACAGGCGAACCTAACCAAAGACCAACTTATTGCCATGATCTCTGAGATCAACTTTGTTGGTGGATCCGAGGGATGGTGGGTTGACACTGGTGCTTCTCGACATGTCTGCTATGATCGAGAAATGTTCAAGTCCTATTCTGAAGCTGAGGACAAGAAAGTGTTGTTGGGTGATTCCCACTCCACTATCGTTGCTGGAACTGGAGTAGTAGAACTGAAGTTTTCCTCTGGAAAGACTAATATCCTGAAGGATGTCCTGCATACTCCAGAGATGAGGAAGAATTCAGTCTCTGGTTACCTTCTGAAAAAGGCTGGGTTTACTCAAATTATAGAGGCTGATTTGTATACTATCACGAAGAATAATGTATTTGTGGGGAAATGATATGCCACTGATGGAATGTTTAAGTTAAATGTTGATGCTAATAAAATTTCTAGTTCTGCTTAGATGTTGTGTACTTTTAATATTTGGCATGCTAGACTCTGTGATGTTAATAAGCATATTATTAAAAACATGAGTAACTTAGGACTAATTCCAAAATTGTCCTTAAATGATTTTGAAAAGTGCAACTATTGTAGCCAAGCTAAGATAACCAAAACACCACATAAATCTGTTGTAAGAGAATCTAAACCCTTAGATTTGATACACTCAGATATATGTGAACTTGATGGTGTTTTGACTAGAAATGGAAAACGTTATTTTATTACGTTTATTGATGATTGTTCTGATTATACCTTCGTCTACTTAATGAAAATAAGAGTGAAGCCTTTGACATGTTTAAATTATTTTTAACCGAAGTTGAAAATCAATATAATAGAAAGATAAAGAGACTTAGGAGTGATAGAGGCCCTGAATATGACATCAGTAATTTCATAGAGTTTTATAATTCTTAAGGAATTATTCATGAAAAAACTGCACCGTATTCTCCTGAGATGAATGGCAAAGCTGAAAGGAAAAATAGAACTCTTACTGAGTTAGTAGTTTCCATTCTACTTAACTCCGGTACTGCATCGCACTGGTGGGGAGAAATTATTTTGACGGTCTGTTACGTGCTAAATAGAGTCCCTAAATCGAAAAGTAAAACCTCTCCTTATGAGATTTTGAAAAATAGACAACCAAACTTGTCATATTTGAAAACTTGGGGTTGTTTAGCTTATGTTAGAATTCCTTATCCTAAAAGGAATAAGCTTGCCAGTAGGGCATATGAATGTGTATTCATAGGATATGCCATGAACAACAAAGCTTATAGATTCTATAATCTTAAAGATCACGTTATTATAGAATCAAACGACGTTGATTTCTATAAAGATAAATTTCTTTTTTATTTCGAGGAATAGCGGGGGTACATCCTCAAATAACGTGCCTTTGATCAGAATGAATGAAACCGATAAAGCCACAGAATCTGAGCCTAGGAGAAGTAAACGGAACCGAACTTCTAAAAACTATGCCCCCGATTACTAATACTTTACAGTCGAGGAGGATCCCCTTAGCTTTCAAGAAGCCTTATCCTCTATAGATGCCAATTTTTGGGAAGAGGCTATTGATGATGAAATGGACTCTCTTGAGTCTAATAGAACCAGGCATATAGTTGATTTTCCACCAGGTTGCAAGACAATAGGATGTAAATGGGTATTTAAGAAGAAATTGAAATCCGATGGTAATGTTGAAAAGTTTAAGGCTCGTCTTGTAGCCAAAGGGTTTAGACAGAGAGAAAATGTTGACTTATTTGACACATATTCTCCTGTTACCAGGATTACATCTATTCGAGTGTTAATTTCTCTTGCTGCAATACATAATCTAGTATTGCACCAAATGGACGTTAAGACTGCGTTTCTTAATGGTGATTTGGAAGAAGAAATTTACATAGACCAACCTGAAGGTTTTGTTATTCCGGGGCAAGAACATAAAGTTTGCAAACTTGATAAATCACTTTACGGTTTGAAACAAGCTCCAAAACAATGGCATGAAAAATTTGATAATCTTGTTATCGCACATGACTTTAAAGTGAACGAAAGTGACAAATGCATTTATTATAAATCTGAAAATGGCATTTGCACTATTATATGTCTATATGTGGATGATTTGCTTATCTTTGGTTCTAATATCCATGTCGTGAATAAAGTGAAAGCTTTATTGTGTGCGAACTTTGATATGAAAGACCTTGGAGAAGCAAGTGTAATCCTTGGTATCAAGATTACTAGGTCTAAAAAGGGAATTTATTTGGATCAATCACACTATATAGAGAAGATCCTAAATAAATATAATTACTCTAACTGTAAACCTGCATGTACTCCTTATGATCCTAGTGTAAAGTTGTTCAAGAACACCGGTAACGGTGTTAGTCAATCTGAGTATGCGAGCATCATTGGTAGTCTTAGATATGCTACCGATTGCACTAGACCCGACATAGCTTATGCCGTGGGATTACTATGCAGATTTACTAGTAGACCTAGTATACATCATTGGCATGCAATTGAAAGGGTCATGAGGTACCTGAAGAGGATTAAGAACCTTGGATTACATTATCAGAAGTTTCCCGCTGTCCTTGAAGGATATAACGATGCTGATTGGAACACCCTCTCAGATGACTCCAAAGCCACCAGTGGCTATATTTTCAGTATAGCTGGTGGAGCTGTTTCTTGGAAATCAAAGAAACAGACCATTCTGGCACAGTCCACGATGGAGTCAGAGATGATAATACTAGCCACGGCTAGTGAAGAAACAGGTTGGCTAAGAAACCTGCTAGCAGAGATCCCTTTATGGGAAAGACCGATTCCAGCTGTCTTGATCCATTGCGATAGTACCGCGGCTATTGCAAAAATACAGAACCGTTATTATAACGGCAAGAGACGACAAATACGTCGTAAGCACAGTACAGTTAGAGAGTTTCTGTCTACTGGTGTTGTGAGAGTGGATCATGTACGAACTGATGAGAACTTGGCCGATCCTTTGACGAAAGGATTAGCTAGAGAAAAGGTTTTCAAAACCTCGAAAGGAATGGGACTAATGCCCTTAGATTGATGAGTTATTCATAACGGTAACCCAACCTATAGACTGGAGATCCCAAGAAATATGTTCAATTGGTAATAACAAGTCGAGAATGATATGTAGTGAATCATGCTGACAGAATAGCAATCTCATTCCTAGATTAAAGCACGAGTTCTTGAAGCGATAGTAGGATGAGTTAAAAACTCTTAATGAGATCTATGCTCTATGTGGAGTGGAGTACCTAGCTACAGGAGTACTCTTGATAGACTCACCTAAGTGATTGTGGAAGTTTGGCCGCTTCCAATGGAATTTGTTGGCAAAATTCCTAGAGCCTTCACTATACTGGGATATACGTGCATGGCCGTAAGGCACGTGCTTTTTAGACTTCACCCTGGTAAGGTTGTGCGTGTAATGTTTGTTAGAGATAGAGTTCAAAACTACGAGTTACTCTAATATAATCTAAAGCATGAACACTACGCAAGAGTTCAAGTCAAAAGACACTTTTGTTTATGCACAATCTTATATTTTTTAGATTGCTCGATGAAAACTGTTTTTAAAAATCCAAGTGGGGGATTGTTGAAAATATGACTTTTTAAAAATAAAAGAAAATGGGTTTGAACCTGGTTTTGATATCTGGATCTCTCTCTATTTTTTAGTCCCACATCTTCTATACAACTCATTGTGGAGGCGTTTATAAGGAGAGTGTTTGGACTTGGGTTTGGACCCCTTGGGGTACCACACTTTTGTGAGGAGGGGAGAGATAGACCCGCGCGCGCCGCCGCCGTCCGGCCGGTCGGGTCATTTAGAGATCAACCCATTATTTTTACTGAAAATTTATTTAAATGAAAATATTTTTTTGAATTGCTGCAGAGAAGGGAGACTAAGTCAGAGGGCTGACCCTGTCATCTCTCACACGTTTTCCACGCGATTTTTTTCCATACATTGCGCACAATAGCCGGGATTTTTTATTTCAACAGATGCGTTTTACTCCCTATAAATATAAACACAAACTCAGAGCTTTACACACAAGAAACAAAACATTTTCGTTTAGTATTTCAATCAGAGAAGGTTCTAAGTTCTACAGTTCTGTTCATATGAAACTCTTTCAAAGAGATTTCCACAGTTCTGTTTGAAAGAAACTCTTTCTTTTCGTATTTCACAGATTTCTACCACATATAATTTCAGAGCTTTTTCGTTTGAATTTTATACATTGTATTGGTGATTCCAAGCCAAAACGAGATTAAGGGTGGATAGTATTCCGTTCATTAACAGTGCATTTGTTTGAACGAGACAGATAAGAATTCTGGGCTGTTTTATCCTAGGGACGGCGGGGCTTTCAGACTGCTTGCACACTTTTGGACAGAGCCGTGAAACGTCTTAAAGAGAGCGACCTAGTCCGCGACTCAACCCAAGAACATTTGGTAACTTCGTTCCTGTCTTTTAATTTACATCACTACATTTACAACAATTTTAAAACGAGTCTATTTCTGCCATGACTACAATTACTAAACTTGCTGCAAAAGACCTTAACATGCCCTTTCGCTTTGAGGGCCAACATTTTAAAAGATGGAGACAAAAGATGTTGTTTTTCCTAACGACACAAAAGGTCGCTTATATCTGTAATACTGAAAAACCTGAATTGCCTGTTGACCCTGATGAAACCCACACTAAAGAATTAGATCGTTGGATTGAAGATGATTTTTTGTGTAAGAATTTTATCTTGAATGGTCTTTCTGATGAACTATATGATTATTATTGTTCTGAAAAAACCGCTAAAGATATTTAGGATGCCCTTAGAAAAAAATATGACACCGAGGAGGCTGACACAAAGAAATATGCTGTTAGTCGTTATCTGAAATTTCAAATGACTGATGATAAGTCTGTGGAAACTCAATCACACGAGCTTCAAAAAAATTCTCATGAAATCATATCTGAGAGGATGATCTTAGATGAGCAATTTCAAGTAACTGTTGTGATAGACAAATTGTCCCCTAGTTGGAAAGATTTTAAGAATGTCCTTATGCATAAAACCAAAGAGTTTTCCCTAGAAAGCCTGATTACTCGACTTCGAATTGAGGAGGAAGCCCAAAAACAAGATCAGAAAAATGAAATTATGATTATTTCAAACCCGAAGAAATCTACCCCTGTGGCTCAGAAACCCAGTGGAAAGACTATGAAAAATCAGAGTCACAATGAAAATCGAAACAATCAGAATCGGAACCATCAGAACCGGAACAACCAAAACCGCAACCATCAGAATCAGAATCCTCCGCGAAATCAGAATGGACAAAAACACCCCTCATGGATTGAACCAGCACAGTTCCTATGCTACACCTGTGGTAGGCCAGGGCATATGGCAGGGAACTGCCGTAACAGATCTCGTCTTGCACCACAGGCGAACATAACCGAAGACCAACACACGACTGCTTCACAAATAAGAATTCTGGGCTGTTTTATCCTGGGGACGGCGGGACTTTCAGAATGCTTGCACACTTTTGAGAAGAGCCGTAAAATATCTTAAAGAGAGCGACCTAATCCGTGACTCAACCCAAAAACATTTGGTAACTTCGTTCCAGTCTTTTAATTTACATCACTACATTTACAACAGATAGAGTATTATGGTCTGGTCCATGGACACTTATGGGGAGTTTAGTTTCAGTCAAGGAATGGAGCATCGGTATCTAAGAATCAACTTTGATACGATCCCGTGTTGGATATGTATCCATGAATTCCCACCAAAGAAAATCAGTCTACAAAATGTCAAAGTTTTGGCCTCGTATCCAGGTCAGTTTATGGAGGTCGACATGCAATCATTAACGAAGATGGAGATTCCTTTTGTTCGGTTTAAATATGGATTGATGTTTCAAGAACTCTTCCAAGTACAATGCAAATTGCTTTTGGCATTCCAATTGGTAAACAATTTAAAGTTTCTTTTGTCTATGAAAATATGCCCCCTTTTTGCTTTTGTTGTGGTGGGATAGGGCACAAGGTGGGAAAGACATGTCCAGTGAGTACTCTCAAGCTTCTCTTTTAGCTTAGGAAGCACAAATCAGCTTCTATGCACTCCAAAGGGTGCTCCGTTTCACGGTGGATTCTCGCATTCGTTTTTATCACCATGGCTCATCATCGGCGACACAGAGTAAAGGTAGAAATCCTCCAAACAGATTCACCATTCCTCCTTCTGGATCAACAACTTCAAAACACTCGGTGCAACCCACAATCCAAACCCAACATCTAATAGAACGCTCCACTCAAGGCACTAAAGATCAAATCCAGGTCGTTCATCTCCAGGAAAGAAGGAACATTGGATCTCCTATCGAGAGCCCAAGCCCACAACAGAACTTGGATAAACTTGTGAACCGGGTTGACTCGAGTAGTACCCAAACAAACTACCCACCGACACCCATTACATCTACAACCTCTCTTCCACTGTCATTAATGCTGCCTTTTTTTTTTTTTTTTTTTTCAACTCCCCACTTCTCAAAATCCGCCCACCCATTCAAATCAAGAATTCAATTTAATGCTAACAAAGTCAACACCGCCGCCTCCTCATTCATTATCATGTCAAATCCCAAAATCTTCCTCCCATTTCTCCGACCCAAATCACAAATGCCGAGTAATTCTACCTTCCGAGGAAATGGGCGAGGGAGGGTGGCGAGCATGTGTAGAGGTGATGTGGTAAAAATAAAAAAGTGGGGGAAATCAAAATTTTGGAGGAGAAGAAGGAGGGAATCGAAAGTTTTTTTTTTCATTTTCATTCCCTTTCCCTCTCTCCATTTTGGCAGAAAAATTCTCCCTCTCCCTCTCCCCATTTTCCATCTCGACACAGATAGAGAAGGCTCCCTCTCTCTCCCCCAAAGGAAGCTCTCACTCTCCACCCTCTCCCCACCATCGACTCAAACGAAGCTAGAGAAGAAGAAAGAGAAGAAAAGAAACTCACCCTCGTTCCTTCCCTCTCGCAAAAGCTAAGGTAAGTCTCCCCTTCATTTCTAGATCTAGGGTTTCTTATTTTAGATCTAGGGTTTCTTTTCGATTTTTTTCAAGAGTTTCTGAGTTTCTGGTTTTGTTCGAGTTTCTGAGTTGATTTTTTAGGGGGTTTGGGTGAAGAAAGAAAGAAAAGAATAAAGAGAATGGCGATGACAACTCCCGCTCCTGCTCCTACTAGTGATGGTAAATCTCCATCCTCACTACTAATCTTCTTCCTTTTTTTTTTTCTTGTTTAAATGTCACTTAGTAGATGTTTTAGGGTTTTCAATTTTTAGTAATTTGCCATAGCAGAGATTTGATGTATATGTTAGAAAAAGAATAAAAAAAAAAATTTGTGATTCTTTTCTTGTTTTTGATCGCGTCTTTTTAGATCCGCTTTGAGGGATTATTAAAAAAGCAATAATAAAAAATTGAGGGATTTTGTGACTGAATCCGAATCCACATCTGAGAATGAATATGCGGCAACTTGAGAAGCCGCAATTCAATTGGTGACAATTTTTACTCATCATAGACAGAAAGTGCAATGATGCATTTTGCTTTGAATCTGCAACAATGTGAGCTACTTTATTTTGTTGCTAAAATGTTGACAATCTTACGATGTTATTTGCCTCTTTTAAGTTAAAAATGAGTTAGCTGTAAAACTATGGTTTTCTTTTGGTTTCCATTTGGCTAGTTCGAGTAGGTGGTGATTCCCTTTGTCACAACCTGTCTTGTGTTGTGATTACCAAGCTATAAGCGATGGAATGAAATTCAATACCACTATTAGTAGAAAACATTTTTGAATACTCAATGCTTTTAAAACCAAAAACTTTTTGGGTAGGACAATGTGTTAGTTCATTGGCTTAAGAACAGATTTTACTTGAAAGAACTCCCTATAATTCTAGTTTTCCATTGGGCTAAAGTGATCATATCAATACCAAGATGCTCATAGAGTATACGTGTATTCCATGCGAGAATTAACTGATGCAAAGTAGACAGTATGTGCTAGATATGAAAACAAAAAGAGACAAACGGTGGTGTCAACTGAGGTTTGGAAGCGTGTTACACTTGAGGTTTCTTGAAGAAAATTCTCATAACAAGCTAACTCTTCCAGTAATATCAGCTCTCAAGCTCCAATTTAGAATTACTTGGGCTCCAAAGAAATTACTAAATAGTTAAACTTGTTGAGTGCATATTCAACACATGTTCTTAATTGCCATTAGTCCACCCCTGCCTTGCTTCTCTTTCATGGTATGAAAAATTTCATGCACAAGGATACATTGGTGTAATTTCCTGAAGTTTCATCTCATCTTTAAGGTGAAACCCATAATTGCCTGCGCTGATTGATGATTCTTCTTTGAAAGGATTCACCCCCTAGTTGTTGGTGGTCTATCTCCAGTTTTGTGTTGGTTTGATAGGCATTTTTTTTTTAATATCCCTTTGATGGATTACATGTGTAATGCGTTTAGCTTCATTAGATATCTTGAAATTGGATGCATTCAGGTTTAAAATGATACTGTTTTGCTTGTTTTGTTTGCTTGAATGTAATTTGGGCTTTTGTTAAGATAGATTGAGAATGTTGAAAGAATTTTTTTGTGGAGTTCATATAAGGAGTTGATTGTTTGTGATTATGTTTAATAAATGCCATTTTACTTGTTTTGTTAAATCAATCATTCATCAGTGATGTTAATTTCATTTCTTTAGCTTTACCGATCTTTGGCTTTAGGTTCATAGTACCAATTTTAGATAAGCACCCTTTCATTTTCTTCTTCTTAGAGGACCTGAAATAAATATGATCAGAATAAGTTGCCTTGAAACTTTGATCTTGGTATCAATGGAAACTTCACTCCATTAAAAAATATTTAGTGCAGTAAGAAACATTTCCTTAAACATAGTAAAGGGTTGGACATAAATATTTGCGTCTGCCACAGTTATACCCTCTTGAAACATTCGAGAATGCAGACTGAATGTTGTCAATAGCTTTGTGTTATGATCTGACTTGCTCTTGCTATGTTTTGTAGATTGGAAGCAATGGAGCTCAAACCTGCTGACAGAGTCAGAGAAGGAATGGATGGAAATCTGCAGTTTCAGCAACAAAATACAACAAAGATGTATAGGAGAATTTGCTGATATGTAACTTCTATTACAGAACTTCTATTACAGAGAGTAGCAGAAACAAATGGACTGTATTGTATATGAAGGAATGATAAAAGACTGTATTGTAAATGGTTGTAATGGGCATATGAAGAGTTAACAGTTGAAAAAGTTATCTATTGTAATGGTTGTAAGAACCAATATCTGTAAATGGTTGTAATGGGCATATTGTAATGGTTGCAATATCTGTAAATGGTTGTATTGAGCATTTCTGTCAGTTGAAAGAGTTATCAATTGAAAAAGTTATCCGTAAAAAACATTTCTGTAAGTTGAAACAGTTATCTGTAAGAAGCATTTCTGTAAGAAGCATTTCTCTGTTATCTTTTGCAATTCTCTGTTATCAGTTGAAACAGTTCTTTCTTTCTTTGCATTTCTATGTTACTATCAGTGATTGAATTCTGTGAGAATTGCTATTGCTAAGAATTGCTATTAAGAATTTTGTAAGAATTGCTATTGCTAAGAATTGTTATTGCTAAGAATTCTGTCAGTGATTGCATTTCTTTCTTTCTTTGCATTTCTAAGAATTGCTATTGCTATAAAATTGTTGTTTCTTTGTGGCAGTCTTTCTTTGTTGATAGAAGCAGTTCTTTCTTTGTGGCAGTCTGTTTGATAGAATTGCTAGAAATTCGTTTGTGGCATTCTGTTCTTTGCTGATAGAAATTTGTTTACTAAGTAGGATGTAGTGATGGTAGACCTAGTAGTATCAGTAGTAAGGTTTCAGAAACTTAGGAATGGAAAAATACAGATTGGCTGACTGAACATGAAGTTTGAATGTTTTCCCTGGTAGCAACCATGTTCACTATGCAGTTTGAGCTGAACTGGAAGAACATGGTTTCTCTGGTAGCAAAGGCGAAGAACGAGTCTAAACATAAAACAAATGATGCCCAACACCATCTCAATCTAACTTGGGAAAAAAAAGAAATTAAAAAAAAGAAAAAAAAAACATAACAAAAGGAAAGGAAGATCTTAATGATTTTACCATCTGAAGACATACAAGTATAAGAAAGAAAAACTCATCGACTTGATTTCCTATTTGATTATCAAGAGCTTAAACACATACTAAGGTTCTTTGTATCTACAAATTAGTTAAACTATCTCTACTTCCAAATACCAACGTGTTACAGATATTCGAGGGCCTAACAAAAGAAGTCGCAGTTATAGTATCTATCTAACAAGCTGTAGATGGATGGGTGAAGGGGTGATAAAAGTGAGGTTTAGGTGCCACTACAAATGAGTTTTTTGTGGTGTCAATGCCTCCACCGCCTATCCGCTCACATGATGGGCACATGGTGAGAGTGGCAGCTGGTAGCTTCATATACAGCGGCGTTGATAATTTTAGTGCTTTCAAGTCTTGTAGCTCTTGATGTAATCTTCTGTTTTCCTCTGTTAGTGTTTCACAACACTTCTTCAACAGTTCGCAGTCTGCTTCAACTTTGTTCTGCATATCATAATAGGAGTTAATTTAGATACATTTGGGATGCATTGAAGGGTAATAAAGCGACTAATAGAATGCCTTGCTTACATTCTGCTGTATATATTGCAATGGAAAACAATGAAAAAATAAGTAATAAGCCATATGGAAGAAAAACAAGAACAATATGAAACACAAATTTCATCATATAATCAAACATATTACATTACATATAATTGCATCATTCGCCCAAGAGCTTAAGAATAAATTTTGTATGCTTTGACTACTTAACAACTTGTTTAGCATGTTTAATTGCTCATATAAAGGATCAATAGACCATTCATGTAAACTATTGCTGATCCAAAAAAAAAGAGAAACTTAAAATTTATACCGGGATGGATAGTCTTACTTGTAAATTAAGCAATAAACTTGGAGGGGGAGGTGGAAGCATCTGATGCTTATTATTCGGTGGAGAATCTGCAACTTTGTTAACCTCCTTGAGGAGGCTAGATATTAAAAAAATAAGTTAGAAAAGTTCTTTGACATTGAACAGCAACCCAATCATATTTCTGATCTCCTACCCATTCAAAGACATGCAGAAATGCGCAATCAAGACAAAGCTTAAAGAATAGGTGTACCTGCTAAAAGTAAAGTTTGGAGGTTCAAGAAAATTATCAATAGATGCATTTTCACTTGAACAACCACCTGCAGAGCCAGCCTACAATGGTAGAAGAACAAGTTAGTCCAAACATAATTAGGTTTTACCCGACATTTATCAGTTCAAGTGTTACTGAAACTTGAAACACATAGCATTCACCTAAAGAAGAAAAAATCACAGGTCTATTACTTAAAAAAGTAGAAAATCCCCCTTAAAAATAATTTCTAGGAGATAAAGCACAACGCTTAACCATTTCCTTAGGAAAAAGAATGACTTGTCACCAAAAATCATCCAAGTACCAGAGAAGGCATCCTACCCCGCCATCCCACTTGTATTCAGGCTCACACTCATAAGTGCATGCACAAGAAACACCAGAACAAGCTCACCCATAAAGCAAGTAGTCAACAAGGATTCACCATTTATTCTTTCAAGTTGTTATCGACATCCCGAATAGAATTGGTTAAATAATAAAAAATTTCACTTCCACCTTCATCATAATACAATATAAAAGTTAAAACCAAGCAACACTACATGAAAACAGGTAGATTGATACAAACATTCATTGCAGGGTTTTAACTCAAGTTGAACACTAAGAAGCTGAATTCCATAGACAACAATTGAAACGACAAAGACATAAATATTTTTACCATAAACAAAACAAAAGGTTTTAATTTTCACCATTTTTACCATGGCTTCAACAACTGACAATAACATCGACGTTCAAGCCTTTTTTTAGTGGATGTACCAAGTCAAGAACACACAAGAACCCAAGGTCATGGCTATAAGCACCATATTATAAACAAAGCTTTGACATCTACCAACTCAGGGCCATAATTTTTCTGCATTCATAAAGAACTTGAAGAATTAATGAACTTACACATATAACATCATTTTCTTCAAAGATGCTACGCATGTTGAGTTCATCAAGCGTTGTTCGCCGTCTCTGAAATCAAAGAAATACAGTTAAATCGACCATTGTCCACCATCTTTCATAATCATTGCAAAGTAATCTCGAGAAAAAAAAAATAAAAAAAAAACAAATTTATCAATTCCTTATTCCAAGAGAAGGGAATCAACAAATTGTTAAGGACTCAACAAGAAAAATAACTATGTGTGTTGCTATTCTACACCATTATATGGGGAAATAAGGAAGCACTTAAAATTCAAGTTAAACAGCATGATAAATCCAAGTGCATTCTTTTTTTCCATTGTTCAACAAAGTGGAACCATTCTTAGATGCTAAGACGAACTGCGTATAATATCAAAATCCTCATCACAAAACCAGGGTAAAAATAAATAAAGATCAAACCTTTACATTCTAATCGCCATTAAAACCCCAACAACTTCACATAAAAACACAAACTTGAGCCAAAAACCCTCACCTGATCTCGACTGAAGAGCAGATTGGTACCGTTTCGAGGTACTAATGAGACGACCGCTCCAGCTATTAGCATCCATGGTTGATGGGAAGAAACCCTAATTTCTGGGTCTGGGGTTAACAGTGAGGAATCTAAAGAGTGGAAATCGAGAGAGAAGTCGAAGGCAATGATGGGAAAGATTCAAGCTTTATTTGGGTTGTGTGGAAAAAGGTCTGGTTTTTCTTTTGCGTTTCTTCGAAAGTGGCCTCGAGGCTTTATTTTAGGGGTGATTCTAGATGTCGAGGAAAGGGACGAGGGAGAGCTTCTTCTCTGGCTTCGTTTGAGCTTCTTCTCTGGCTTCGTTTGAGTCAATGATGGGGAAAGGGTGGAGAGGGAGAGCTTCGTTTGGGGAGAGGGAGGGCCTTCTTTATCGCTATCGAGATGGAAAATGGGGAGAGGGAGAGGGAGAATCTGTCTCTGCGTGCGCCAAAATGGGGAGAGGGAGAGGGAATGAAAATGGGGAGAAAGCTTTCGATTCCCTCCTTCTTCTCCCCCAAATTTTCGATTCCCCGTTTTTTTTTTACCACGTCACCGCCTGCACGTGCGACCCACCCTCCCTCGCCCACTTCCTCGACAAGTAGAATTACTCCACAAATGCCATCTGCTTCTTTACTCCAACCGTCTTCCCATAAATCTCCACTTCACCCTGTCTCCCATTTGAGCCATTCTAGGGAGCGAGGGAGGGAACAAGGGAAATGGGCGAGGGATGGGTGGAAGCCATTCATCCGTCTCGAGATAAGTGACATCGGACATCTCGGATGCAAAAAGTGCAGTTATTGCTGACTTACATGCGTCTCACAGTGATTGCCTCCAAGCGCTCTCACATGCAAATGCCTTGTTGGTTCATATTACTCCAAGTGGCGCACAATTGAAAGCACAATCTCATGCAATTGCCACTTGCAGTATTACTAAGCACACACAGGAGACGTATAATTCTAGGGAGCCTGGGTTTGCTTCCTGGGGGGGGCAAAATTATCTTTTTGCCCCTCCTTTGTTGTTGTTATATTTAAAGAGTGTTTAAAAAGGCAGGGGCAAAAGTGTAAAAATGCCACCCAGGCAGCAGACCCAGGCTCCCTAGAAGCACTCAAGATGGACACATGGCGAATACATCTCATAGAGCAAGTGTCACTCAATCTGCCATTGTAAAACAATGGTATGGAGAAAATAATATGTCAGAATGAGTTTTTCATTATACAAGCAAGGGTATTTATACAAGAAGTATCCTAGTAGTTTTAGGTAACTTCTGATAAGAATACAATTCAGTTTCCACAACCACAATATTCCTAAGATTTTCACAACTATAATATCCTAATCATATCCCTATAGTATCCTAATCATATTCCTATATCATAGGAAAATCATTGATTATCAACACTCCCCCTCAAGTTGGACAGTGGATGGCAAGAACTCCCAACTTGTGCAACATGCCATTGAAAGCGTATTTTCCTAACGGCTTTGTGAGCACGTCTGCTACTTGCTGAGATGAAGTTACATACTTGGTTTCAACTGAACCATTTTGAATTTTTTCTGTAATGAAGTGACAATCTATTTCAATATGCCTTGTTCTCTCGTGGAAAACCGGGTTAGCCGCAATGTGCAAAGTAGCTTGATTATCACAGTAAATCATCGTTGTCTCCGGATGTGACACCTGTAGATCTCGCAATAAGTTGCGCAGCCAGGTTATTTCATAACAAGCACTCGTCATGGCTCGATACTCGGCTTCTGCTGAAGAGAGAGACAATTTTCTGTCTCTTTGTTCTCCAAGATACTAGTGAATTTCCCAGAAAGACACAATAACCTGTTGTTGACCTTCTAGTAGTGAGACAACCAACCCAATCCGAATCACAATAAGCTGTTAAATGCAAAGAATTATGAGCTGGGAAAAAAAGACCTATTCCTGGAGAATTTTTAAGATACTTCAAAATACAGAGTGCTACATCCCAATGTGGTTTCTTTGGTTCATACTTGAACCTGCTAAGGACATGAACTGCATAAGTAATATCGGGCCTGGTGATGGTCAAATAGATAAGGCGGCCTACCAACCTTCTATATTTTTGTGTATCTGCAAGCAATTCACATGTGTCTGACAATTTGAGATTTTGTTCCATAGGAAAGCACACTTGTCATGTTCCTAATAAACCTCCATCTTTAATAATATCAAGAGCATACTTTTTCTGAGAAATTGCAATATCTTTCTTGGAATGAGATACCTCAATACCCAAAAAGAATTTCAAATCCCCAAGATCTTTGATACGGAAACGATTATGAAGAAATTGTCTGAGGGTATTGATGGCACCCAAATCATTTTTTGTAATCAATATGTCATCAACATAAATCAAAAGGGTAGTGAATGATTTCCCTCGATTACGTGTGAAGAGGGAGTAATCAGTTTTAGATTGAACGAAACTAGCAGCTTGTATGGCATCAGAGAACTTAGCAAACCATTGACGAGAAGCTTGTTTTAGGTCATATAGGGACTTGTTGAGGCGACATACCAGATTCTCCCCTTGGCGCCGTAGACCGGGAGGTGGGAGCATATAAATTTCTTCATGAAGATCACCATGGAGAAAGGCATTATGAACGTCGAGCTGATGAAGAGACCAAGATTGAGTTCCAGCAATGGCAAGGAGACAACGAATTGTGATAAGCTTGGCAGTGGGAGAGAAGGTGTCATGGTAATCAATGCCCTCAATCTGAGTGTACCTTTTAGCAACCAAGCAAGCCTTATACCACTCGATTGAACCATCAGAACGATGTTTAATCTTGTAAATCCACCGACAACCAATTATTTCCTTACCGGGAGGAAGAGAAGTAAGAGTCCGAGTGTGATATAGTTCCAACGCTTGAAGTTCAGAGAGCATAACCTGTTGCCAATTTGGATCTGAGGCAGCATCCTCATAAGTTTGAGGCTCTACATGACGGCTGATGTTATAAATGAAAGCTACATGTGATGGTGAGTATCGATGGTAAGAAATAAAATTGGACAAGGGATAGTGATTACCTGATGAGGGAACTGGAGACGAAGGCTCTGATTGGATGGATGGTGGCAACGTGATGACATAATCCTGGAGGTGGCTAAGCAAATTTCTGGTACGGTCTGACCGGCGAGGAGGTGGTGCGTTTGGTGGAGAGACATGATCAAGAGAAGTAGGAAGCACTAGTGGGGAACTTTCAGATGAAGATGAAGGGTTACCTGGTGAGGGAAGGGTGTGGTCAGTAAGAGAGGAGAGTTCTGTATTAGCTGGTAGAGGAGTAGGGGAAGGGGACAACCCTAGTGAGTCATCGGGTAGGCTAGTAGGTAAGGCATCATGGTGGGTTGGTGGTGGTAAGGGGCCCAAGGAAGGGAAATGATTGAATTGGGTATGCTCGGTCTTGAAAGGAAAAATTCTTTCATGAAAAACAACGTCATGACTAGTAAATATTTTTCGAGTTGACAAATCATAAAGTTTGTAGGCCTTTTTGCCCATGCGGATAGTCAAGGAAAACAGATTGCTTAGCACTGGATCAAATTTGTGAGAAGTGTAGATATGTTTGGCATATGCAAGACACCCAACAACCTTTAAATGTGTATAAGATGGTGCTGCATTATACAATTTCTCAAATGGGGTTTTGTGGGAAAGAAGTAGGGTGGGCAACCTGTTGATCAAATGAACTGTTGTGAGTATGCATTCTCCCTAGAAATGAAGATGGAGGTTAGCTTGAAAGCGTAAGGCCCGTGCAGTTTCAAGGATATGATGATGCTTACGTTCGACAACACCATTTTATTGTGGTGTGGCGACGCAAGTATGTTGATATAAAGTTCCATGATCTTTGAAGAAATCCCTTAATGAAAAAAAATCTCCCCCATTATCCACACAAATAGCTTGTATGGTGGTATTGAATTGGGTTTTAACCATGGAAATTTTTTTTTGAGTAGTCCTTGTGTTTCATTTTTGTGGTGTATAATAAATACCCAAGTAAATCGAGAGAAATCATCCACAATTGTTAGGAAATGAGTTCTATGAGACCCCCAAATATCACAATGAATAAGGGAAAAAAGTTTCATAGTGGAAAATGAACTTTTGCTAAACGGAAGGCGAGTCTGTTTTGCCAAATGATAGGCGTCGCAAACATTATTCAAACTAGAGGAACAATTTAACAAAGTTTTGCCTAAAACATGTAAACACGAAGAAGAAGGGTAACCTAAACAGCGATGCCATAAGTCTGCGAAAGCGGAAGCAAGGTGGCAGGATGGTTTGTTGGTAGAAGGTACTTGGTCAGAAGCCAACGCCACTAAGTGATAAAACCCGTCATGTTGTTTACTCAAACCAATCGTCATCCTCGTTGCCAGTCCTGCAAGATACACCAAGAAGGAAAAAAAAGTCAATGAACATTGTAATCCTTTTGTGATGCGACTGACAGACATGAAATTGACTTTAAAGGTAGTAACACATAAAACATTTTTCAAAGAAATATGAGAATTAAGAGATAAAGTTCCAGTGGAACTAATAGGTGTTGTATCTTCGCTTGGCAACACTGCATAAAGGGATTTTTAGCTTTGGCTTTAAGTAGGTGAGAAGCTGAGGTGATATGGTCTGTAGCGCCACTATCAATAATCCAATTGAGATCATGAAAATGTTTGGTATTACCTGAGGATTGGTGGGAGTCTTTTTCGCTCATCATATTTTGAATCTGTTGATATTGGATCTCAGATAAGTTAGGCATGACAGCTTGGATTTCTTCTAATGTTGGGTTCGAGTTCCCATGGTTCACAGTCCTGGTGCTTGCTCCCCAATTGTTGCGGCTTCCCTTAGGCTTATTAGAACCATTTAAGCGGTGCCCGAGTGGAAATCCGTGCAACTTGTAACAAATATCAACAATATGGTGGTCTCGATTGCAGTATGTGCAATGCAAAGGCGTCTTACTGGCATTAGTAGGTGTTTGGCCTTGATGAACTGCCATTGTTGTAGACTCAATGGAAGGATTGGTACCTTGACGAACTGCCATGGTTGCAAATTCAATGGAAGGACGGGATGTGCCCAACTCTCTTTGTTTTTCTTCCTGTGTAATAAGGGAATAAGCCTTGCGCAAAGTAGGCAAGGGTTGCATGAGCAAGATTTGTCCACGAACTGCACTATAAGACTCATTAAGTCCCATAAGAAATTGCATCAGAACATTGCGCTCATCACGCTCCATGTGTTTTTTCATAGCACCACAAGAACACAAGGGCAGATCATTATATGAGGCCAATTCATCACATAGTTATTTTAGTTTGGTGAAATAACTTGCTACAGACATTTGTTCTTGAGAAAGAGAGGAAAGATCCCGCTGCAACTGAAAGATTCTTGGAGCATTGCTTTGGGAAAATCTTTCTTTGAGATCCTCCCAAACCTCATGCGCTGTAGATGAATAAATCACATTGTCTGCGATGTCAGATTCAATGGAATTAAGGATCCATGAAAGCACCATGTCATTGCAACGTTGCCAAAAAAGAAATTTGTTCATATACCCTAACTTATTTTTCGCGCTTAGGGAGATTTAGGAATATTTGTCTCTTCTGAGGGTACCTCCAATGTTCCATCAACATACCCTAACTTATTTTTCACGCTTAGGGAGATGCGCATAAAACAACACCATGTTGCATAGTTGTCTCCATTAAGAAGCTTGGAGACAAACACCATTCCAGGGTGATCAGAGTGATGGATAAGAAAAGGGCTAGAAGTTTCATGGTTCCTCCCAGCCAAAGGAATCTCTGTATTATCGCCCATGGTAAAGGGATGACGAAAGAAAGATGGCTATAGTGATAGCTGATGGCTGAAACAAGAGCTAGGATTAACCTTGTTCTGATACCATGTAAAACAATGGTATGGAGAAAATAATATGCCAGGATGAGTTTTTCATTATACAAGCAAGGGTATTTATACAAGAAGTATCCTAGTAGTTTTAGGTAACTTCTTATAAGAATACAATTCAGTTTCCACAACTACAATATTCCTAAGATTTTCACAACTACAATATCCTAATCATATCCCTATAGTATCCTAATCATATCCCTATATCATAGGAGAATCATTGATTCTCAATAGCCATCCAACACAGCAACAAAATGTTGTGTCCTTGGCCTCTTCTTCAAATCACCATCTCTCTATCAATGCTCCAATTTATACACAGACAACCAATGTTCCTCAACATTCAGAACAGTACAATATGGTCACCAACTCTATTTGCTATTGTCACTCAGTCCGCCAGCCACTCCACTGATCTAGTCAGATTTCTTAGTACAAACATGGAGACAAACTTGTTTGCAAATGAAACGGTGGAAGGCTCACAAAAGGGTTGTTTCTCTCACCCTTCAACTTTTAGACTCAATACTGTTCTATCAATAACGTATCAAATTTTTGTGCTGCTGACACCTTCAACTTATAACATGATCGATTCCTTTATAATGGAACCACCAACTCTTGAGATAGAGACACATGCCAATCTTCTCAATGAGGCTTTACCTTTTTCTATGACTGGTAATAAGGAAGTAACTCAGTCCTCCTCTCAAGAGACTTCTCAGAAGGCTCAATATGTTCCCATAGATGACTTAGGTCGAGAGGCTAGGAGGAAAACAATCACAAGAATGCAAGCTAAGCGACAGGAAAAGGTGGTGATCACTCCACCATATCATGAAAGACATGCAACCATTTCGGTTCACATAGTCAGTACTTCTCACCGCATGCATTCATCAGTCAGTGAGGCCCATGGGAAGAGAAAATTGGACCTTATGCATGAATAGGAAGAAATTTGTTGAAATCCAAATGCCATATGGTGGAGGTACCCATTCAGTATTTAGAAACTCCCTCTCAATCTGAGTCTACTTACACATAGAATGGTCAATCAACTGAAGCTACTCCACAGTCGCAACTAAAACACCAGTCCATTATTTGCACTACTGCGACTACCCGTCTTCTTCGTACATAATTGTTTCCCCATACTGGAACACGAGAATCCTCCAGTCATTCATCTACTACACCAAATCTTTTTACTACGGTAGGTCACCTGAGTTGCCATGATACTTTGTTAGAACGCAAGGGGTATGGGGTCGCCCGTTCAGAACCCTGAGGACCATCTCCTATAAATCCAAAGCAGATATAGTACTTATTTTGGAAACATAGGCAACTTCTTTCAGGATGGATCACATACGAAGGAGGCTTGGATATAAACATGGGACTTCAGTTCCGGCTTCTGGGCTTTCTGGTGGTTTAGCACTTTTTTGGAGAGAATGTATTTTCCTTACTAACATTTCTACATGTAAATATTATTTTTACTGAACTATTGATGGCCTACTATGCAACTAAAACATGGTCGATTATTTTTACTTACGGTGAACCAAACCCATCACTCAGAGCCCCTTTTTGGCAATCCCTGTCCCGACTTTATGATCTATGTGTACACACCACTATAATCATGGGAGATCTCAATGCCATCCTTCAACGAGAAGATAAACAAGGGGGTCATAAAGTCACAAATTCAAATGTCAAACATCTCCGGGACTTCCTCCATCACCACCATCTTGTAGATTTACCACTTTATGGGTCACCATTTACTTGGAATAATAAACGAAAAGATTTTCATGGAGTTAAAGCTAAATTGGATCGTATTTTGGCACCAACTAAATTGTTAACTCTTTTCCCATCAGCCAATGCTAGTACGATCCATACAATGTCTTCTAATCACAGAGCAATCTCCATACAGGACCCAAACTTTTCGGTTATTCCATATGTGGACTAGAGACCCCAGTTGTCGACAACTCAGCAACTTCTCCTTGTCTAATCGTTATCATCCAAACACTCATCAAAACTTTCTCCTGCAGACAAAAAAACTCGGTCAATCTTTCTCAGGATGGGATAAAACAATCTTCTGTCACATTGAATAGAATATCAAAGAAACTCCTTTGGCGTTGGACAAATTACAAAATAGTCCTCCATCGAGTGAAAACGCCACAGCCATTTCCATCTTAGAAGATAGACTCTCTGAACTATATATTTGAGAAGAATTATTTTGGAAAAACAGATCAGGTGAGTCTTGGCTCTAAGAGGGTAACAGGAACACAAATTTTTTTCACCTCTCCACCCTTTTACGTCGAAGGAGAAACATTATTCTTCGACTTAAGAATGATTATGGGTCTTGGTGTTCGGATGCTAAATCCATGGGTCAAGTTCTAAACAATTATTTTATCAATATTTTCCAAACCTCTGACCCTTGAACCTCAACCAGAAATTCTCTCTCTTTCACCCTGTCATCTCATAACAGGAAAATGATTTTCTCCTGGCTATCCTAGAAATGGAGAAAATACGATGAACAATTATTGAAATGGGTAGACACAAAACACCCGAACCGGATGGTTTTCATGCCTTTTTTCTTCTAGTATTATTGAGATATTGTGAAGGAAGATGTGAGAGAAGTTGTCATAGATTTCTTTACACATAAAGTCATGAATCCCAAGCTAAATGAAACATTTCTAGCTTTGATCCCTAAAATATGAAATCCAACCACTCCAAACAAATTCAGACCTATTGACTTATGTAATGTTATTTACAAAGTCATTGCTAAGATCTTAGCCAATATACTGAAACCGCTGTTGGATCACATCATCTCTACAAATCAAGGTGCTTTTCTCAAAGGTCGATCTATCTCGGATAATATTCATATAGCTCATGAGACCTTCTTTCAAATGAGTCATTACAAAAAGAAGAAACAATGTTGGATGGCCATTAAAATGGACATAGCTAAATCTTACAACCGAGTCGAATGGTCGTTTCTTATTCAAATAATGGAATCCCTGGGATTTGCGGAAGGTTAGATTAAAATGGTCAAAGAATGTATATCCTCAACATACCTCCGTGTTATTCAAAATGGTTCACCCCAGGAAAGCATAGAACCGTCGCGTGGATTGCGTCAAGGGGACCCATTATCTCCTTACTTGTTCATATGAGTGGCTGAGGCACTTTCCAGGCTGCTAGTACGAACGGAATCGTCCAACAACATCAAGGGGATCCATGTGAGATGAAACTCCCCTTCGATAAGTCACCTACTTTATGCCGATGATCTGATGATCTTTTGTTGTGCCTCGCAAACAGAAGCTCATACAATCAAATAGCTCCTTTATTCATACTGCATGGCTTCGAGTCAAGCGATAAACTACGACAAATCATCAGTATACTTCAGTTCAAATGTTCATCATCGGCATGCCCGCATGATCAACAAAATCCTAGGATCAAAATTTTATCACCCAAAGGATAAGTATCTGGGTACACCTCTTTTCCTTTCAAAAAAGGAAAGTTTCTGATTTTCAACTTCTCATCGATAAAATCAACACCAAGCTTTCAGCCTGAAAAACAAAGGTCTTATCTCAGGCAGGACGAATAGTCATGATAAAGGTTGTCATTCATTTGATCTTTGTTTATACCATGCAAACCTTTCTTCTCTCCAAAACCATTACAAACAAGAATAGATGATCTAGCAAGAAACTTTTGGTGGGCTAGCACTGCAGATGATAAATCAAAACATCTTTGTACTTGAGAACGCGTATGTCTACCCAAAATGTTTGGCAGCTTGCCACCCAACCTAACCTCACTAGCTTTGCCCTTCTCAAAGCAATCTACCTAAGGCAAAAAAAAACATTTTCCAAGTGATCAAACCGCCGAACATTGCTTTTTTTGCATGGCGATGATCCATTGCAGCATATACTCTCATGAAACGTCACTTGATCTGGCAAATTCGATCAGGACATGACATTGACCTTTGGCGTGATTGTTGGGTAAGACTGGGTCTCATGTTGGCTGGCTGTCCAACACCGACTACATCCCAAGACTCCCATAGAAGTATCCAGGACCTTTGGCACCCGCTTGACCATCACCTCATACAATGGAATATCAACTTGGTCAATGCAACCTTCCCTGAACTAGTAGCGAAAGACATTTTAGATATCATTGTTCGACAATCGACCTCCCCTGATAATTTGGTTTGGAAATTTGATAAAAGAGGGGTTTTCTCGGTTCGAAACGCCACCAAAGCTTTTGTTAGTGAATCCTTGGAATCATCTTCCTCCCAATACCCATTCAATAATGTGCTTCTTAGTCACAAAAAATCACTAGGGAAATATGGAAAATCAAGGTTTCTGCCCCAACTTTGTTCCTCCTCTGGAAAGTTTCCTAGAATCTACTTTCGACCATGAAAAAACTTTCCACTCTTCATGTGCCAATTGAGAACTATTGTATTTTTTTGCCAAAGTCACATAGAAGAAATCACACACCTCTTTTTTTGCCCAATCATGGCTCAATTTTGGCTCATATCTCCCCTGCTGATTGATTGGCGCAAGGCCAATGTGACTGAAGGTTCGCCCCCCCCCCCCCCTCCCCTTTTCTCCTTCATGTGGGATACGTCATCCGTTCATAGCAATATTAAGCATGAACTGCTCTCTCAATTCACTGTGATTTTTTTCTCCATCTGGCATTTTCGAAACAATATTATTTTTAGGAAGGCAAAATTCTCTACATCACTACTCTTGAATCTTGTCCACCATTACTAGCAAAAAATGGAAAAAGCAATGGTTTGACCCCCCCCCCCCTCTTTCTGCAATCGATGCTTCTTAAATTAGTTCTCATCACCAAACCCTGAACAATGCTATCAATGAGACTAGAAACCCACAACAGGTTCCCACCCCAATTCATTATGTTTCTTCATATAATCAAAACCCAAGACGTCTTATGATTCTTTGTCAACTTGATGCTGCTGAACATCATATGATTAATTCCAAACATCGACAAATCTCATCCCCCATACCTAGATTGGAGCAGGACATGATCATTGTCAGTTATGATGCGAGTTTTTGTGTTTCATCCAAACAGGGTGCTCTAGGAGTATTTGCGGTGGATGCTCAGGGTAATGTATGTGCAAGACTGGCGCAGAAGATTCAGGGGAAGCTCTATGATAGTACGATGGTGGAGTGCTTAGCTGCGGAAACAACTCTTTTGTTGATCCAGGCACGACAATGGCACATAGGTTTTTTGGCATGCTGGACTAGTGGTGAGCAATTCCGACATCCACTGGATGGGGAAACCAATTATATGTAATATTAAAACTTTACTTTCTTTGCACCTGCTATGGTTTTGTAATTATATTCCCAGAGACCTCAACAGAAAGGCTCATAATCTTGCAGTTTCTGCGGGGAACATTTGGAACTCTTAATTTTAATGGTAAGCAAGGTTTTAACAAAAAAAAAAACCTTATTTTTATAGTTGCTGGTCTTCTTGCAGAATTGGCCACTGAGCTCAACCATAACAATACTATGGAGTTTTCCCTGTCTAGTATGATGATCACTAAATTCATTACAACCAAACAAATAAATAGCATTTAAGCCATCTAGATGATGAAGATAACCAATCTAAGCTTAAATTCTGAACAAAGCAACTTTGTATACCATTTGAATTTGAATCATTATACATAGGTATTCCTTGCTTCATTTCCTAAAGCAGCCGGGTGTCCACTTTTCCATTTTCTATAAGTTATCTTCCTAAATTTAATGGTCATCTATTTTGTGTTTTAGCTGTATTGAATGCCAAAAAAAGACTCTTGTGGACAAATGCTTCCAAAGTCTATTAATGGACATCCAACTGCAAAAACTTCAAAAATACACCTTTCTTTGGAGTGTCTCTAGTCAATCAAACATCTGAACAATAGAAATCCATATTACTCATCTTGGTATCGAAGGTCACAAGAATTTTGTTGACACAAAAAATAATCATCTATGCAAGAAGATTTCCACAAAGTCAAGTTTTCGCGGACAACGGACTACTCGCACAGTTTTAGTGACAATCAATATTATAATCCAATACAATTTAGAAAAAACAAAAAAAAATGAGTCTTTTTGAGTACTAGATATGAGAAAGTGCATGCCCAAGAATTAGAATAAATGGAACTAAACAATTAATTATCTTAAAGCGAAATGTATACTTATACATGCTCAATAAAATTTGTTATCCGAGTTTCGACTTAAAAGATAATCTGAGACTTTTTGAGTACTAGATATGAGAAAGTGCATTTGACCTCAGACTAATGTATTTCAAATGATAGTAGAAAATTTCAGACATTTTTATTTGAATGATGCCCAAACTAAGTTGCCATCAATTCAATAGCTCGGATCTAAACTGCAACACTATCATATGGCAGGTAAGGAGAAGCATTCTTCCTAATATTGGTTTTGAGCTAGGAAGCATGGTCAGTGACACAAGGAGTCTAAAAAAGGAGTTAATGTAATTTCAAATATATAACAAAAATTGTTAAATGTACCTTATGCCCTTAAGTAGAGTCCAACTTTATTTGAATGTTTTGACTTTATGTTATTATGGTTTTGAACTCTACTTTTTATCTTTTTGATATATAATACAACATCGTAATATCATTATCAAAGAAAACGAGAATGGACTTGCAACAAATGATAGGATGGAATTATATCAACTACCACTTAAGAAATTATATTAACTAATACGAGTAAGGGATTCACAACCAGTAGTAATTGATAAAATTTCTTCCTAATATTGGTTGCGAGTCATCACTCGTCTTTTTCATTAATGATATTGTAATGTTGTTTTATTGATAATAAAAACATTAGGGCCTAAAACTGATTTTATGTAGGATTTAATTTGTTTAATATTGATTAGTTGTTCGATTGAGCCTAAGTAAGCCTATAATTGAATAATTGGGGATCAGAGATTTAGTTTCAAAGAAAGAAGATTTGTTGTTTGAAGAGGAATTGAGAAAAGAAGAAAGTTAAATAAATAACACAAAAGATTTGAAGATGAGAGATCGTCACCTCCCAAGTCGGCTCCGATCGCCACAACTAAGTTATCGCAGCCACCATCGACACTAGCCTCACCATTGTCACAAACCAGGTCACAATTGTTGGACTGGAACTCCTGCTTCATAATCGTGTTGGGGAAGAAACAAATTAGAAAATCTGATATTGACTAAGATCCCCCTAAATTGTCCGACAATTTGCAGTGATCACCTTGAAGTATCCCGTAATTTGGGAAAACTCCCAAAAAATGCAGAATAAGCCCTAGTCCAGAACAACAATTATGTGCACCTATATTCAGTGAGAGCACCCCACCAGTAACAAATAAAAGGATGAATCACCCATATTATTAGGCAATGACTACTTCACAACACCCAAAGCTCTGTCTCACACCACCATGTATTTTTTTTTTGTTTTTTTCTACTAACCCACACCACCCAAAAAATTTGTTTTTGAAAAAAATAGTAACTTTAAAACTGGGTAACATTCGACCAATTTAAACCCTCAATTGAGAACGATTCTCAATCTCATAAAAACACAAAACCTTTAGTACTCTAAGTTATCTAATAAACACATGTTTTGAAATGAGCAAGTCAATGTCATTTTACTAAAGTCGCGCAAATCTGTCTCGCAATGAAAACTCCCTAACTTTCGGCCAAATTATATGCTCAATCGAAACCAATTCTCAAGCTCATAAAACATAAAAATTGTAGTACTCTGAGTCATCTAATAAACACAACTTAAATCACTTGAAAATGTTTTGAATTGAGCAAGTTATAGTCATTTTACTAAAGTCGCGCAAATCTGTATCGCAATGAAAATGGGATAGTGTCCCTGACTTTCAGCCAACATATGTGCTTGATCGAGGGCGATTCTCAAGCCGATCAAAGGCACAAAAATGATAGTACTCTGAGTTATCTAATAAAAACAATTTGAATCATTTGAAAATGTTTTGAAATGAGAAAGTTATGGCCATTTTACTAAAATCACGCAAATCTGTCCGAAAAAATTTGCTGAAAATTTCCTATTTGCCAAAAACAATGCGAGGTTTTAAAAAAAATCTTGCATGTTCTGGGTGAACATGAAATTTTTAGCAATTTATTTTTACTGTTCGCCCAGATAAATGCAGGTTTTGCAAAAACCTCGCATAGTCACAGGCGAACATTAGTTTTTTTTTTTGTGATTTCTGAAATTTTTTCTAAAGTTTACTTTGTTTTTGTGATTGAAAATATTGCTGAAAATTTTTCTAAAGTTTCCATGAGATTACTTTGTTTTTCTGAAAATTTTGCTGAAGTTAACAAAATGATAACAATGTTAACTTTTTGATTTTTTTTGCAAGAAATGAATAACTTGAAAGCTTGTTTTAGAAGCGTTAGAGTCGAAATCTGAGACGAAGTGAAGAATGGATCCGAGGGCTGCAAAAGCAATCAAACCAAGATAAGGGAAGATGCGAGAGGGAATGTTTGCTTGCTTGTTTTGTGAGAGGGAAGAAGCAATCGAACCAAGAGAAGGAGTCGAAATCGATTTTGATTGTGTTTTGAATATGGGGAGAGGGAAGATTTGAATGGGGGATGGGAGGGAAGATTTGCGTTTCGATTTGAATGGGGAGGAAAAAAATGGCTTTCCTTGTTTATATAGATGGTGTGGGAAAGAGTGGTGGTGTGGGAAATAAAGCATATGGTGTGGGATAGTTAAATGGTGTGAGAAAACACTTTTGGTGGTGTGGAGTAGTCATTGCCTTTGTACTCGTACCCATACCCATACCCGTACTATTATCCATCTTCATACTAATATTAATATAGCCCAAGCCCATATCCATACCCCCATGGTGCCATTTAGTGTTTGTCCCCACACCTATGTCCCCCATTGCACCAACCTAAACATGTTTCCCCTACAACACCACTACCCCAGTGACCAATGCATAAACCCCACTATCGATCTCATTATGCCACTAGTTGGGCCAGACATAGAGGAATTTTGGAGAAATTTTGACCCAGTCTGTCATGCTTAGAGAGAGCAAGATAAAGCATGGGAGGATGAGATGTACCAGCAGATGAGAACACTATTTGATATGACACTGGCCACCGACTTCCAGAGTATCATATGTCCCATCGTCACACGTATTTGACTTCCAAAAATTAAGCCATTTGACTTGTGAGATTTTTTTTCTTATTTTTGGTATAAAAAAATGAGGTTCTCATAAAAGGCAGACACTGTGAGTGATGAAGATTATATTGACCCATTTTGGGAATTTTTTGTGCCATGAGATTACTGTTCTTTGATTCACTTTTCAACTTTTCTGAGTTGATGCTATCTATGGCAAGTTTCGAGGTCGTTTACTTAGTGTGCATTCTGCCTTGTGTTCTGTAAGTAGATGGTTGTGTTCGTAACTTCTTCGACTTCAAGCTCGAGGACGAGCTTCTTAAACTCGGGGAGGATGACGTAAAATAGGATTTAATATAGTTTAATTGTTGGGTCGGGCCTAAGCTCATAATTGAATAATTTAGAATTAGGGCTTTAATAGTATTTAGGGTTAGATTGCTTGATTTGCAAGATAGGTTTAATATTACTAGGGCCTATAGGTCATTGCTTGTAGTTGGTTTATTGTTGGAAATGAATTGAGTTATTAGTTATTTTTATTTCTTTAGATTTAGTTTATTCATAGTTTTCTTTTAATTATTTTAGTTGTAGAATACATTAAAGACCATATTAAGGTAAAGTTTAATTCAAAACATTCAAATAATTTGCATAACTAGAATTATCACTCATATCACAAGTTAATATCCTACATATAGACATCAACAGTTACATAGACTATTATGCGAATCATGTCCAAAAATGTTGTAAGAAATATGCACAATGTAACATGCCATACTTTGTTGATGATTACATTTGACATAGAAAATACCAAATAAAAAAATAAAAATAAAAACATCCAACATTCCTCCAAATCAAACTTCAAAAGATTCATTTTGATCTATTTTGCCATCGTCAATGCCCTTGAATAACACCATTCCCATATCTGGAGCATTTTTCTTGTTTGCACGCAAAAAACGTAAGCTTTTAAAAATAGTGTGTCCTGATCGTGCTAAGAGTGTCCTGGACATGTGTCTGAGGAGTGACTGATATGTGTGTCCGAGGAGTGTCTAACATGAACAGTTTATAAATTTTGAAGTGTCAGTGATACATTTTATCAATGAGCAAGAGATTACCCATTTAGATATCAGTATGCTTCATTCAGGGCAATACCTCATCCCTCTTGAGATTTATCTGTGATGTTAGTCATCGTCCAAATAATTACATGGATCTAATCTACGTCCCACAGTAGACACAAGTATTGGAAAAATTCTCAATGTTGATACTGAAAGGGTATGCATGACCCGTTTCATTATAGAAATCCTCCATGATTAGCATTCAGGACTTCTCCATCTCTGAACAATGGAAGCATTCGTCTGCAAAGCTACCTTCAATCATTTGAGTGTCCATCCACCTGCCCATTTCATGACTGAGTAACAATAATACGATGCTTTTAGCACTATTCATTATGATAGCATTCTCACTCATTAGTCTTTACCAGGAATGACCACCTTTAAGCAACTTTGTCTTTATGCAACTCTGGACCTATTCCTTTGTCAAGCTTCCTCTGGCCTCCTCAATGAGGACTTGAGATTTGGGATCGCCAAACCTCTTTTCGGACCTTTCTACATAAATTCACTGATGTTGTCAGATTTCAATAGTGCCTAAAAAATGGACATCAACACCTGCTAATCCCACAAAATGAATTTAAATTCTCAACAAACTCAGTTGAGGATATCCAGGACCATAGCTCTTTTAAACTGATATGGGTCTACATGTCCTCCAAACTCTAAAGTTTTGTAAATGTATCTTAGGGTCTGTTTGGTAAGCATGGAAACAAATGGAAAGAGAAACCAACTCCATGGATTTCCATTCCGATGACGGAGAGGGGAGGCAAAAAATTTGGATTCCCGTGAGATGTGAAAACTAATCACATACACAATTGGTTTTCTGCCAATAAATAGACAATCAAAACAAGGGAGAATCCGCTTGACATGATATTTGGGCTCACATTTCCCACGGAAAATGAGATACCAAATTGACCTTTATTGTAATTCCTCTCAATTCTCTCTTGTAACTCTATGTGTTCTCACACAAGGGAAGAGGTAAACAAATGCATCTTTTACGGTATAAGAGTTTTTTTCCCTTTAGAAAAATCCCTCATACGAGTAATCCTAGCATTCTTCAATTGTTAACTTATGGAAACCTCACTGAAGTATCCCTATCCTTCAACCATGAACGCTAGGAATTTTGTTTCTATAAAGCTCTCTAGAGATTTACCGCCTCTAGCATACTCAAATTCTTGGATTTAATGAATGCCAGATTTTCCTTAATGGAGAAGTTACAGCCATGGTTGTCGAGAAACGATGTATCAGTAGGGTAATGATAGGTACTACCTATATGATCATCTCTATATGTACATTTCTTTAGTATCACAGGTTCTTGTATCATGCATATGATACAAGGTGGGGCGTCTTACCATCAGGATAGGGTATAAATAATCCATTTTTATTTTCACCTCATACCCTGTAGTTAACCTTTCTTATTTCTCTTTTTAGGTTAAACAAAGACAAGTTGCACGATTGTTTAAAAAGTTTGTTACTTGCTCAAAGTTCGACACTACCAAAATCCTCGATGCTCAAAATTGATTTCCATCAAGAAAGGAACTTCTATTAAGATGTTAAGGATTCTTGGAAAGTGTCATTAGAGCATAATGAAGGTAACTTTTCTGAAGGTAAAATTGACTTGTGGTTCGGTACAATTCGATATTTCAAAACTAGGAACCAGAGTCGAACCAAACTAATTCGGTACGGTTTGGTCCGTGGACCAAAATAGTAAAAAAAAATTCAACTCGGTTTGGGACCGGGTCGGTATAGCACGATTCCGATTCGGTTTCTGTTTTTCGGGAAAAAGCCCACTCCTAGAACAAAATGTTAAAACGCTCAATCAATCATTTAAGAAACACATTCTAAGCAACAAAGTTTTCACAATATCTCGCATATGAGTTTCAAAGTTACATCTTATATTTTCCTCTTCTTTGAACAAACTCATCCACGAGTTTTGCTCAGCATGAGTTTGAATAATACCCTCCTCTTTTTTGAAAAAGGGCAATCGGGAGAAACTAGGAAAAATTAATGGAGGACTCTAAAGTGCACAAAAATGGTACGAAGGCGTTGGGACTTTGGTGGAAAATGTGACTTTTGGGTAATGGGGAAGGATGTCGACAATAATAAGAATGGGTTTTGGCGGCGGTGGCTTAATAAGGACATGTTGAGGATTTTTTTTTATCGGATTATCAAAATTTTGTTGTTCAGGTTCTCTTTTCTCTTTCACCCATTCTTCCCTCAACTCTTTAAACACCTTCTTGATCTTCTCATTGATATTCTCAACGAATTCTTTTATTCTAGATCATCTCGCATCGGGGTGTTAGTAGGATGTATGCCTTCTTCTAATTGAGGGTGGTGACAACATTGTAGGGTAAGCGTGTTGACATTGTCGGGGCTTGTTGAAATCTTGTGATGGAGATGTGGAGGGTAAGTAAATAGAAAGGGTGGGTAAGTTTGCGATTGAAGGGAATAACCACGATAATAATGATAATCATGGGTTCGATATGAAGAATGGAATTGGTGTGTAGTAAACTGAATTATAGTTAGGGTAGGGATTTGGAGAAAAATAATATGATTGTGTAAAAGTTTTGGGATTGTGATGATGGTAAGTCAAGTTGGCATTGTGAAAAGGTTCATGAAGGGAGTGAACAAAGCCTTGGGGTGGTAAAAGGGGTGGAAGAGAAGAAAAATCAGCACTTACCTCAAACCTTCTAGGAGCTTATTATAGCTGAAAACTTTCTTCATCGTGCCAATAATAATTTCCAACGGCCGAACTAGTCATTATGCCTTGAAAAGTGCAGTAGAACCTTTGGTCCGAATGGAAATTAGTAACCAAGGTTACTCCCATGTCGGTACAAAAATCGTCAGTACAAAAATCAAAAAAATATTTGACCTATTTTATCTTTTTCTTGTTCATTGTGTTTTGAGTAAAATTCTTTTCTTCTTTGAATGTTATAATTTTCCATGAATTCTAGTTTGATAAATTCTTTCTCTAATTTGAAATTGGCATTCATGTTTTGGCTTTGAAATGAATTGTTAAGATTATCTTGTGTAGAGAAGTCTTGGCTAAAATTATCGTGTTTACTTTTAGATTGGAATTCTTGATTAATTGTGTGATTCTGAGAGTCTTGGTGAATATTGGTAGGATAAGATGTTCTTGAATTTAGGGTCGAAGATTGTGATTCTAAGTTGGTTTTAACTTAGCCAGTCTTTAATTAATTTGTTCTTCTAAGTCTGAAGTTCTTGTATTTGTTGAGTTATTTTGGAGTTTTGAGTAATGATTGACGTACCATTGAAAGAATGGAATATTGACTTTGTTTGTTTCACAAAATTCATAAAGCATTTTTCTAATAAATCTCTTTGGGTTTCATTAGTGGTTGAGTAAAACTGTTGTCTTTTTGTAGAATTGTAATCTTGCATAAATTCTTCTTAAATATAGACTTTGTTTATCTTAAATTCCTTTTCTATTTGTAAAGATTTATCTTGTGTTGTGTCACCTACCAACGCTTGACTGCAAGGGTTTTACCCAGAGACTTTGTCAAAAGACTTCGTCTACCAACGTATAGACTAGAAGGGTTCCCCTAGAGACTTTCGTCTACCAACGTTAGTCTTGGCTAACTACTATTCCACTCAAAAAAATGTTGGACACATGGCTTTAATACCAGAAGTTACCCAGGATTACAGAGTTGTGGCAAAGGCTATCAAAGATAATTCATAGTTTATATATAAGTCTCTGAGATAGAGCAATAGTAACAGCAATGCCTAATCCCTTATAAAAAATTTAGCTAAAATGCATCATGATGGAAAACATGCAATTTTATTGAAATACATAATACTGAAATAAACTTGAAACACTTACAGAATAAAATTCTTGGAAATGAAACTTGAAATACAAACTTGAAAATTACAGCAGCTTTGCACAGGGATTACAAGAAGATTGGGGATAGAGAGGCTATATGATTGTTGAAAGACTATTTCGAAAAATGTCCTAAACTCTTGAGATTGCATGCTTTTGTAGCCATGGAAGAGCATTGGATTCTTTAAGAGGCACCATTATTGAAGCTTGGATAAGTATGTTAGGTATTGATTGAGATGGTTTTGGCAAGATGTAGAATAATTGAGGTTGAGTGTAATGCACTTTCGGTGCATTTGGATGGTTATGGCTTTATTGATGGTTGGATGTTGTTATGTGGGCCGAGATTGGGGGCACATGGCAAATAATGGTTTGAAATAGTGTTGAAAGAGATGGGTTAGTGGGATGTTATGATCATGTTTGTGATAATGACATTTTTGTGGAATTTGGTGGAAATTGACTTGTGAATGGACTTGTCCATTATTAAATTTGAAATTGGTGGGCTTGGTTAAGCCATTCGTATTAGAGATTTCTTTGGATAAGATATTGATGGTGATCTTGAAGAGATCGTTGTTGTTCAAATTTCTCGAAATACTTGGTAGTTTGGAAAGCCAAGTCCCAATTCTTGTTTTTTATTAAATGTTGGTAGAAAAACGTGTTTTCTACCAAATAAGGATTGCTTCAGGTACTGCAGATTAAAGTCCTGTATCCGTCAGCAAGAACGTGAATACCTTTGTCTTGATTGGCTTGAATATTGAGGTCCATGATTGATTTGACTCTTGATCTTCTAATCCAGAAAGAGTTTCATATTGATGAGGAAATTTTGAAATTTGTGTTTTGACATTCTTTAGAGTTAAAATCTTGTACCCTGGAGAGAACAAGACTTTATTGTTTTCTTTGATCTATTTGAGTGGAGTAGCAATTATCCCAATTTCAATTTCGTCAGTGTCTTGATACATCATGTGCGCAAGATTCCTGATAATGTTCTTGAGAATTGGAGGACACTAGTGAAGGTCCTCTGGAGATTTTGATAAGATTTTGCCAACAAACCCCATTTTATAGAAATATGCCTTTGCCTTTGGATTTGCATTGACATTGAGAGATAAAACATTTTTGCCATAAAAGTTAGTAAAATTGTTACATTGGATTCCTCCAATGCTTTGCCATTGATAAGCTCATTAAAATGTAATCAATTATTCTTGCTCCATTCATGAGACATCATCTTGGTTGATTCAACATAATCAACTAAGTTGTAATCTACATCACTTAGAAACATGTTGTTGGGCTGAACATTTGACTGATTAGACTAATCTTGTCCTTTTGAATTGCCATTGCCATTGCTATTAGATTAGGTAAAATTGCATGAGCATGAGCTTTGCTCTGAGATAAGCTGCTTAATGCTTTACTGGTCATAATGGACCAAGCCTTGGATTTGTCATACTTGACAAACCTTTTTTCCTAGGCCTTGGATAATGTTTTGCATAACCTTTTTAATAAGGCCTTCATTTGGGTTTCATTGTTGGATTTAAAGGCTGTCCATACATCATCAACAAAATATTTCTCCGATTCGTTGAGAGTGTAGTTTATGCTGAATGACTGAAATCATCTCATTGAGCTGCAAGACTATCAATTTGAAAATTGTTAAATGATACAATTTAGAAAACCTTTTGAATACTGAAATTTGTTTTGAAAATATTGATTCATGTAAAATGAACTGGTTTGTCCTGGCAAGGCCTAATTGAAGATTTTAAATTAGAGTTTAATAAGGACTTTGTTGGAGATTCCTTGGTGATCAATTGTTCTTGTAAAATTGTAAAATCATTGGATGTTTGTTGTAAAAGGAATGGGAAGAAGACTTTTTTTTCCTAAAATCTTTGCAGATATTCCTTTATTGCTTGTTTGGAATGGATAGATTATTGACAAAAAAAGAGTTCCTAAGATAATTTCTTGTCCTAGATTTTTGATGATAGTGAATTTTTTATTAATGTAAAATGGTTGATAGTAAATTTGAACATTTGTAAATTTGTAATTGATTTTTAATTGTTGATTGTTTGCAGGGTAGAGTTTGTCATTTGTTTGTTCAAAATATCTTAAGGGATTTATCTTGGAGAAATACAATTTAAACCTGCACCAGAATCAACTAATGCAGTGGTGTTGACTTTGAATTCTTTGTGAAACGCTATAAAAGGCCAACTTACTATAGCATTTTTAAAACGCTATAATAGACCCTGGGTCTATTATAGCTTCGGCAGACACAACGTTTTCTAAAATGCTATGGTATCCTACCATAGCATTTTTGAAACACTATTAATGGGCATTTTTCTTGTAGTGAATTATACTTGATTTACTTTGCCTGAAGGATGAAGTACGGGTTATCCTAGACTCTAAAGACACTTGGACAACATATTTTCAAAAGAGAGTAATGGGTTTACCTCAAACGGGACCATCATATACGGGACCATCAAACGAGACCACTGAGCGGGATCACCTACACCCAACAACAACGCCTACCATGGCAACAAAGGATATCCACGGCTGACCAACGCTAGCTACAAGGTTGTGACACCTACCAACGCTTGACTGCAAGGGTTTTCCCCCAAAGACTCTATCAAAAGACTTCGTCTACCAACGTATAGACTGCAAGGGTTTCCCCAGAGACTTTCGTTTACCAACATTACTCTTGGCTAACCACTATTCCCCCAAGAAAAATGTTGGACACGTGGCTTTGATACCAGAAGTTACCCAGGATTACAGACTAGAAACCGTCTTTAACTTGGCTATTCATTTGTTTTGTTCTAGTACTCATATGGGAGGCCCAAAAATTTGTTATATTTGAAGTCAATGTCAGGGCTATCGGCCAGTCTTTATGTTCGCAAGATAGTAACAGATGTGGCTGTTGACCAAATTGATTCTTCAAAGAAAAATGTCACTTGAGGATTAACATACAAATGAGTCCAAAAAGCAAAAGACAGAGTTGGGCCAATATATCAAAGAGATCGCAAGCTTGGAATAGAAATTATGCGAACGAGATGATGAAATACTTTGTTTGCAAAAGATCATATCTACTCTCACAATGAAGCAAGGCCTATGAAATTCATGTTCACTTAAATGTGAAATGTAAGACCTAAGTCTGAAATTTTACAATCCTAAGTCTTGAAATTTTACATTCCTGTGTCTTGAAATTTAACATTTTTTGTAATTGATATGTGAAACTTGTACTTCACATTACAGTTTTAACAAAGATGAAAGATATGATATTAATGGTGCCAGTAGAGAAAAAGGTTGCTATTCTGGTTGTTTTGCAATGGACACTCAAGGTGCTGTAATAGCTTTGAGTCGAGGGCGTTTCAACAAGTTGATTCATTTGAGGTTTGATGCTAAGCTACTAGCTGCAACACAAGGTCTTTACATGGAACGGGTCTAGAAGGCGGGAGGGAAATCTGTTTCCTGATGAACTCATTGAAATGAAGGGTTTTAATGGAAGAAATAAGGATCGACCTTTCTTGTTTTACAATGCATACAGTGACATGCTATTTCAATGAAAGCCTATAACGTGTGCAAAAGAAATTTATAATTTGCTTCAGCTGAAGTAATGATACATCAAATCATACTATCATCACGACCGTATACGTGTCCAATCATGCTCACATCATATCCAGCTGCCAAGCCTTCCATGAATTCCTTTGGCTCCAAACCTTGCAATAGTACCGAGATTGTTCACCAAATTGGATTCGGTCATGCCAAACCCACTGTCAATGATGGAGAAGGTGTTGTTGGCCTTGTCGGGGACAATGAGGATAAAGAGCTATTGGTTGGGAATCGAGTTTGCATTTGTCAGTGAGACCCTTGAACCTGATCAGCAGGTTGATCTCCACCTGAAATGCAAACATCTTTGTGTCCTCATTGCGAGTTGCTGCAATGGCTATTCTAGTCTCCTTTGGTGGTACTAATTCTCCTGCTTCGATTTAGATCAGTTCGAGTAGGCGGTACTACTGATCACCTCTTTGATCGGTCAAATCATTTTTTTTCTTCAGCTATACCGTGTAGGGCATATATCAGTTCTCTGGGTTGTTCTTTTGACCCTATAGCATTGTCTTTCTTCTCTTTTCCTTTAGACTGTTTGTCTGGCAGCTCGATGAATTCTCCGAGTCGCTCTCTCTGGATCCAATACTCAATTTCGTCCTTCAAATTGTAGCAGTCTTCTGTGTCGTGCCCGTGATCCTTGTGAAAAGAGCAATACTTGCTCTTATCTCGATCGTCTGGGTCTCCTTTCATCTTGAGTGGCCATTTGATATCCTCCTACTAATTAAGGGGGAGTAGCTGATGATACATCAAATAAAACTAACATCATGACCATACACGTGGCAAAGATCACTTATCACGAAGACCAAGTATTTCAAGTCAGGGCTGACTCGCAAAACCCAAAAGGGTCTTTTAGAACAAATCATAGTCAGAGGCACAAATCCAGGCCCAACGAAGCTCTCCCTTAAAAGAAAAGGAACGTCACAGAAAAAAAAATGTTGTGGCGGGAGTTACTCTCCAAGGACTTATCTTCATAAAAGAGGAGACTACTACAGAGAATATCTCCCCTCGTTAAGCCTTACATGCTTAAGTCATGTAGAGAATTAATAACGACCACTATATAAGGTAAAGGAAACATTTGAGTAAGTATGCAATTTTAACTAAATTATGTCTAGATTAAGCTCTATCTCCTACAGATTTACTGACTTAAGCATCGGAGTGCCTTCGGCCACCAAATAGGTGGTATTTAGCAATCTAACTTTTGTTTTGTAGGTCAGATTTCTAGGAGACCAGATTTGGACGCATCAGTTTGGCGCCGCCTGTGGAGAACGACGGTTTCCTTTCTGAAAGAGAGTTTGAAGTTAGAAATTTCCTTAGCTCTAATCAGTAACAAAACGATAGAGCAAATGGAACATTTCACAAACCTTCAACTCAGCGACAATCAAGGCAATCCTTCTATTGGTAAAACTAAATTACCAATAAGGAATGCCCAAATCCAGTGATAACAAAGCCAACTATGCCAGGTAGCTTAACATTACAACATGGAATGGTGGCTCATTCGTCTCAGACATCATGCAGTACAGTAACAGATCCCTGCGTGGATCAACTACTGACCCGGATGGATGGCCTGACTAAAGTAGTGGACAAACTAACCCAGGAGCGTGCTCAATTTGCCGACCACATCCAAACACCACCGCAACATAGCTCAACTAACCATGTTTGAGAGAACCAATAGACCCTTGTAGAAGTTCAACAAGTAAAATTTAAAGACAATGTACCACAAGGAGATGGTCTCCAAAACAATGGAATTTCTACACAAGTTCCATTCAGAATCTGAGTCACAGATCCTAACGTGCTTTACGAATTGGCCCGACCGTCATTTTCTGATGCACTTATGAGGACCCCTCTACCAAAGAAGTTCACTCCCCCAAAGTTTGAAGCATCTTATGACACTACCAACCCGACGAACCATCTGCGACACTTCCACCACATAATGGCCATGAAAGAAAGCACATAGTCTATTATGTGACGAACCTTTCCAACCAGCCTCACATCCACGGCGATGAGTTGGTTTAATAGTCTACCGCCCAGGTCGATGGACTCTTTCCAGGCGTTAGCCACTGCCTTCATCACGAGATTCATTAGCAGCCAGTGGATGAGAAAGAACCCATACTACTTGCTACACGACAAGCAGAAGCCTGAAGAAACCATTAGAGAGTACGTTACTCATTTTACGAACGAGATAACCATGACTGACAGTTGCAGTGACGACACGACCATCGCCAACTTCACATCCAAATTGAAAAGAAGACCGTTCTACAATTCTCTGAACCTAGACCCTCCAAAAAAACATGACAACCTTATTAAAGACCGCCCAAAAGTACATCACCCTCGAGGAGATGTTGGCCGCCAATCGAAAAGGCATCAGACCAATGGCAATTCAGAATTTAACCAACAGGAACCCGACAAGCTACAATCCGAAAGACCCAGACACTAACGGTAACAAGTGTGGTAAAAAAATACGTATAAACAATACACAACTTTGAAAATGAGTCGAGCGAACATCATAAATCCATGACGAAGTGGGAGAATATCAAATGGCACTCAATATGAGAAGAGACCCAGAGGTCGAGATAAGGGCAAATATTTATATTTTCACAAGGATCACAGGCATGACACATAAGACTGCTACAATTTGAATGATAGATATTGAGTACTAGATCCAGATATAGCGACTCGGAGAATTCGTCGAGCTGCCCGACAAACAGTCTAAAGGAAAAGAGAAGGAATATACTGCTACAGGGTCAAAAGAACAACCCAGAAACCCGATATATGCCCTACATGGCATAGCTGGAGAAAAAATACGATCTGACCGATCAAAGAAGCGATCGGCAATACCGCCCACTTGAACTGATCTAAATCGAAGCAGAAGAATCAGTATCATCAAAGGAGACCAGAAGAGCCACTTCAGCAACTCGCAAGGGACACATAGACGTTTGCATTTCAAACAGAGATCAACCAACTAATCAGGTTCGAGAGTCTCACTAACAAATACAAACTCGATTCCCAGCCAACAACACCTTCTCCATCATTCACAGTAGGTTTGGCATGACCAAATCCGATTTGGTGAACAATCTCGGTACCATTGCAATGTCTGGAACCAAGGAATTCATGGAAGCCTTGATAGCTGAAGGAATAACAACACCATAGCTGACTTCAAGACAATCTGAAATCAAAGCTGATCAAGAACAAATATAAGTACTCCACAACATATGGTCATCAAAGCCAAAAGCATACAAAAGCCATACTACCACACCAACAAAACATTTGTGAACACAGAAGTGAACTACCCGGCTCTTCAAAAACTACCATTCGCCCTAGTCGTATCTTCAAAAAGCTATGATCATACTTCCAAGCTCATCCCATCACACTCATGATCGAACAACTGCTCCAATCGGTGCTACACAAACCAGAATTAATCGTAAAAATGGTGAGGTGGGCAATATCGACAACCATCAACCAAATAGCAAGCAAGTGAACAACACACCAAACAAACTGTTCACGAACGAATCCTACGCTGTAGTAGAGTGTCCAACAAGAAGGGAAGAAGAACAAGAATAGTTCTGTACAACTCAGAAGGCGTAATATTGAAAAAAGACAAGTGAATTCAACTTCAAAACATTAAACAACAAAGCCAAGTACGAAGCAACGACAGCGGGATTGCAGCTGGCCAAACACTCAGAAGTGACAAAAATCAACATCTTCACCAACGCCAAACTGGTGGTCAACCATTTGAATGACGAATCTCAAGCTCAGGATAGCTCAATACTGGGAAACCAAGTCCAAGAGAAATTTAGTACCAAACAACACTTCACAACAACCACCCACCCACAAGCAAGCAGACAAGTCAAGATGACCAACACTCTAAACCAAAGTTCTGGGCAAAGGATGACAACGAAACACTAAGTGCCAGATTAGATCCCATCACACATTAAGTGTCGGCAACTAGACGAAGCAGTAATACTGGTAAAAATCAACAGACCAAGAATATATCGGTTGAAAGACACAAAGGGAAAACAACCACTACGACCATGAAATGGCAAGCATTTGAACCAGGATTATCAATAAAACTTCCAAATTCAAACCCTATGTCTTATGTTAAAACAATCAAGTTCAGTTAAGACGTCAAAGTCAGACTATGCATTTACTCGTAAAGCAACTAGCATGACCAGCAAATTGAGCTACGAGTAAAAGGTCAGGACGTATAAGTCAGATGTAAAAATAAAACTTCTGGTTTGATCAACTATGAAGTAAATCTATAAAAGTCTTGACGTATAAGTCAGACTTACTCGTAAGACCTTCTAGCCCAACGAATATGTTGGACCATGAAGTAAATCTACTAAAGTCTGGACGTATAAGTCAGACTTACTCGTAAGACCTTCTGGTTCAACCAATATGTCAGACCATGAAGTAAATCAACAAAAGTCTAGACGTATAAGTCAGACTTACTCGTTAGACCTTCTGGCCCGACCAATATGTCGGACCATGAAGTAAATCTATAAAAGTCTGGACATATAAGTCAAACTTACTCATAAGACCTTCTGGCCCAACCAATATGTCAGACCATGAAGTAAATCTACAAAAGTATGGACATATAAGTCTAACTCGTAAAACCTTCTAGCCTTACCAATATGTCGGACCATGAAATAAAATCTACAAAAGTCTGGATGCATAAGTCAGACCTACTAACAAGTCGAACCATAGAAATACGCTCAAGAGAAGTCAGAAGAAATGAAAGTTTCAGATGGCCAAGAAATAAGTGCAAAGGCAGAAATCCAGTCAAAACTAAACTACTAAGATACATAAAGTACGAGTAACAAGATCAACACACATTTATTGTGTACGATTAAATATCATGATTGATCTAGACAATAAAACTATGACCATGACAACTTACAAAGACACAATCTAGCAGGAAAGTCATGCAGATCGGAAAGCAATAAATGTGAAAAAGACAAAATAAGAATGTCAACAAAAAACTTGTCATTCATAGCTCTATTTAGTTACATCTGGAAAAGAATATACAACAGTTGGAGAGGAAACAGTAGAAGTGATCAAATTATCACTAGCAGGGACACTCAAAGGAGGATGGACAATGACATCGACAGCAGGAGGGGATGGAGCTCTCTATTCAACAACAAGGACAGATGATGGGGCAGGATCAGAAAGAGGGGAGACGATTGCTCTTCATCAACATGGATCACTTGGCTGGTCCAGGGCACATTCTTCATCATCATCGTCCTCAAAAACTTGATCAACCAGATCACGATATCTAGACAAATCAAGGTCGTCTCCCTCCATGAAATCAAGGTATTCAATTCGACCATCAACGACTCTTTTCCAATCCGCCACTTCTACAATCTTCAGTCCGTCCTTGATTAATACAAGCTCGTTCTTGGTTGAAATGAGTTCTCCTTCAAAAGTGGTTAGCATCTGACTTAGCATCATCAAGCTCAATCGTTAACTGGACCAGCCGCTCCTCAACAACCTTACGGGTGACAGATTGCTCAATAACATAACGTGTGGCCTCATCATGACCAGCCTTCTCAACAGACAATTCCCTCTCTACAACGTCCATCCATTTGCGAACTATGTCCAAATCAGTCCCCAAAACCTCAAGCCCAAAAGCGAACTTGTCCCGCACAACGTTCACCCCCTTCAAAGAAGCCCGAGCAATCGCAGCTACCTTCTCTTTCTCCACACACTATGCTTTCAATACGCCCAAGTAACGAAGAAAGTGAGAAAACACTAGTAACTGCCCTGCCATATTCCTTTCAATAGCGGCCACCTAACCACGCGCAGCTTGATAATCTGACCCCATCACCCCAGAATAAGTGAGGTGATCCATCATTTCCATTATCTGCTTAAGGCCGTAGTCGAGATGACTATTAGGCTCCCGCGCAGGCATTAGAATCCTATCCACCAACCGTATATACCATTTGTTGATCAAAATGCGTGCACTATCTTGCATGTCAATCTCATTAAACCAACTAAACTTTTCATCCGACTTAAAATAGATGTCTTCCGATTTGGGCTCCTTTCAACCAATTATTGGATAAAGAACTCGAGGACGAGGGAGTACTAAAGCTCCACCCCCAACAACCGGAAGAACGATCAGTATCATTGATAATGGAAAATCCATTTTTGCCTTTTCTTAGATAATCGGTAGTGGCAAGAGTGGGATAAGCAGTAGTGGCAGCAGAAGTGTGATGAGCAGGCAGAGAAGCAAGTAACTCCACCATGTCATCAACACGAATATGAAAAGAAGGAGGAAGAGGAGCCTTAGAACTCTGACCATGATCAATGAAGAGGAGCCTTAGAACTCTGACCACGATCAATGACATCTTCTTTGCACAGTGTGTTAAAGTCAAAGTCAACTATGATCTTCGTCGTATTCTGATCCTTCTACTGCCCCACAACAAGCTGAAGCATCTTATGTTGATGAAATGAGGGTCATAAGTAAAGATGAGCCTCTTCTCACTTTCGTCCAACGAACGGATTGCCTCCTTTTTGCTCTTCTCCAAAGCTTGATTCAGCTTCTTGACCTCTTCAAAAAATAGGTGATCCTCTTTCCTACCCTCCTTACCAATAACCTCGGAAGAGTAGTCTGAGTAGTACCATGAGTGGAACTAGAAACCCATTTCTTATTGGGAACACGGCCAGAGCTTATCGCTAGTCGCTTCGATAGACTAGCAGGCCTAGGAAGCTTTCTTTTTCTACTGGCCAAACCAGCACCACCAACGCTAACATGAGCATTCAAATCCGTAACCACCCTATTGGAGCTCACTTTCCCATCAATTTTAGCATCACTAGCGTAACCAAGATCAACACAAGCAACAATCTTAGTAGCTCGAGCTTCAGTAAACACTGCCCACTCCGTCTTGTTCATAGTGTACAAACCACTACGCTCTACAACCTCCGTAGCGAGGAACGACTCCACAGCAACTCAAGGAAGCTTAAAGGTCACTGATCTCATGTTTCTCTGCAGGCCCCAAGTGCAAGTCCTTCCAATTTTTGGGGACTCGAAATGACCTCATAATTTGTCGACCCCGCAACTTAAAGTAGCCAAAGTTGACGAAAACCTCGACCCAATCCCTGTAATTGTCATTGAGTTTCCCAAAACAGGAGGGGGCGAAGAAAACAAATATTATTATTGCTCACAACAAGTCCCACCACAGAATGCAAGATCCTAACAATTAAAGGCATGCAGGAAAGAATGACTCTCGCACAAGTAGAAACCATCACCCTTCAGCTATTGGGACCCATTTGAGCAGGAGCAATGCCCAAAACATCCAAATAATCCCAAAAGATCTCCGAAACAGAAAACCTAAGACCCGACTGAAACATGCACGGATAAAGTGCAATGTAACCAGACCTTGGACGACAATGACTATTGTTATGCCTAGGGATAACAATCTCAAGGTCGGATTGTAACGAGTACTCAGCACGAACACTTTCCCATGTCTACTAACAAGATACTAGATGGGGAAAAAATTGAACAAAGAAGATAGCGAAGAGGAAGGGAAAAAGTAAAGTCAGATCTCAAAGATATCATAAAGAGAAAAATAAAACAATCACGCCCCCTTTTATAGAGCTTAGGATCGAAGTGACTACTAATAGAACGACGTACGAAACATGATGGCTGCACAAAATCCCATAAAATGCGAATAAATGAACAAACATGTGAAAGATCATAATAGCATTCGTATCAACAGCTGCTAACAACATTAAATGCCTTGCAATGATGAAATTGAAAGTCCAACCGTCGTAGAATTAGTGGCCACGTCAACACACTAACTAAGGGGGGAGTAGCTGATGATACATCAAATAAGACTATCATCACGACCATACATGTGGTAAATATCTCTTATCACGAAGACCAAGTATTTCAAGTCAGGGCCGACTTGCAAAGCCCAAAAAGGAAGATCCAATCATTAAAGCCCAAAAAGGCCTTTCTGAACAAATCATAGCAATAAGCCCAAGTCCAGGCCCAACGAAGCTTTCCATTAAAATAGGAGAAACGTTATAGAGAAAAAGAGTCGTGGCGGGAGTTACTCCTTCAAGGACGTATCTTCGTAAAAAAAAGGAGACTGTTATAGAGAACGTCTCCCTTGGTCAAGTCTCACATGCTTAAAGTCACACAGAGAATTAATAACGACCACTATATAAGGTAAATGGAACATTCGACAGGTATGCAATTTTAATTGAATTCTGTTTAGATTAAGCTCTATCTTCTACAGATTTATTGGCTTAAGCATCGGAGTGCCTTCGGCCACTAAACAAGTGATCTTTTCTAATCTAACCTTTGTTTTATAGGTCGGATTTCTATGAGACCAGATTTGGACACATCATGAAGAATGACATTTGTCTCTGAACTAGCTGTCTAACATGGACCTAATCTTGGTCTGATGGTGTTTCTCTAGTTGTGACGATGGGGTTCATGTTTGTTTGTTTTTCCCCTATGGATAGGTTTCCATTGCTTGTGATAGGAAAAGTACAATAATGGTTAATAAATTTGTCAAGCAGACAATAATTGCGAGAAACATAGAAGAAACAACGATTGGTTAATCACATGGTATATGGCTGAAATTTACTGAATGTAATCTTTTTCACAAGTGAGACCATACTGACAATAAATCAACCAATTATTTTACAAATTTTCTAAAACATGTCTAATAGAATAAGGCAGCGACTATTTGGCACCACACGGTACTCTCACCACACCACCCATTTAAAAAAATAATCATTACCTGCTTTCCAACATCATCCATTTAAACCACTGTTAATCTTTTTCGCTCACCCTCTCTTCTCAAGAACAAGAATAATAAAAATAGCATGGAAGGGGGGAGCGAGAAGGGGGCGATCGATTGCGAGGGATGGTGAGAGACGACCGATGATGGCAAAAGATAGAGGAGATGGAGACACAACCACCGTCTCCCTTCTCCGTTTTCTTTTTATCCTTCCCCTGTCCATCTTCTTATTCTTCTACCCTCTCCCAGTTCTCCCACTATCTCTTCTTTCCCCATTCTCTCTTAGTTCCCCTATCTTCTTCTACCACTTTCTCTTATTCTCGCACAGATTATCGCCCCTCTCCCTCGCATTCTTCTATTTCCCCTCTCATTTTTTATCATAAATTAACAAACACAAATTGGAATTTTAGTAATACTCATTTGAAATCAATCAACAAAAAACACATTAGAAATAAAATCAATAGAAATAAAATGAGGAAGGAAGGATTACAAACAATCTGAAAACGTACAATCACTACAAAAAATAAGGAAGGAAACACTACAAATGACAGAAAATGAGCCAATCGCAGTGGCCCATGTGAGTATGAGAACCCCAATTGCAGAGGTAGATGCGAATATAGTTCCCATGCTTGTATGAGCCGCTGCGACTAGGGTTTTGCCACACGCATGTGCCGCTGCGATTGGCCCATTTCAGACTTTTTTCTTGACTTTCTACCAACTTTGACGCTTGATTAAGAACGATTCTCAAGCTCATCAAAAAACAAAAAATGTACTAGTATAAGTTATCTCATGAAAAAAATTTGAATCACCTAAATATGTTTTGAAATGAGCAAGTTATGGTCATTTTACTAAACTCACTAAAATATGTCCGGTAAAGAAAACATGGTTTGTCCCTGACTTTCAACCAACTTTGACACTCGATTGAAATCGATTCTCAAGCTCATCAAAACACAAAAAAATGTAGTACTTTGATTTGTATAATGAACACAATTTGAATAACTTGAAAATGTTTTGAAATGAGAAAATTATGGTCATTTTACTACAGTCACTCAAAATTCTCCAGCAACGACCAAGTTGCAAAGGTTCATATGAATGTAAATCTCCCACTCACACGATCATATGCGAGTGTAAGTCTCTCACTCGCATGATCTGCTGTGAGTTTAATTCTCCCACTCGCAGTTTCAATAGGTCACGTGAATGAGAGACTTATGTTCACAGCGGATCATGCAAGTATGAGACTTACATTAGCATGATCCTTTGTGACTTGGTTGTTGCTGGACAGTTTTGAGTGACTGCAATAAAATGACCATAATTTGCTAATTTCAAAACATTTTCAGATGATTCAAATTGTGTTCATTATATAACTTAGAGTACTTAAATTTTCATGTTTTGATGAGCTTCAGAATTGTTCTCAATCAAGCATCAAAGTTGGTCGGAAGTCAGGGACAATACACTGTTTTCTTTACCGAACAGATTTGAGTGACTTTAGTAAAATGACCATAACTTGCTCATTTCAAAACATATTTAGGTGAATCAAATTGTGTTCATTATATAACTCATATTAATACATTTGTCATGTTTTGATGAGCTTGATAATCGGTCTCAATCAAGTGTCAAAGTTGGTCAAAAGTCAGAGACAGTACCTTATTTTTCTGTTTTGAATGAGTGAGTGCTAAGCTATTTTGGGAAGAGGGGAGGCCAGTGGTACAGCAGTTGTGATGTCCATAATTGCAGCCCCATCTCCTCTATTTCTCGCCGTCATATGAAAGTGGAATGGGAGAGATTGGGGGAAAGAGCGGCGGTTTAGTTGGGAGGGGAGAGGGATAGGGAGATTTCGATCGAAGAAGAGGGAGAGGGAGCTTTCAATCAAATAATAGAAGAGGAAGGATTGAAAAAGAGAAGAGGAAGTTGGGGGCGGAGAGAGAGCTTTCGATCGTTTGAATTTGGGAGGAGAGAAAGAGTTAGGTTTTTCTTTTTTATGGGTGGTGTGGAAAACAAATTAGGTGAGTGGTATGGGTGAGAGTAAGTTGTGGTGCCAAATAGTCGCTGCCATAGAATAAATTTGGTTTGATTTTTATAGTGAAAAAATGGTTTGATTTTGGTCCGCTTATAATCTCACTTGAGCTAACCCAAAGTAAAGACAAGGATATACATTTATGGGTGCATTTGTTTGATTCCATGAGAGAATCATCTATATCTAAGCTAATTTGATATTTACTCAACAATCCACCATTAGATTTTGTAATCAATGTTGGGAATGAAAGTCACATGAACATGAGAATCACAAGCTTTGGAGGACCAAGGAGTCTGATTCTCATGTTTATGAGACTTTCATTCCCACCATTGATCACAAGGTCTACTAATGGTGGTTGATGTGTGCTACTTAAATTTAGCCTTAAATATAGGGTCCGCTCATGAATTCCCATGAAATAAAATTCCAGCCAACCAAACACACCCTAAAAGTCAAATGAGCCTTGGAATCACCCTTCATAGCATTGATTAGAAGCCTCAAATGTATCATTCGAAGTGACATGGAATTTGGAAGTGATGTCATTAGCCAAGTTTACAAAATCTGCAAAATTGAATCTTTAGAATCTTGAAATTTGTTACAGTTGTTTATATACTACTAAGAAAATCTGCAAAGTGAATCTTGGGAATCTTGAAATTCCATTCAATTTTTTCTCTACTACTAATGCGCGAGGTTATGAAGAGTGATTGTGTCACATATTCTTTGCCTGTGACATATCTATGGATTGTGGGATACATGCATGATGAGCTAGCTGGTGGATGCATGTAGAATGCTCGCATTCCATGGGGTGATGTGTTGAATGACTCAAGAGGACCCAATTGGATGTGAAACACAGGGACAATCAAACTTTATTGACTAATCGTAGTCTTGAACTTCAACATCCGTATTCAAAGGATGCATCAACCTGATGCTACTATATGTCGGGGCAGCGCAAAGAAAATTTTCTACCCAAGCTAATGGTAGAAAATAAAAAATTTAATTGCCAAAAGAATGTGCAAAATGTGTAAGAGTTGATAATTGAACTTGGGTTGGAAAGATATATATATATATATGCTAAATTGGCCACAAATGTTTTATTTGTATACTACTAATATATAGTGATGCAGTCTTTTTTCGCTCCCTGCTTTGACCTAGTCCTGCTGACCTGCACAAGTAACGCACGTGAGCCACAAACCACAGTTTTGTGGCCGATGACACTTCAATGCTAAGGTCAGACAGGGCTCTGAGGAAGGTGTAATGCTGTAACAGGGAATTTGTAGTGTACCTTACCTTACCAACCTCATGTCTTATTTATAGTGCAAGGAGTCTTGGTTCTATCAGGCCATCGTAGGCTTAGTTTAGGAATGAGATCTTCGTGAAAATCCCTCCCTAATTAGGAGTCATGCTGTAGGAGGGAAGTTCCATGATAGCTCTGTGCTCCTAGATATGCGGGAGATAGTTCACAATCCAAGAGCAATCCGTAAAAGGGAGTTTCCCTGTGTGGAATATACTTTAGTGTTTGCTTCCTAGTTGAAAGCAGAGAGCAGCTGTAGTTGCCCGTATGAAGCTGGTCCTCAATATACTTGTCTGAAGAGGGCTTACGGATATTGAGGATAGTTGTGAGACGTGTGAGCCTAGCATGCTCTGAGAGTTCGGTCCGCCTGGCGGACTGCAGTTGGGCGGGTTTAGAATCGTTTGGGCCGAATCAGTGTTGGGCTGACGTTTGAGGTCATAATTCCTTGAGATCATCATGACACGTTATGGCTCCAGGGTCTGACCGTTTTTATGTATCATCATGTAGTATATATTTTTCTTTTAAAAAATCACCTAGGTAAGCCAACACATAGATATGCCTTTGACTGTACGAGCCTATGACTGATGTTTTACCAGCGTACCTTACCAAACAAGGCTCGTGGTTAGGGTGGACTAGTCTCTACGGTAACATGCTCATGAGTTAGTGTAGGCATTCCAAAAATAAAGCCGAGATTTGATGATAAGAATACTATGGTGCCACGCCATTTGCCTAGGGTGAGTTCAAACATGCCCATAGAATATAAATAATTTTTATCTAGATAAAATTTAATTTAGTAGTAAAATCTTGTTTGTACTCGGTGGTTAATGGGGAATAAATTCGCAACAACTCAACTAAATTTCTTTCATAAGCTTGAGCTAATCCAAAGTAAATGAAATGTATTCATTTCAGTTCTCCCTCATTCCCACTCTCTTTGAATCATTGTGGGCATTCCTATACATGAATTTCTTAAATCATCTGCAGATTAACGCGAGTTTCTCTAATTAGTTGAAGACTTATACAGTTCTCACTATCTTTAGTTTTAATGGTTTTGGGTGGCAATATGGGTGATTTTATATTCTCTATATGTGGCTTATAAGAGTTTGAATTTGCCGGCCCTATGGTAAATCAGGGTTACAGGGTCTAGCAATCTCGACCATCAGATTATTTTAATCCATCTAACTAGACTTAAAACTAATCTATTCTAAGAATCCGAATTTTTAAGGAAAGTAATCTAAAAAATAACTTGTCACTAAGGAAACTCATTTTCGTGCACTCAACAATCTTCTTTCACGGAGCACAAGCACTGTTGAAAAAAATATATTTCTCTCGATTGCCTGCAATACCCAATGTGCCACAGTAGCCAAAAGAGGATACCCCCATATCAAGCAAAGAAGCAGATCCTTACTCCATGGACCAACGATCTCCTCTCTTCCAAAATTACCCTTTATATTTATTCTTAACTAGAAAATAAAGTTAGTTGATAAAAGAAAAAAAAATGTTTTTGTTCTCTTATTAAATGATGGTTTAGTTTGAAAATTAGTTTATTGGTCAGAAAACTGAAGATTTTGTTGTGTTTCTCTTTGTGAGAGTACTTTCTTTTCCTCAAATCCTTTTAAGTTTCAAGATATTGTTATCATCAACAACATCAAATAAACTATTTGGGTATAGGCTCTACAAGTCTACATGTGTGATAAAGTGAAACCACATTTTACAATTTTTTGCTTAAATTTCCTGGTAAGAGTTGATGTTACAAATCTTGTGCATTCGATAGAGGCGAACCTATTCGAAAGATAAAATTTGTAGACAAAGCTTAGCCGATTTTCCATTGAGCATGATTGTAACAACCCGGTCCACATGGTACAATATTGTCCACTTTTAGCCCAAGGCCTGAACGGCTTTTGAACGCATTGTACCAAGGGGGTCCAACTTCGCACATATATAGCACATCCCCTTCCCTCACCCAGGCAATGTGGGACTACAACACCTAGGTAGTCTGCCAACCTCTGAGCCCACCCACACATAGTAGCCCGCCCACACACGGAGTTATCAACCTCAGAGTCTGCCCACACATGGTATCCCACCCACACAAGGCTGTTACAATCCACTCCTTAGAGCCCAACAGCCTTGTTGACACACTTTCGACTGAGTTTGGCTTTGATACCATTCTGTAACAATCCGATCCACATGATACAATATTGTCCGTTTTGGGCCCAAGGCTCGCACGACTTTAAAACACGTTGTATTAAGAGGATCTAACCTCACACATATATAGCACATCTCGTTCCTTCACCTAGGCGATGTTGGACTATAACAACTAGGTAGCCAGCCAGCCTATGAGCTTACCAACACACGATGTTGCCAACCTCAGAGCCTTCCCACATATGGTAGCCCATCAGCTTCAAAGCCTGCCCACACAAGGCTATTACAATGATAATCCAATTCCACCAATTTCCACTGCAAAATAATAAATAATAAAAACTTAAAAATATTTAAATGTGAGCAATAATTGCTTTAGAGAAGGTTGCATGTGAAATCGAATATTGTCTCCACTAATTTTAGTTGAAGTTGGTTTATCATTAACAAACTAACTGCAATTTTTTTCCTTCTTGCAAATTGTTTCTTCTCTAACGGATGATGTAGATTTGGAGATTTGTTGGTCGCCCCTTCCTAGTTTATCAAGCTTGTGTGATAAAATGATATCTTCATAATGGGACCTTTGACCGTGGTGAGGTAGTAACTGTGTAAAATTAGCTTATAAAATTTTGTAGGGTTAATTTGCGTTTGGGTCCTATAGTTTGGATGTGTTTTGAATTTGGATCCCAATTTTGTCTAGCTTCGAGTTTGGGTCGCAAGACCACATTGGTCTTCAACTCTCCATTATAAATATATGAATGATAAGCATCCAAAAATCGATTTTTACATCCCTAAATATACAATCGTTAAGTCCAATTATCCAATAAAAATATCTCATTACGTGTATTTTGTGCATTTTGTAGGAATTCAAGCACAAATCTCAAATCATGCATAAATTGGCACAATAAGGCTAAATTCAACAACTAGAAGGCCTAATGGGAGTTCAAATGCATTCATAAGGATTAAATAATTTCAATTTCAAGACCCATGAAGTTAAGCTCACAAAGTATCAACATCTACGGATCTCGAGAAAATCAACATGAAGATTTGGATGTCCACATGGCCAACTTTATCATAAAAAAATCTCTACAAGACATATTTATTTATTCAACTCCAACACCATTCCTTGTTTCACTCAACCATGTTTCTTTTTTCATTCAACCATGTTTCCTTGTTTAACTCAAACCATGTTTCCTTGTTTCACTCAACCATGTTTCCTTATTTTACTCAAACTCTTTTTACCTATAAAAACTCCATACATTGAGTTCATAGAGGATAGTTAGTCTTTGAGAGTTTTTTTTTTGTAGTTCTCGGTTTCATATTTTTGCTTCATAGAGAAATGCATTTACTACTTTCCAACATTTTAATTTTTCCATTGAAGAAGTGAGTTTTGTCTTTGTTTCTCTTTCTTCTTTAACTTTTAGTTTATTCTCACTATTCATAGAGAGTTAATCCCCCCTCTTGAGGAGAAGAAATTGAGCCTCATGAAGATATAATGACAGTTAGATTGTGTTTCATTTAGGAAGTAAAGTAGAACAATGAATTGTAAGAAGTACTTCGAAAGAAGGCTTCAATTGTTAAATGGATAATGATTTTGATTTGAAAGAATAAGTTATTTCCATGTCTTTTAGGATTTTTCCGATGAAAAACATAATTGAAATCCAATTATATTTTAGAAATAAAACAAAGACTTTTACTTCTTTAAACCCACAACTCAAGTCATGTAGGTTGAAAAACCATGTGATTTGAGTATTTTGGTAGAAATTGAAATTATATTCTACAATCATTATGTTGGAATGGGGTGATTCTCATACCCTTAGATTTCTCTATATTAATTTTTTTGTTACAAGTTATTATTTTGTTTTGGAATAATCATATCATCAATCAACATCTCACCATCCATTATTTTGTTCTTCTCTTTATTCTTTAAATTGAAATTCAAATATTGTCTTCTAATCCAAGTAAAGTAGTCGATAACCTCTACTTCCACTATGCATTATTAAAGTGTATTATAGGTTGAAGGAAAAAATAAACAAAAATAATAGTTATTTATTTAATTGATGTTGAAAATCATGCAACGACATTAATGTCGGTTTTTGGCATCAATCAATGAACTAAGTGCAAAGCTGGTATAAAATGTTAAACCAAAAGTCTAAATTTATCTATACCAAAGTCAATATTTAAAAAAAAAAAATCCATTCAATTACTGGACGGAGAGTTAACAATTAATGTAGTCTTGGGAGCAAAACTTAAAGTTGGACAAACTTGAGACTCAAACTCAACGTTGGTATAAATCTTGAGTCCTTTAATCCTATTTTATACATTAGCATATTCAACTATTCATAGTTGTAATGATTAAGGGGAGGGTTCACGTGTCATTGTTCTACTCATCTTAGTGTACTGATCGTTTTATTCATATTCTACTGATGTTTCCTTGCGAAAGGTTAGATCTGATGAGGAATTTTTCGCTTTAAGCACAATCTGATCATCTTCCTTTTCCAAGTATGCAGCTTTTCTTTTCACTTTTGTTTAGGATTTTATTGATACAAAATTGTGTTTTCTTCAATTTTTGTTTTGAATTCAAAGACAAAGTACATTAATTGGTTTTTATTTTCCTTTTCCAAATGTCTCTTTATTCCTATTTTGTTACCCAAATCTGATGGAGAACAACATGAAACTCATTTGGCCATATCACAAATATTAACAACTCGCATGTCTAAAGCCTTTTCATTCTAATGTCCAACTCTCAGATCCTTATCTCCCATGTCTCCCTCTCAATGATGTTAAAATCGACGATGTAAGCTTTTTGAAACTCGAAGTTCATTTTCTACATTTTTTTATTCCATTAGATGTGAGTTTGTGTTTCAAGATTAACAATGACACAACGGAAATGAAGAGATGCAATAAGTTTGCTTGAATCAACACATATCTGCTACACTTAAATTAGATTTATGTCTCTTGTTTTTTTTAATCTCCGACTTTAGTAGGCGAATGTGAGGTAGGACATTTTTCTATCCAACAATGTGTATGTATAACTTACAAGTTGATTTCTTCCCCTGCAGCCCTCCCATCGCAACCCTCCCCTTCCCTTCATTGCCCTCCCCTCTCTTCCTTTCCACCTTCTTAGATTTAGATCTGCCTTCCCCTTCGCTCCATAGCCCTCCCCTCCTCTCTACATCCCTAGATCCCTCGACCGCCCTACCCTCCTCTCCATTGAGCCCTCCCCTTCACCTTGTTGCCGATCTGAGGTGTGAGAAGATTAGGGTGTTTCCTCCCTCCTCATGGCCGAACAACCGCAAATGGAGGAGTTGCATCGGCTGGGCTTGGGGGTGGCTCGGCTGAGCTATTTAAGCTCATGCAGATTGCAGTTGTTGATGCTTCGTGGAGAACTTAATGGGGTTTCTTTGCAAGCAATTACACCTAACAATCTTTGTTGGGCATCTTTGTTTGCACAACGAAGTGAGGGCAGGAAGGCCAAGCTCAGGTATGTTCCTCCATCCATTATGGAGACCAAACTTGTAATGCACATCAAGTTTGCACTGCATGGTCAAAGGCTGAAAGAGTGTGAGAAATACTTGATTGGCAATTTTGTAGGGAAGAAACTTGCTTATGGCTACATCAATGACTGTTTGAAACGATTGTGGGGTTTGCATAATAATTTTTTAGATGTCTATGTATGGAGAAAGAGCTTTCATGTTTATGTTCCTGAATGAAGAACACAAGAACAAGGTGCTTGAAGTAGGACCAATCCATATTGCTAGCAGATTGTTCTTGATCAGGCATTAGAGACCATATATGGAAAAGGATGTTGAAGTGTTAAACTCAGTTCCCATTTGGGTCAATTTCAAGAAGGTCCCCCTACTCTTGTAGAGCATTGAAGGTCTATAAGCAATTGCGAGCACTTTGGGAGTTCCATTGATGCTAGACAAGGTAACGCAATATCGCACTAGACTTTCCTTTGGAAGAGTTTGTATTGAAATAAGTTCCACTTGCCAATTTCCTGCATCAATCCCAGTTGTAATTGATTATGATAAAATGGTCACTGTAGAGATTGAATATTCTTGGCGACCGAAAAAATGTGGTCACTGCATGGGGTTTAGGCATACCTCTTCTAGCTGTCCCAAACACAAGAAATTAAAACCCACAATCACTAAAGTCTGGAAAGTAAAGGGGGAAGGGAACAAAGAAAAGAAGGTTGTTTAAGCCAACAGAAGAAGATGGTAGGGTAAGAGCTACAGGAAGGCATATGACTAGAGTACCCCAAACATTTCTGGTGGTGATTGATGAGAATGATGAGAATAGTGATGAAGATATGATCTGTGATACTGAGATTAATGCAGTTGTGATTAATAAAATCGGGAACCATGATGAAGCAGAGGTGAACAGGGAGACTGTCAATAGCGATGTTGCAGGGGAGCAAACGCACAAACAAGTGGTCACGATGAACAATTTCAGCATCCTAGCAGAACAACCACTAGAAAAAAGGGAGCAAGGAAGCATAAGTTTGCTGCAGTTGCTAAAGGGGGACAAGATGGCTGAAGTGATTGAAATAGTTAATTCTGGCCAGGAGATAGTGCAAGGTGATAAAGCTGAGACCAAGGCTCTTACAAGAATGAGAGAACTTTTTTCTCTATCTGAGGTTGAAGCACTCTTGATGATGATAGATGAATATGACATGGGCAATGAAGTAAAGTACTCCATTGAAAGAAGCTATTGAGAGCGATGGTAGGGATGTAGTAAAGGGAGATCTCATATTGATTAAGGCTTTATGGGAAAAGGAGAACAATTCAACAAGAATTATGGTGAGCCAAGAAAAGTCGGATTCTGAAGAATCTAGTCCTTCTAGTGAAGATGGTACAATAGAATTAGCTACAAAGAAGTTCTCAAATGCATGCACCCAAGACTTTAGCTTGTGTCCTCGAAGATCTACTAGAGCTAAAAAAAGGAACAAAAAGTACAAATGATGAAGTCTTCACATCAAAGGAAAAAGGTAATATCTTACCAATGTTAGTGAATCGTGAGATTAGTAAAGCCTTGTAGTGGTGTTTATAGAGAGGGATTGTATTTTTAATTTATATAAAGATTTAGGGGTCCTTAAAACCCTGATTGTGTTCCAAAAAAAAAAAAAAGAGCTATTGTTAATGAGTAAAACAACCCCCAATTAAGACCATCTATTCGGATTTGTTTAGTTGAGATTGGATATCAACCATTTTTTTCTATAAATAATATGGGTTATGATTTTATCGATCTTTTTCTTTGTTTCATCGCATGGGTAACACATCTTTAACATTACAAGTGATTCTCTTACCTTTCAAAAATATAAAAGTCTAGCTAGATCCACCTAATTTGATTTTATGAGTAATTTGTTTAATTGTTTACATGCTATGTGATTCAAGAGTGATAATAAATCTATTAGGTATAATTCTAGGGAGCCTTGGTTTGCAGCCTAGGGGGCGAAATTATCCTTTTGCCCCTCCTTTGTTATTGTTATATTTAAAGAGTAGTTAAAAAGGCAGGGGCAAAAGTGTAAAAATGTCACCCAGGCTGCAGACCCAGGCAGCAGACCCAGGCTCCCTAGAAGCACTCATCTATTAGTGAGTGTTTATACATGAAGTCAAGTCATGCGAGGCATTACAAGCTCCAAGCGTTCTTCAGTTCTCAATATAAAATGTGTGGTGATTGTAATTCATAAACTCTTGGTGGATTAACAACGCCTTTAGTAATTTTATTGTTAGCCCCTTTTTAAACTTGATCAAGTACCCATTACCATCACAATTTATGTATGTTTCCATTCTCATTAATAGAATGAAATGTGTAACGCGTACTCTTTGCTCTTGTTCCTTCTCTTTGTAGGTGGTACGATTGTACTTTTATAACGAAAACTGAAGTTCATTGTAACAGGGAACAATGTGTCAACATTTTGAAGTTTCGCAAATGCCCTCGTACATATTATCAAATTCCCCTCGTATCTCCACCCCTCTCCCTCCCCCTTCTTTCCCATCACTGGTCCCCTCCCCCTTTCCTCTTTTCCGATCACACGAACTGCGATCTCTCATTCTCTTTCTCACCACCACCAACCTCCCCCTTCATCCCTTACTCTGTTTAAACTCGCCAACCACCGTCCTCTCTATTTGAGTTCACCAACCACCGCCAACTCCACCATTTCACCTGTGTCATGCAACCATTTCCACCCATCTCATATGCACTACCACTCGACTCCCCATTCATTGCCTTTTCCCCATTCCTTTCATGAAATCATCCACAAACTATTGAAGAAATTAATGATGGAAAATTGGAACAGAGAGAAAAAAAACACACGAAACATAGGGGGATGGTCATCGTCATGCACAGAGAGGAGATTGTGTTGTTGTGGGTAAGAAAGGAAGAATAGATGCAATGGCGAACCCAGGATTTTAGGCAATGGGGGGCGAAATGGCAAGCAAAATTTTTTTTTTCTACCCGAGCTAGTAAAATAAAAAATACAACTATAAAAATACATTGCATATACCAAATTGAATATAGTGTAATTAAATTTTAAGCCAAAATTAGGTCACAATATCAATAACCTTAGCAAGGGGCAAATGAGCGTAATAAATAGAATATATAATTAAAATCACAAAATAATTAAGATAAGTATCTAGTTGAAGCAAAAAAAAAAAATCTGAAATTTACGAACATAATAAGATCCTAATACAATTTCATAGAAAAATGATTTATATGATGCTCAAATTTTGTATGAGTTAGCTAATGGCATATATTTTTATTGAATTCTATATTTATTATTTTAGATATTAATTTCAAATATTTTTTTTGTTGGAGGTTTTACACCACTTGTGAACCAGCAATTCATTTTATTATTATTTGCAATTACATATAAATTTGCGTTGAAAGCAAAAAAGTAGGGGTAAGTCACAATAACAAAATTGTAATTGTGAATAGCCATAAAGAAATTATACGCTCCGAGAGGACCGAAAATAATTTTTTATTAAACTAAACAATTTTTTTAATGTTTGCAATTAATAATAACATTGTATTGAAAAAAAAAAATAAGAGAGTGACAATGATGAAAAAAAATAATTATCAATAACCATAAAAAATCATGCGCTCGGAGAGTATCGAACTCGGGTTGTTTACCAAAAGTTAAACACTTTAAACCACTATGCCAATATACAGATATAAAAATAGTTAATGAATAATATTTATAATGTATATATACATTATATAATTAATTTTTTTAAAGGCTAAATATAAAAGAGAAATGCTAGGAAACCATGTTTTATAAACATGTTTTGCAATCAGGATGACGTGTCATGATCTGGAAAGAATGATATCATCCCCGAAAATTTTATGTGTATCTCAAAATTGTAAAAAACTCATCTAACGATGCCATAAAATAATATTTTTTTTAATTTAAGGGGGGGGCACTGCCCCCCTCGCCCCTTGGTAGGTCCGCCCCTGAATAGATGAGAAGTGGAGCACAGGAAGAAGAGAGAGTAGGGCACCAAGGCTTAGATCAACAGTGTTGTAGTATGTTAGTATTGGTTCATCTCTTTTCATTTTCGAAAGTACCCTTCTTCTAAAGCCATCATTAGATGGTAATGATGGTAATAAGAAGCATTTTAAAGGGATAATCTGAAAAACATATTATTCTAATAAAAAACAGTAAAAACAAATTCCTGGCCCACAATGATTCAACAACTTTTGATTTCTTGATGTACCATACTATAAATGTGTAATTACATGTCCACAGTTTAGTAGTTTCATTGTATAATAGGTGTACTTTAGACCAAGGATTGTGATTTTGTTTTTTCGAGTTCATTTGGGTATTTTGGTTTTAAAAAATATTTTGATGTGTAAAGAAAAAACAAAAAAATTTCGAGGATACACACATATATATATATATAATGAATTTCGAAGATATATGAAAATATGGGGAAAAAAAATAGATGCAAATAAATAAATCTATTAAACATATTAAATAAAGCTTAAATACCAAGAAATGAAACAAACATGAAATTAATATATAATTAGAAAATCAGGGGGTGGTTTTAAAAATCAATAAATAATTAGAAGAATTGATAATATAAAAAAACCCCGAAATTTATGAAAAAAACTCCGAAATTTTCCCAAAAAAACCCTCGAAAAATGTAATTTTTGGTAGTTGGGTTTTGTATTTTACGAAAAAAATGAAATTACAAATTTTTTTTTTCCAAAACTAACAAAAAAATCTCGAAATTTTTTGAAAAAACCCACAAAAAAATGTAACTTTTAATTTCGCACTTTATCTTTTTGTAATTTCAAAAAAACTAAATTTTCATTGAAATTTTGCGAAATCACATTCCTTGGTTTAGACTATTTCAGTTAAAGATCCCTAATTGTTATACTCTTCACATGTGGCTTTTATTGTTTTTTCATATTTTCGAAAATGGCCTTCTATAAATTTGAAAATTCCAATTTCATCTAGATTAAATAAAGGTAAATAACATGATTGCAAATGGTGTTTTATGAAGTAGAATCAAGGATCTAGATACCACCACGTGGACAAAACTCCTCAAATAACCTTGTTACTTTTTCCTCTCTCACTTTATTGTGTTTTGCGACCAACCCACCAATTATCAAAATACTGCTCTCTCGCCTATCTTTTCCTTTCCCAGATGTATGAGCCACAAGAAACAAGATCAAAATGATCAACTTCGCTAAGTTTTTATTTATGTATTATTAAATATGCCATTGGTTCTCTCTTCTTTTTTAATAATTGAATTTCACTGATTCATTTAAATTACAAGATTAACTTTGACTAAATATATTTGGTACAAAAAGATTTGTATATGTATAACATGTGTAAGGATACCATGCCTATAACTAAATTCATAATTTTTTTTAAAAATTAAATTTGTGTCATCAACTTTTAAAATCTTTAGTTAAAGCTCCTAAATTTTTAATTTGTACTTATTGAATTTTTTAAAATAAAATAAATAATATTTAATATACGTGCACACAGAGCACATCCACCTTTGATAAGATGGCAACGACTACTCCACACCATTTAAAGTACTGTCCCACACCACTATATCAATTTTTTCTCTCTCACGCCACCTACTTTATTTCTCACACCACCAATAAAAATTCAAATTAAAATTTTTTTTCTCTCTCCTCCCCTCTCTTCATCTTCTTTTCTTCCCTTATTCTCCCCCTCCCTCTCTTCTCTATCAGACACCACCATCACCACCACCCCATCACTGCCACTTCTCTCCCTCCCGCCACCGCCATTTTTCTCCTTTTTTTCTCCATTAAGCACTACCACCACCATGTCACCCTCTTTGTTTCTGAAAACATGGTACTATTCTTGACTTTGGTTCAACTTATATGCTCGATCAATACTGATTCTCAAGTTCATCAAAACACAAAAATTGTAGTATTCTGAGTTATCTAATAATACAATTTGAATTACTTGAAAATGTTTTGAAATGAGCAAGTTATGGTCATTTTACAAAAGTCGCGCAAATTTTTCTTGCAATCAAAATGGGGTAGTGTCCTTGACTTTCTGCCAACTTATATGCTTGATCGAGACCGATTCTCATGCTCATCAAAACAAAAATTCTAGTACTCTGAGTTATCTAATAAATACAATTTGAATCACTTGAAAATGTTTTGAAATGAGCAAGTTATGATCATTTTACTAAAGTCACGTAAATCTGTCTCGCAATGAAAATGGGGTAGTGTCCTTGACTTTCGGCTAACTTATATACTCGATTGAGATTTATTCTTAAGCTCATCAAAACATGGAAATTGTAGTAGTCTGAGTTATCCAATAAACACAATTTTAATCACTTGAAAATGTTTTAAAATGAGAAAGTTATGACCATTTTACTAAAGTCACTCAAATTTTTTCGAAAAAAAATTTGTTTCACCCATTCGCCCGGACCTATGCGAAGTTTCGCCCAATATGGGTGAAAACAAACTTTTTTTTTTGACATATTTGCGTGACTTTAGTAAAATGGCCATAACTTTCTCATTTCAAAACATTTTCAAGTGATTCAAATTGTGTTTATTAGATGACTCAGAGTACTACAATTTTTGTGTTTTGGTGAGCTTGAGAATCGGTCTCGATCGAGCATATAATTTGGCCAAAAGTCAAGAACACTACCCCATTTTCATTGCTAGAGACAGATTTGTGCTACTTTAGTAAAATGATCATAACTTTCTCATTTCAAAACACTTTCAAGTGATTCAAATTGTGTTTATTAGATAACTCAAAGTACTACAATGTTCGTGTTTTGATGAGCTTAAGAATCGATATCGATCGAGTATATAAGTTGGCCGAAAGTCAGGGACACTATCTCATTTTCATTGCGAGACAATTTGCGTGATTTTAGTAAAATGACCATAACTTGTTCATTTCAAAACATTTTCAAGTGATTCAAATTGTATTTATTAGATAACTCAAAGTACTACAATTTTTCGTGTTTTGATGAACTGGAGAATCAGTCTCAATTGAAAATTTAAATTGGTTAAAAATTACCCTATTTTTATGTTACTGTTTTTTTTACAAACAATTTTTTGAATATCATGAATTAGTAGAAAAAAAAATACATATATATATATATATATACGTGATGGTGTGAGAGCAGTTGCTCCATGAGATCAAGGGGAACATGTCCACGTAACAAACTTGGCATTGTCTTAATTTTTAAGAAAAAAAAGTAATATAATGCAATCTTGATTAGAGTGAAAACCACACTAACTCAATTATTGCCTCCTTGAAAACGAAACAAAACCTTCCATGGGACGGTAAGATTAGGGGTGGGCACAGGATGGGATGGGATGAGATATACACATCCCTATTCTATCCCGTTTATACCGGATTGGGACGAGACGGGATGGAAAAAATCTCGTCCCATCCCAAACGGGTTTGGGACGGGACGGGACGGGATCAGCGTGCTAATTTGGACATATCAAATAGAAGTCTGGAACTGCTGGACTGCATTTGACAATATATTTTGAAGAAAGCCTGGACTGCTGGAAGCCTAGACTCTTGGAAGCCTGGACTGCTGGAAGCTGGAAGCTGGATTGCTTGGACTGCTGGAATCCTGGACTGCTGGAAGCCTGAGCATTTTATGCAAATGTTCATAAAATAAATAAATAAGTAAATAAAAATATTAATAATTAATATTAAAAATTAGTTCGGGACGGGACGAGATTGGCTGGATTGAAAATCTTCATCCCATCCCATTCCATTCTAGATCGGGACGGGACGGGATCGTGATGAAATTATTCAATCCCATTAAGACCCGAAAAAATCGGGACGAAACGGGATCGAAATCGCAGGATGGGATGCCAACCCCTAGGCAAGACCTTCTCATCTCTCCTAACCCTGAACAGCACCACGTGTCTTAACCCCCCGACCGACCACCTAGGGTGCTTTTGTTGCAAATCTCCTTTTCAACCCTTGATTCTCACTATCAAATCCAGATCAGATATTTATCCAAACCTATTCACCTGCATCTGTATGTTATATAACAAACTAACCACAACTGCAAATGCAGGCTTCAATAGTTGACTCGAGATGCGATTCAGGTATATCCATCGGTTAACAGTGGAATGGGGGCAATTCAGTAATTGACGGACAAGATTTGGTCATATAATAGGGAGCTGTGATTGCTGCACAATAGAAGTACGCATCGCTATCAGCTCAGGAGAGAGAGAGGAGGTTCTTCGCGAGCTTCAGAACTCTCTGGAACTTCGATAGACAATAATAAAACGGTGTTTAATCGAATCGATCGAAGTTCAGATTTCGCGTGATCGAAGAAGAACAGGGAAGCGAAGAAAGGAGAGAATTGAATTTGCGGAGAGGTTTGTTCGTTCGATCTGAACAGCAACTCGTCTTCTTCTTCTTCTTCCATTTCTTGTGTGTTAGCGTGTGTTAAATGTGCCTGACTGATCCGAAGCTCGTGTTTTTAACTTGTTTTCAATCTAAATTCATGTTTAATTTTGTGAATGCATGATCTTGAGTGGATCTCAGGCTTCTGGTTTTTGTGTGGATGCTTCTGATTGTGAAATGTTTTCGGTGTTGAATTTGTGTTTTGATGGTAATTTAGGTCAAATTTTGAATTTTTTTTTTCTCGTCTTTATGAATTAGTGTTTTTAGTCAATTAGGAGAGGAGAAGAAGAAAGACTATTGAAGGGAATGAAAACGGAGATTGAAGAAAGACGAGTAGAAAGAAATGGAAGAGGAAAGATGCAATGAAGAGGAGAGGAAAAGAAGGGGTGGAATATGGGGGAGATTAGTGAGGGAAAGGAAGAAGGGGAGACAACAATTAATGACAGATCAACTAAAATTTGATCCTGGTGATCATAAAAGATAAATTTACCATCGTTTTTGGACATGAAAGAAAAACTGAGAAAAAATTAATAAATATGGGAAATAAGGATTAGCAATGATACAGCAACAAAAGATGAAATTTTTCGATGAAGCTCATAAGGAGGAAAGAAAGGGAACTGTATTAAGTAAAATATGAAAACCATCTGATAAGGTTGGATTGGAATATAGACGAAGATTATCCACCTTAATTTCTGCTGAACAAGCTTAGGAGGATAGTCAGAAGATTTGGGGATTGATTTTGAATTTATTGTAAAATTAGTTAAAATTTTGGTGAAGCCAATTAACAATTACAATGCCACTCGGGAAAATTAAGATTACTGGACTTGACAATTTTTCTAGCCAAATAACATAAATGAGCATGAGAAAAATAGAAGATTTTGTTAAAGGTTTTTTTACAATATCAACTAAAGAAAATGTCACTTGCTGAGTTATTGATATGGTTTTAAGCACATTTTCTATGGCAGACATTATATTTGAAGTTGTGGCTAATGACTAAGCCAATTTTTAGTGCTTAGACATGCTTGCACCAACACCTCATAGGTGGTGCCTGGCTAGGACACAGGTTTGAACACACTAACTGTCATTGCAAGGTCAATAGCTTGCGTAGGCAAAGAAATAACGGGCTATATTACTGAAACTTGCTGGTTTTTGTTAAACATAAATGTGCCATTGAAAGTTAGTTTTAAAGTTGCCCTTTTCTGCTTAGCTTGCTCTTTTACATTCTTTCTCGTGATTTGCTATGTTGTGAGGCTATTGCTTTTTTTAATAAGTGCTTTGTGAAGCTTTTTATTGTCATGGAATGATCTTTGTCGTTTTTAGTCGTCATGGTGCAAAGTATTTGTGTAATGTGGTTGGTCTTCAGTTGTGTACACGATGGTTTTTGCTTGGTGAATATTTAGAAACTTTGGTTCCATATGCTTAGGTTTGAATTTAGACGGCTGTTGGAGTTTCGAGTATCAATTGTCTATATATGATCGAAGCGATACGTGTCTGCTGATCAGTAAATTGAATTCTATAGTTGAAGCGTGTCTGCTGATTAGAACATTGAATGTTCCTTAAACTGCAACTAGTAGGGACCATGTTTCATATTTTCGTTTTTCGGCGCACGTCTGTCAATGAAGATGATACATATTGACACTATATTGTATGAACTGATATCAATCTTTACTAATCATGATAATTCCTTTGGCCTTAATATATATTATCTACCATATACATCAAGACTGACGGGATAGTAATTTTTAATCCCTTTTCCAGAACTCATGTTCTCTCAAATTAATGGTCATACATAATACTGTATAAAGGAGTTACCTTTTTCTAAATATCCTTTGGTAGAAAGCAACAAACTAGTATATGATGGCGTTTCCTCCTCAAGGAATCACATTTTGATTGATGTTTTGGCTTTCCTATGATATATGTCATCTGCTCACCTCTTATTTTATTTTTCTGTGTGTGTTGGGATAAGCCATTGTCAATTGCGATTTCCAGGTTTTCTGATGAGATAGAACAAACTGTTCACTAAAACTTGAGGTTTTCAATTTTTGTAAGTCTGTTCATTGCTTTACTTTAATTTTTTTTCTCCAACGAAGAAACTACTTTGAGTTTCAGAAGCTAAAAAACTGTAAAAAAATATTAGGCGATCCAACTTTGTGAACTTTACTAAGAGTTGATTTGCTTACAACTTGATTGTTTGATAAGTTAGTAATATTGGTGAGGATTGCCCAGGAGGATAAATAGTTTTTGTTTGCTGTTGTTTGATTCTTCCATTAGCAGTGATTAGATATTTAGTGTATGCGAGTGAAAATAATAGGCAGTCTTGATGTATGGGTTGTGTCATTGCCTCACAGAGAAGATGACAAAGATGAAGATATGATCATTATGGTTATTAAATTCCAGTTTTGGTTAGAATTGTGAAAGAAGAAAAGGAAGGTTTTCAGTGCACAATTAATGGAAAGTCATCATGACACAGATGCAGTTATATCTTATCTCTAGTGTAATGCCATCAATGACGTAAGCTGGCTTTTCAACAGTGAATGCTGCTGACTTAATCTAACGGGTCTGCTTTCTTTCACTTAAATTGCATAGTTAAAGAAGTGGAGAGAGAGAGGTAGAACATCTAGGGAAAATTCCTTAAGACTATTGAGAAATTGGTTTTCAAATTTTGTTTCTATATCATATATGGGAATCGTTATTGCAACAGTTCGGCCAGTAATACCTTGAACTCCTTCATCTAGGACGTAATAATTTAGCTAAGGCGAATGGTAATGTAGAGCAGAGGTACTTTCATGCAGATTTAATCTACACATGCTTCAGGTGCTCAAGAATGCTCAAGCTTTCGGACTAATTGATTAGGGCTAACTAGTTAACTTATCTGAGAACCAATCCTTATGAAGGGAACATCATTGTGGGAAGTAGGTTTTTGTAACAGGTCAGAAAGGAAGTTAGGTACGTCAAACATGACGACGAAAGATGAGGTAGGCTTGTCCATTTTACTGGTCTTAATGGACGGTGAAAACATTAAACCCTTTCCAACCCCTTTCCAATTTTTCCCTGCAATGTTTTATTCCTCGTATGAGCTTGAGCTTGATGTTGTGATGTATTGTGTATTGCTTTTACCATAGGTTGGAGCGAGTCTCTTCCTGGTGCTCATTTTAGTTCGAATTGGTTTCGGACTGCTCTGAAGGAATCAAGCAATCATGTCTACGATTAATTACCATTCGCAGATGGAAAGTCAGGGATTTCTCAGTGCTGCATATAGTTATTAGTTGAGCCTTTTGTAACTCTGCCTGTTCTGATGAATCCTTCTGTTGTTGGAGTTGTGCTGCATGGAGCTGTTCAAGATTTGTTGGATCATGTTTTTGCCGATTTCATTTCGTCTGCAGCAGTACACAAGAAAACAACCATATGATGCAATTCTTTGCCTTGATTGGAGACTGAGTATGCCTTTTTATAGTTTTAGGACTATTCTGCTAAACACATATATTTTTCCTCAGGTGATAAATACAAATCCAGCTTTGTGATAATCAGCAGATATCACTATCACCATGTGTTTAATGGAGGAAGGTCTTTCCAATCAGTTCACCCTTGTTGGATCTGATAAGCCAGAAGAGATCACCACCAACTATAATGAGAAAGTTACTGGTGGTTCATGCATTGAGGAGTGCAAAGATAGCTTGCTCACAGAAGCAAGTGCTGATGCAAAAGCCACTGAACTGCTAGAGAAGGGATTCATGCAGTATGGGTATGATCATGAGCAATTGACTGTCTTATCATTTACATTTTTTTAAACATTCTTGATTGATGGGATTCTCTACTGTTTGTCAGATGTTCACATTACCGACGAAGATGCCGCATCAGAGCGCCATGCTGCGGGGAGATTTTTGACTGTCGCCATTGTCACAATGTGGCAAAGGTAGGTGACTTTGTGTTCAAGTCATCCTACCTCCTTTATGGTTTTATGAAAACTTCCTATTTCAATATATTGGTTATGTACTAGGTTATGAAGCACTTTTGGAGTTGATAGGAGCAAGGATTGTGAGTTCCTTTTTCAAGTTAATTTCGGTTTCCTGGTTTTTAGAAATATTTCGAGAAATATTTTGGTGAGAAAAAAAAATGAAAAATTTCGAGGATACATGAAATATATATAATGAATTTCGTGAAATATGTGAAAAAAATAAGATGCAATCAAATAAATTTATTAAACACATTAAATGAAGCTTAAATACCAAGAGATGAAACAAACATGAAATCAATATATAATTATAAAATTAGGGAGTGGTTTAAAAAATTAATATATAAGTAGAAGAAATTGTTATTAGAAAATAAGGGGGTGGTTTCAAAATTAATAAATAATTAGAAGAAATCATAATTAGAAAGAAAAACCTCGAAATCTATGAAAAAGGTTCCGAAAAAACCGTAGAAAAATGTAAATTTTGGTAGTTGGCTTTTTTTTTTTTAATACAAAAACGAAATTTATGAAAATAAATAAATAATGAAATTTACGAAAAAACGTTGAAAAAAAAATGTAATTATTTCTTTCGCATATTTTCTTTTTGTAATTTAAAAAAAAAAACAAAGTTTTTGCCGAATTTTCGCGAAATCTCATTCCCTGTATAGGAGAAGATGAAGATGAGTCATTAGACTATTTGGATATTTGATTTAGTATCAATGTTCTGCGCCGTCTTTCATATGCATGTGACAAGGAAACTTTGTAAGGATTAGTTGGATCAGAGTCCTGCACATACCTTGTGGTTTTCATAAAGCCGTGCTTCAACCATTGTGTCAGTGTACAGATACTTTGTGAGAATTTATCAGAGTGCATTTCTCATATGATGACATTTCAAATATCAAAAGCCAAATTTTGTTAGTCATATAGACTCTTCGATTGTTCATTGATTGATAGCTGCTTTTTTTCTTGGTTGTGCTAAAAAATTGCGGAGTGTGATACTTACTGCATAAATTTATTACTCCAAGTGTTTCCCATGGTATATATATATACCCTAAAAAAACCTATGTTAATTACTTCTAACGTTATATTTACTAGCTAGTTACTAATCAAGGACACTTGGATTCTCCCTCGGAGTTCGTCCTATCTCTGTAACAAGGGCATTCATCCTTACCACCAACTGATAGCTGCCTTGGTTGTGATTTGAATATATTATTATTATTATTATTATTATTAATTTTTTGGAGCCCACCTATCATGATATGATCATCTGTTTGTCTATCTAATTATGTATATGGTCACCCAACTTAATTTCTGGTACAGAACAACATTGATGTTAAAAGGAAGGAAAGGCATGATATTCCACGCCATGAAGTGCAAGAGGTTAGCCTTTTTCTCAGTTAATTGTTTTTTTTTTAATGTCATGATTCAAATTCCATAATGCGAGTGTTTCTCTCGGTTGCAGGTCATATGTTCACTCTGTGGCACAGAACAGGAGGTTAGTTTTGTTACAAGTCATATATCAGCAGACGAATTTGATTCAGTGTTTGGGGGTTCTATCGCTTTATGAGACTCTTTATTTGCAGGAAGCTATGGCCTATGGGTCAATGGCTTACAGTAAGGTCTTGAAAGGTCAGGGGTGTAATCAGTGAATTGGCTATAAACGTTGAACAATGAGTTAGCATGTCAATGCACTGATCACACCTCTCTCCTCTGTTTTTCTGTGTTTTCCTTGGAATTTGTTTTTTCAACCAAACATAACGTGTCTTACATTAAAATGGTCAAGTAATCAAAAGTGCTCAATAGCTAAAGTTTATAAAAGTTGAGTTGTATATACTAAAGATAAAAAATTCCAAGACTGAACATCTATTAAGTTTTTGTTAGGCATCGAGTCAGACTTGCTGAAATAATATGTTTAGCCACCTAGAGAACACGATCTGGAACACAATATTATTCTTTATGTGGCTCATGTGTTCATTATTTTCCGTCTCAAGATGACTATTGAACATTTTAAAGGGCGAATCAATTTTTTTTCTGTTTGTTCACTTTCAAATGGATTTCAATGTTACTAAAGCCGTGGATGCTATATGATCTTGTTTATCCAAATCCCTTGAGGAGGAGGTTTTGGAAATGACATGAGGAATAAATGTTATTGGTGTCCTCCTTTTGTGCAGAATCTTGTGTTCCGTGAATTTTCAACAAAGTTTTTGTGGTGGGAAGGCATTCCTCCAAAAGTCAATTTGTTTGTGTTTGGTGTGGATTAGTCTTCCTACCAGGAGTGTGTCGAATAAGAGTGCTATGCAAGTTGAGAGTTGGTTACCCATGGAGAAATAGTGTGGTTCACATGGATTTTATTTTTTAAATAAAATAGCACAGATATATGATATATTGATTCAAAGAAGAGGGCGGAAAACAATTATAACGAGAGCAACAACTCAGAGTGTGTAATTCACTGGGATGTGGAATTATTGTTTTACATAATGCTTAGAAGTAATGTAGTTTACACAGAAATAATGTGATTTACACTGAAACGGTTTGGGAGTATCTAGGTAAATCCAGAATTGCCTAGAAAAATATGTTCCATGCTTTTGACACAACACACTAGTAAAAAATTTCTTCATTAATGATGAGTAGATACACACAATATATGCGATGTTCAGTTGTATACATGTAAGCTTTTGTTGATTATTTTATAGCTCCGTTAAACAACGTAAGTGCATTTATAAAGATAGGGTTATTTCATTTTTTATGTTATTTTCAGGTCCAGCAAATTTGTATCAGCTGTGGTGTTTGTATGGGTAAATACTTTTGTGAGGCTTGCAAGTTGTTTGATGACGATGTAAGCTTGCCGAACTTATATCGGCTCATTTTGACATTCTCTTCTATGCACCTTTAACCTTTTCAGTGCTAGTGTATCTACCATCTAAGCTTATCTATCTTTCCTACTTGCAGACATCAAAGGAACAGTATCACTGCAGTGGTTGTGGAATTTGCAGGTTTGCGTCTCCTCCTTTATATAGTAATTATATTTCTTTTATGTTCATCTTCATGATTCAATCATCTTGTACATGGTTTCAGGGTTGGTGGGCATGAAAATTTCTTCCATTGCTACAAATGCGGTGAGTATTTATATTGGCAGGTGTACTATAACGATAATTTATTTTCATCTTTAATAGTAGTTCAGCTGTGACCTCTGTGCAACAATATAATATAAACAACTGCTTTGTGTGTGGTTTCCTCACGAAGGTTGTTGTTACTCCACACTACTTAAGAACAGCCATCCTTGTGTTGAAGGAGCGATGCACCATGACTGTCCCATTTGTTTTGAGGTAACATCTATGCCGTCCATTTTTAATTCCGTCCTGCCACTCGATGTTCTATGAATTCACACCCTCATGTGAAATGTGAATCTTAACTGTGAAAATGCAGTATTTATTTGAGTCAACAAATGATGTCAGCGTCTTGCTATGTGGGCATACCATTCACGTGAATTGTCTGAAGGAAATGCAGCAGCACTTGCAGTGAGTATTTTGTTCACTCATTCTAAGGTTTGTAGTTGAAATTTTTTTTCTTTTCCAATATCTTACTTTGATGAGATCTCAGGTATGCTTGCCCTCTCTGTTCCAAGTCTGTCTGTGATATGTCCAAGGTGTGGGAAAAACTCGATTTGGAAATTGCTGCTACACCTATGCCCGCCATGTATCATGATAAAAAGGTGTGTTCATTCAACTCTCTGCCTGTTATTCTTTAACAAATGCTATTTGATACCTTGATATTTTCTGACTTGACTTTTTAACCAGGTGTGGATCTTATGCAATGACTGCGGTGCAACCTCACACGTGCAGTTCCATGTGGTGGCTCAGAAATGTCTCAATTGCAAGTCCTACAACACTCGCCAAACAAGAGGTGCTCCTTCGGATAGTGACTGATTTGTCATACTCAATGATAAAGTCTGGAATCTGGTCATGTTTATCTACCAGAAAGGGTGAATCACAGTCTGTCATGTGCTGGGTTTCCAGATTCCCATTTAGTTACTTTTGGGTCCTGTTGTCATCCTTCTCTCGTTTTTGACCTTCCTAAGTTCCGTTTTTAAACTAAAGCATGTTTAGTTGAAAGCAGTGTCATGCATGTTTTAGCCACCACCATTTTCAGGCAGTGTTTGTGTTGTCACAATGCACTGTTTTTCAATTTCAAGTTCAACCTTTTTTGCGACATTTCGTGTTAGTTCATATCCATGAACTAGTAAGTAAAAAAAATAAAAAATAAAAATACAACTGTTAAAAATACATTGCACATATCAAATTGAATCTAGTGTAATCCAAATTTAAGTCAAAATGTCACAATATCTATAATCTTAGTAAGTATATAACTAAAATTACAAAATAAATTAGGATAAATATATAGTTGAAGTTTAAAAATTTTGAAATTTGCGAACATGATAAGATTCTAATATAGTTTCATAGAAAAAAAAAATGGTTCATATGAGCTTCAAATTTTGTATGAGTTGGCTAATTGTATATATTTTCATTTAATTATATAGTTATTATTTTAGATATTAATTTCAAATATTTTTTTGAGGTTTTATACCACTTGTGAACAGTAATTCATTTTTTTTATTATTTGCATTTATATAAAAAATTGCATGGAAAAAAAATATTTATAGGCATGTCACAATGACAGAAATAGTAATTTTCACAGCCATAAAAAACAATATGTTCAAGAGGATGAAAATAAGATTACACTAAACAATTTTTTTTAATGTTTGCAATTACTAATAAAATTGTATTGAAAAAAAAAATTTAGGTGTTCAAAAAGTGTTGAACTAGGATCGTTTACTGAAAATATTAAACTTCTAACCACTACACCAAGATAGACATGTAGAAATAGTCGAATGAATAATTATCATATTATAGTAAATGGTATATAATTGATTTTTTTTTGTAAAGCTAACTATTTATTAAAAATATTTTGAAAGTTGAGGGGCTCCATTCCCTTCGCGCTTTAGTAGGTCCGCCCCTGGTAACTGCTAAATAAACTTTTGGTCTTCACCTAGCATCATCAACCTCTAAAGATGTATTATTAAATTGGTAAATATAATATTATCAAATAAAAAATCCAAAAAGTTGTGAAATTGTAATTCTTTAAGGGTGTGTGGAATCCTAAGGTGGGAATTGGAATCTCATGCCATGGACTTGACCAACATATGTTTGGTTGTCCATGGGAATTGTATTCCAATTCCTATTGTGAGTGTTTGGTTGTCCAAAACTAATAATGAGATTTTTTTTTTTAATTATGAAAATCCCACAATTCTACTTTTATATATAAACTAGAATATGGTTTTGATTTTGCTTTAAAACATCCTTACAGTATAATTTTAAACCCGACGTCTGCTTAAATCTTTCAATGAGAAAGCAAAGTTCAATATTGGTCTTCAAAATTCTAGTAAAAAAAATTAGCAATATATATTTTGAATAAAATTTTCAAAATGAAAGCATGTTTATTGCATAAACATAACAAGTCAGACTTTTGTTGTCAATTAACCAATAAAAATGGTTAAAGATAAAGACTAATTACTAAACCACATACTTCCAAACACCAATTAAACAAAATCCAAATTTTCTAACTCCTTGATTACTAATCAAAACACATAAAAAAGGTTAAAGACAAAGATGTCAATTACTTTTGCTCCAAACTAATTCTCCTCTAACTCCACAAAAACTCAACCCTCTCTTGTTTCTTCAGTCAATCCTAAAAAGAAAGTACCAAGCTCTATGTTCCCATTGAACTTCCTCATGATTTTCAAAATTTGACGTTGGGTAAGTCCAGGAACCACCCTTAATGCTTTCTCAACTTCTTGCCAAGGGAATGTTTCCAATCGTATAGGCATAGCATTCGCTTGCTCAAATGCCTTGCATATACTCGATATGGCCTTAGCAAATTCGGGATCATCGTTGTCACACGTTCGCTTGTGTGTTGCGAGACGATGTAATAGAACCCGAGGCAACATCTTCCCTGTTTCCAGTGTCTGTATGAACACTTTCACTTGCTTCAGCCATAGGTACATTGTCATCATCACGACTTGTTATACAGCGATCACCAGTTGCTTGATCATTTCCTATGATGATTGCAAGGTCGCCATAGTATGGAAAGATTTTGCCACGAATTTTTTTTGCTTCCTTGTGTGCCTAAACAATGTTAAGAAATATAATTGAGAAAACAATCTAATTTAACAAAAAGATTAGAACAATCATCAAAATAAATATAGTTGGAGAAAAGTTTTCAATAAAGATTAGAAAACTAGTATTCTCAATAAATTCTAACTAGCATTATCAATAACATTGAAAAATTACTCGCATGAGGTCCCAGCGAACCATATTGAACCATGCTTAAGAAAGCTTATCGCAACATAGTCTTCTCACACTTCGTTGTCTACAGCGATGAGTCCGCTATTATAGTCGAATCCCAACCCACTTTGCTTGTGAACTTCTCAGACTGCCAAATATTGCTTCTTGAAGGTCGTCAGCCTCGATCGGACATGATCGTGGGTAATTACCATATTGTGAGATTTCTTAATTTCTTCCACCATACGCTCTAGTGCGTTTGACTTCCACCCATTATCTATTTTTTTCCTCCGTTATTACTCTCATCCACCAATGTTCTAATTAAAACCAAATCCATAGAATCACTCCATTGTAATTTGGATGTCATACCTACAAAGATAACCTATCAATTATCAAAAGCAAGAGAAACGTATACTAATAGATATCAATTACCAAATGAACATAAGCCACAAAACTAGGAAAAGTAAACAGGTTCAACCCATATACATACACTTCGTATAAAAAAAACATCACAGAAGATTTACTTTGTTCTTTCAGATTGAGATTGAGACTGAACTATGCCTACTCTATATATGTTATGAGTTGAAAACAATGGCACACAATATAGGTCTCAATTAATCAGAAGGTTGACTTCATCCATTGATCTGCAGGTTAAACATCAGTGAGAGATCATCAAACAGCACCATGTTCTGTATTATGATTGCCATGTTCATGATCTGAAAAGGTGTTGATGCAACCCCCAGACAAGGAAAAAAAACTTACAGTTCTGCAGGTGTGACGTCAGTGATAGCTAATCGGGCAGTCTTGGATCTTCTCTTTGAGGTAGAAAGAAGCTTAGTTCTTGAACTCATGAAAATAAGGTGTAATAGGAGGAAGAAGTAACACAATTGTGATATGGATTAAATGAGCGGACATAAATAATTTCACATATATTTCGGGTCTTGTGATATGGATCAGTAACACAATTGTTAGCAGGCACGGAAGATGTCAACATATTATTTCATCATTAGAAAGATTTTAGGCAGATTGAAACGACACAAATGAAGGCTTAAGCCAGCAAATTTCAAAAGACCAACATCTCAATACTATCCCTTGAAGCATCTCCACGGGAAAAAACTCAAATAAACAAACAGAACAAAAATCACCATCAGATGCCTTTCTGTGAATCTGGCATGCTAAAGCATAATGCATTAAATTACTTACAGCAATTCATTTTCTAGGAAAACAACAGGATCAGGGTCCCTAATTGCAGCTTTTAACAAACCACGAGCATCCTCTAATGAGCATGGGGTCAAGACTTTCAATCCAGGACAAGTACTATACCATGCTGCATAACACTGCACATAGTAAGCATCATCCGTAGTGCTAAGTTGCTAACACAGGACTAATACTAATGAAGTTGTTCCCAACTCCTAATAAACATAATCGGCATATTTCTTACACAAATCTTCCAAAGAACTGACCAGAATAGGAGTGCAAATTGAATCGGTTGAGGTAAGTCCAACCTATCCCAAAATTGAGTCCAACAAGGTACTCCATGGAACTCCCAATTTCAAATCAAACACTAGGCCACATTTCAGGATTGGTTTTGGCTCGCCCACCACAGTTGTACATGTACCAAATGGTTTTGGCTTTGCCCACCACAGTATCAAATGTAATTTAAGTTAAGAGTAGAAATATTATTAGGAGACAATTCCCAAGAACTTGGTAGATACTCATTAATCAAGCCATATATGTATGACCACAGTCACAGAGAGAGAGAGAGAGCAACATTTGATGTCTTCTAAAGAGTATCACCTTTTTAACACTTTCTCCTCCAAAAGTTAAAAAGAAACTAAACAGCTTAAAAACCCCAAACGCACAAAGTTAACAAAAGCAGAACCAAAATCAGATCACGTCTCTGATGATGTCTAACAAAGATGAAACAAATGACCCAATAGAGGTCCACCATATACTGTAATAAAGACCTCACTATATACGAAACATATGTGTAATCATAGTATCGAAGAAAATGGTATATACTAGACATCATTATATTAAGAAAAGGAAGAGCTACTGACACATATGTGTTTAACACATATTCTAACTGGAGTGAGGAATTAACTCAAACTCAAACACAACCAAGAATATTTTAAACTCTAAAAAACCCGACATTCTCATAATTTAACTAAATTCAATTGAAGAAGAAGAAAAGGGTGATTTAAATATACTAATCAAGAACAAATACAAATATAATCTTAAGGTTTGTCTTGCCAAACATCCCACATCCTCATAGCCATTTTATTCCTATTGTTTGTCCACTCAGGTGTCCTAGCAATGACAATAAATTCTTCATCTTCTTCCTCTTCTTCACTCTCTTCAGATTCGTCATCGCTACTATGGTCATCAGGATCTCCTTCACGAAGGAAGTTATGAATCGCAGAACATGCTAGTACCACTTTTGCCTATCATGATATGGATGGTGCCTAAGATATGCAAACCTCTTCTTCAACAAACCAATAGTTCGTTCGATAACCGTTTGAAGTGATGAGTGGCGAAAATTGAATAACTCCTTTTCATTTGTTGGGCGTTGACCAACAACGTCGCGAAGGTGATATCGTGTACCACGATACGGTGTCAACAATTTTGGTACTAGTGGGAATCCAAGATCAGCTAGATAATATTTACCTATACATTTAAAAATGATACAATATTAGTATTAAGTTATTAACTTATTATATTATTATAAACTTAGATAAAATCTGTTATATTAACATACCATTAGGCACAGTTAAACGACTCTCGTTGCGACTCACGACACTTCGAATGAGTCGACCATCATGAACCGACCCTTCCCACCCAGCAAGCACGTAAGTGAACTTCATATCAAATGTGCAAGCAACGAGCACATTTTGGGAAATGAAATTAAGTCTGTTACGACATCTAGCTTGATCTTCTTCGGCGACAGTGGCTTTGACATGAGTGTCATCTATTGCACCTACAACATCCTATATGAAATGTCACTAGTAAAATAATATAATTGACTATATTTAAATATATTAAGTTTGATTTCTAAAGTAATTTCAATCTAACCTGAAAATGATGATGCCAACTACGGTGACTCCCACCATCAGCTGGGGAGTTTGCTTATGTAACATGATTGACAAAATCTTTGTGTAATCGTAGTATCGAAGATAACACATGATGAAAGTAAATACTAACAGTGTGGCCAGAGCGAAGGAACCCGAAACACGAGCTCCGATTTCGCTTATCATGTCCAACAGTGTTGAGAAACAAAGCTACTCGCTCTTCAACATCCAAATGGCGACTATTTCTTAACCCATACCCACGTAAGCGAGAACATAACCTCAAGAATATGCTTCGCTTCATTCTAAGTTGTTCATGGCATAAACGATCACTCTCACGATACATTCTTTTCAACATAGAACGTCTTTCTTCATCTCGGTTGACAATTAACATTCTAAGAATGTGTCTCCTCCTATACATGATCATTGTCATTATGGAGAGCATAAACATCCGAACTAACCTTCGTCGTCGCTCGATTAAAATTCGCATTGTATAACACTGTAAGAGAATAAATTTTTAGTAGTTGTGGGACAATGAAAATGATCAACAAAGAGAAAATGTAAAAGACTTGTATGGGGTTGTGTGTGCGCATAGAAATATATGATAAATTATTAAAAAATGTATAACACTGTAAGAGAATTAATTAGAGTTGTTTTAGGGTTAATTAAATGTGGTTGGGTTAATTAATTTTCACTTAAACTTAATGTTAAGTATAACTAACTTTATGGAAGATTTATTAATGAAACATATACTGATAGTTTATTTTAGACCATAAGCCATATAGCCTTACTTTCAAGATAGTTAATACATATATTTTTTTAAGTAATGCAAATATTGAGAAAAATCCACGTACCCATCTCATCCTCCTCCTTTCTCACAACACCTCCACACCCACCAGTCCACCACCTCTATTCCACATCATATTTTTTAGATGTGGAAATTACTATAGGCTGTACCTGATTCATTCATTCTAAACACCAGGGGATTTCTTCTATATACCCTGACTAAAACAAACACTTCTATAGGCCATCAAGGTGATTTGTACCCTATAAATGCAGGACTATTCAGATATCAAAGCCAGACTCAGAGCTATGGATATTGGCATGCATACACACACAACGCAATGTTCTCATCCTAATCAAAATTTTGGAAGCAACTAACCGTGCCAAGAGGTCTCCATTATGTGTGTATGGACTCCATCTAGTGCAACTGACAAGCTGTGTATCTGAAATGTTAGTAGTTCATACACATCCAGCACTACAGCGTACCCAAGCAGAGTCTAATCACATCTTCAATGCATTGGTGAATTATGCATGACATACCATTGAAATCTCTATTCATCGCCTCACTATTATCTTCATTCTCGACATCTAGATCTGTTGACCCAAGTGGCTAATGTTTGTCGTCAATTACTTCGTGACAACTTATTTCTCTGTTATTAGATCTTTTCACAATACCCCTATGGGAAGAAAGGTGAGACGAATGCAACTATAATTTGTAAAACAACCCAAATATAATACATTTATCTTTAAAAAAAAGTACATTTATCTTAAAATCAAGGAAATATTGAAAATTTACAAGTTGAAAAGCTAGATAGAGGTACAATGTAAGTATTAACACTGAACTAAAGAGGCCTGTTCTATCAGGCCAAATGTTGCAGCAAGCTTTGGCACCATTTTTTATTTTGTTGACATATGGCTAGTTGTTTGAATACTAGATCAGATCATACTGAGAGGGGGAGGGAGGGGAGATTGTAGCCTATAGAAGTTGGCAAAAGTCCTAGCTAGTTTGTTAACTTCTTTGTTGCAAATGATAGTTGTAATTGATGGGCATTGTGACTGGACCAAACTGAATCTGCAGTCAAGTTCTTGTTCTTGACAAATTTGGCATTTTTACATATACTGAATTAAAAATAACTAAGAAAAATATAAGTATTCTCTGGATAGAACATAAACCTTTTCCTTGATTGGAAAAAAGGGGACAAGAGGAAATGAACTGAACACTTCTTTTTATTGTTTTGATGCAGATATTCTTTAACTGCTTATTAAGCCTTCTCCATATGTTTGGCATCGATCAATTCAAAGCTTTATTGCACGGTATAACAATAATACGTGTCTTATTGCATCTCGGCTGCGAGGGGCTAGATCTGCTTCAGGCTGCATCTCCTTCAGATCTGCTCATCAGCTCTGATGGCTCTGCAAGAGCTTCAGATCTACCGGCCACCGCCAGTCGTTCCGGCCTGGCTTGATCAGGACACAGTGGGTTATGACAGCGAGGAGCCATCAATCCTCCCCCTTTGGGGGGCAGGGAACCTACTGAAGCAGCTCCTAAGCCTACTTTCGCACAGATATTGGGGAAAATTCTAGTTGACGAGATTAAGGAAATACAGGTGGAAGCAACTAGATTTCGGAAAGGAGAGCCTGCCATTGGGATTACAGCGTCTGATGAGACATGTGGGGAAGCTTTCATGGAAAAACATGTGATAGTTCTAAAGTTCTCTAGTTACCGGCCTACGTTGGACGACATTCGAGCTTCGATTCACAAAACTTGGGGTATCCTAGGAGATTTCTCGCTAGGATCACTTGATCAATGTCACATTTTGGTACGTCTTCAATCGGAGGTTGAAGCAAAGAAAGTTCTATCAAGAGATTCCATTTTGATTCGTGGAGTCCGCTTTAAAGCCTTCCGCTGGCACGATGGTTTTAGTCTGAGAGCGGATTCGATCTCGGTTCCTTTATGGGTAGAGTTGCCTAACTTGCCTTTGCATTTATTTCATCCTCCTCTTTTGAAAGCAATTGTGAACTCTTTTGGTGGTTTTTTGCGCATGGATGATCATACTCGATGTTTATCTCGCCCGGGTTCTGCTCGTGTTTACGTGGAGATGTTTTTGGCGGATAAGCTACCTAATAGAATTTGGATAGACAGGGCTAACAATAGGGGCTTTTGACAGAAAATTGAATACCCGGGGTTCAAATATTGTGATTATTGTTCATTGCTAGGGCATCAGAAGGAAAATTGCAGAAAAAAGTTAGGTCATAAGGGCAATGTGACAACCTTTAACTTGGTGAAAGAAGAGAAGACTGAGAAACAAAAGGTGGAAGCCAACATTATCAAGCAACAATATGTTCCAGTGGCCAACAAAAATAAAGCGACAAAACCAGAAGTTGGCACGAGTGGCGCATAGAATAATCAGGGTGAAGAAATCAAGGAGGGAGTTGGGGTTGAGCAGTCAATGACCAACGATCCGGTGAAAGTAAGTTTGTCAAATAAATTCGAGTCACTTATGGAGAACATTGTCGAAGATGAGAATAACCAAATTAATCAGTTGGTTAGTAAGGAGAAGTTTCCTGCCAGTGACACGACCTCTCAAGAAACAACGGCTGAAGGCCTTCTCGAGGCGGGGTATACAGCTAGTGAGATTGAAAAAGCGATTGGGAAGCAAGGAGAAACAACTAAATATGACACAACTATGCTCAACAGCTGTGCCCATAATGTGAGTGACATCAATGTTGCAGTGACAGAAGAAAATCAGGCAGCAGTTGTAGAAGACCTGGCAATAGACAAGAATGACAACGAATTGGTAGCAGAACATAGAAGTAAGTACCCAAATGAAATTGTGCCCAACTCAATCGAGGATGATAAAGTAGGAGAAGTCAACAACATTCCGGCAGCCAATAGTTCAGGTGCAAAGAAAGACAACAGCTCCCAGGATGATGGTGTGCAAATTGGGCACCGCAGTGTGATACAACTCACCGAAGCAGAACTGAATAAAGCGAAAGGTTTCCTTCCTCTTCCTGAGATTGAATATGCGTTAACGATTATAAATGAATACGAAAAGGGGAATGTAGTTCCTTTTACATTGCGAGAAGCTATTGCAAGTCATGGCAAAGATGCATTGAAGGCAAACTATATTTGGTTAAAAGATGTATGGGAAGACGATAAGAACCGAACATGCAATAGATTGCGACATGAAATTTGTCAGGTTCCTGAAGAAGAGCATGAGCCAGACCTCTCCAGTGACGATGATGTGTTTACAGAACCGGCTGCAAAGACGTTCTCTAACACCCACACCAAAGATTTTTGACTATGTCCCCGAAAATCCAATAGAACTAAGAAAGCAAACAAAAGGTACAAAGGCTGAGTTGGTTTATAGTCTAGGTTTATTTTGGTGAATCCTCTCTTGTGAGAGTTTGTTTCAGTATTTGCTTTTACTTTTGTTTCATTTGTATAAAGGTTTTGGGGTCCTTAAAACCCAGCTCAATTTCCAAAAAAAAAAAAAAAAAAAAAAAAAAGAATTAATAATCTTGTCTGTTGTCACAGTGGTTTTGTTGGTGAGAAATGCATACGGTGACTAGAATATTTCCCTACTTATTTACTCATGGCATCCTCAGCTTTGAATCATTTAATTTCTGCAATGAAGTTCAGGAAGAACTAAAGGAAGCAACATTATTCAAAACTGAATTGAGATTCCAATGGTATGTGCATTGATATTTTGGAAGAATTACTATATATGATATCACCTAAAATGACCCAAAGCTGAAAGAATGCCTAAATATGACGCTGATGATAAGGATGCACAAACACCTAAAAAAAGAATTACTATAAGCATAAAGTAAGTAGCATACCCTGGAAACACGGACCCTTCTTCCTCTTTGTGGAGAAGATTTCATGGCCTTGATCTTACAAAAAGTAATGAAAGTATGCTACAGAGCAGTTTATTCAAGCACATACCCATTGCATATCTCAGGCCCTATTTGGTTCAGGCAAAAGCTACTGCAAATGCAATATAGTGCTCACCATACTAACCATTTTCATGTTTAAATATATCTACATTTACAAGAAACCATGCTCTAAACATAAACCTACATGAGAACCTATAAAGACATATAACATGAAAACATGTATAGAAGACATGTTCTGCAATTCTTATTGTGAAACCATCTTGGCAAGAAAGGGGTTTTAAAACTCAACAATCTACTTCAAAATACGTCGTCAAGACCATCACAAACTACAACTACAGAATGGATTTTCACAAAACACAAAAATCACCAAAAAAAAAAACCACAAATTTGAGTTTGGTAAAAAAAAAAAACTCAACTTCAACCGAGAATGCTAAAAATGACACAAATTCAAATAGATGCTAAAGATTGCACAAATCTGAGTTTGGGTACAAAATACCTTGTCAATCCGTCACCAACCGCTCAAATCGCAGTATATAGATCCTATATAACAATAGACACAATAAAACAAATCGAATAAGTGAGAGATGAGAATAGTAGAAGAGAAGAAGAGAGTGAGGAAGAGGGGTTAGGCAAACCTGGAGCAGGGAGATGAGATCACAGAGGAGGAGAGGAGATCACGGAGATGAGAGATCTTCGAAAGAGATGAGATCGAGTCCCTGATGCGATGGAGATCTTCACAGAGATGAGAAGAGATCTTCGATCAACCCTTCACATAGACGAGAAGAAATCTTCAATTGAGTCTTTGATGCAATGGAGTCTTCGCGGAGATGAGAGGAGGTCTTCAATGGAGCTCTGATGCTGGAGAGAGACGAGAAGATGAGAGTCTTGTGTCCCGTGAATCGTATTCCCAATATGAGTGAGGCGACTGATTCCCACCATTGGTGATAATCTATGGCACGTGCTGGCATCCCTCGCCCACTAGTAAAATCTCAAACAAACACCCAAAATGCTATTCCAAGTGGGAATAGAATTCCTATTCCCATGAAATGGGTGCAACCAAACACACCCTAAATTAATACAAGTAAATGGGGGAGGTTTCATCTCTGTGAATGTTTTATTTTATTTGAATGAATCTTATATATATATATATATATCCATCCGTTGGGGGTTTTTATTATTTGTATACTAATGTATCAACTATGCCTCCGACACGGCGGCACACTCTCCACAATGTTTACCCGTGCCATGCCTTCGACATGACACCCTGAGGCTACACAAGTATCGTGTCATGCCGACACCCTCATTGGGTCGTACTTTTGGTCACGCTTTCATATTTTCTCCTCTTTGTTTTTCTTTCTTAAGGTTGATTTTATTCTTAAGATTGAAAATCAACCGCATACACAAAATGAGTACATCACACTCTCATTTGGATCCTTATTAACATCAATTACTTCATCTTACATATGTTCAATTGACAAAAATTATTGCGAAAATATAATCGCAAAAACCAGAATATAACACAACGGAATGATAATTTGTAACACTGACTCCTTTTTGTTAGTTTTGTAGTTGTTCATACAGACGTCTTAGACCAACAAGAACATCGTCAACATTACGCTTGTTGGTATGGGGTTTGTGAACCTTTGAGTTAGGCAACTCGGTTGTTGGAATCAAGAATAATGTGTTATTAATAAATTCTGTCAACTTGATGTCATTTCCTATCATGACTTGCCTGTCAACAGATTAAAGTCAAAATTAAGTTGATATATTTTCCATATTCGTAATAGAAAACCAGAAATGAACAGAAAACTGGAATTAGACAGTACCTGGGATCATACTGAGACTTCGTTCTTGGTATTGTGTTTGATTTTGCTGGCTGGATGGTTATCCTGGTCAATGCTGCATGAACTATTAGTGTCGCTCCAATGTGAATCTGCACCAATTGATGATGATGATTGATGTTGCAGTCTGATTCGTGGTATAAAGATCTTCTGATGTTAATGTTGAATCAATAGACTCCCTCATTTCTCCATCAGTACATTTTACCAACTCCTTTGCACATGAAATGTTGCTTTCTTCTTCTGGTACAGTCAACACTTGTTGAACTTTAGGATGAACATCTAGAGCCTTCTCTGTCTCTTTTTTGTTTTGGGGCAAGTGTAAGTACTCCACTTGCAGTACTTCATTTTTCCTAGGGAAATTCTAATTGACGAGGAAACGACCGAGGAAACGGGCGAGGGAGGGGGGATGGAGGGCTCCACCCCCCTCCCTCGCCCGTTTCCTCGCCAATTAGACAAGCCCTTTTTCCTAATATAAGGGTGGGGTTCTTCAATCCTAGCTTGCTTTGAGAGAAAAAAAATGTATTTAGTAGTGTCCCTTCGTTTAGTATATACAGCATGCACACATGCTTACCATAGACTTGGGTGGTGTTTGTGGAATTCTCTGATCTAAAGCAATCTTCAAAGAACCTAGCTGCAGCACCCTTGTTGTTGCCACTGATGAGCTTGTTGTTTTTGCTCATGGAGGTTCTCTGTGTTGCAAACCAGCTGAAGGCTCCTTTGCTCTTCCTGGTCTATCCATCAACAAACCTTAAAAGAGTCATCTGGGTGTCAACTTGGATACATGACTCTCTTCTGCCGGAGTAGCGTTAGGCGAAGAAATGCTCTCAATTCACCAAAAAGAACCTGGGTTCATGAAATTGTAGTTAGAATCAGCAACCAAATGAATTTACCAAATAAAATTAAAAGAATATTAGCCTAGAACTTGAAGGACATTCACCTCTTCTCAGAAACCTTTCGGATACCTCTCCTTCGAATCCCAAAGAATGTCCAAGTCGTCAGTGTTAATCATCAATATATTTGAGCGTACATAAGCAGTGTTAAACATTACATGAAACATCATAACTTCTCTTTTTGGGTCCAAGTCCAAGTGTACACAGTCCAAGACAACATCTCCTTGAACCAAAGAATGGATGTCAATCTTAATCACACCGCAGTCCACCTGAAATTACATAACATTGTGGTTAATTTTTCATTCAAGGGATAAAATAACATATCAAGTAAGATCTTTAGGCAACAACCTTACAGTGGGGAACAGAAAACGCTTGACATTGTTCACCGGGAAGCTCCTAAAGGCCTTTTACACCTTTTTCTCCTTTGAATCCATTCCCATCTCAGCTTCGTTACCTTCAGTATGTAGCTAGGAGAAATATATCGCCAGAATGGCCACCTGAAGAGCAATCACTTTCTTTGGACTGCCTTATTCTTCGAGCCATTCCAAGCTTTGATTCCTCTATTGGATGTAGGCCATGTATTCGTGTGTTTGGTCGAAATCTCCTTAAGTTCCTTCTCATAGTTAGCAACCTTCACATATCACAACTCAAAGACAGTCACAGGAGAGAAATCCTACCTAAATTTTTGAAGCCATTCTCATCGCTTTAAGTGAACTACTTGTCCATTGAGAAGCCTTTGAAATCAGATGGACGTTGGAAACAAATTGAAGGTTAAAATTGCACATACCTATGGTCCTTGACATTGCAAGTACGCCAAATACACGGTGTCCAGTCCACTGAATGACCTTGCCTCCTGCAGTTTCTATTCTTGCATATTCATCTTCTCTATTAGGCTGTATAAAACGAATGCAATCAGTTTCCAAAGAGCAAGGGCTTTAATTGAAGATTATAATAATTCAGAGAACAAACAATATCTTACTTTATGATATACTGACAATGGCATAGGTTCTTTCCCTCGACATAAAACTGCTCTTGAATCACCACAATTTCCAACTATAATGTGCGAGGAACAAATTAAAGCAACAACAGCAGTAGAACCGACAGTTTTAGGAGCAACAACTACAGGGATCCCATCGACAGTTGATCTGTCGACTGTGCCACTAATTTCTGCATCAACATTCATAAAATAGTTTGTGAAGGGTTTTTCCTATTGCATCTGCCAATTGTCGTCAATGCTCCCACTGCTCAGTGCCTCTTTTGCAATTTCTATCTCCTCAATCAAAGCTGAATGGACATGGTATAATTTTCAACCTGTAGGGAGAAAAAGGAAATTGATATCGAAAGGCAAGGGATGGAAAGCATGCATCCCGAGGGGGATGGAGGGTTGCCCCTCCCTCCCTCGCTGGTTTCCTCGACAGTTAGAATTTCTGAAAAATGTAGGCTACTTAGAACCAACGCATTACTAATTGAAACTTAAATAACAAAATTAATTTTCGAGTTTTGACCATAAAACATATAAGATGAAAACATGTGAATTGTTCAAATATGAGACTCCAAAATATACTTGGTTGGAGATAAATATTGGTGAGAGTGAGACCTGGTAGCCTGGTAGGTCAAAGTAGTATCAAAAAAGTTGGGCTGCCTGTGATTACCATTTCATGTATCATCCTTACTGGGAATGACTGTGACTACTGATAAATAACTGAAAGCGGAAGTTCCCACAAAGTGAAATACAGGTTCTCCTTTAATTGAGAACCTTGACTTGCCATCGTTAAGTCCTTTTGCATAGCAATGATCCTCTGGCTCTTCTCCATTGTAGCTTCAAGTTCATCCTCTGGTCCATCATGATCACCCCCTTTGGCAGCATTTCTGATCATCCCTTTGGGGACTTAACCCTCAAATGCTTCATTCTATTGAACCCAATTATCATCTTCTGACAAACCAAAGACAACCTTTCTACACGATGAGCTTCAAACCCCCAGAATTTGTAACATTTGAACTCAATTTGGGTCGATGGCAAGGAGAAGAAAACGGATTGTATGTCGAAGTCAAGAGAGAAAAGGGGGAAATTTTGATGAGAAGAAAAGGGGGAGAAAGAACAACGAAGCAAACACGAAGAGAAAAGTGATAATAGTTGCATTACCTTGAAAATGAGAAGATATCCCTTAGGGCCTGTCACAGCTCGAATGCTCTAAACTGGATAGTGTTAGTCTTTTATTCGGAAATGATTGATCGACAATATGAATTCAGGTGATAACAAACATAATTATTCTAAATCAAACACAACTACACATACAACCATAATAGCATCAGAACAGGCACAAACACAAAAAGAAAATGAATTATAGGGCAGAAAAAGAGTATAAACAGAAGACTAGCATATAAGCCATTGAAATAAAGGAGAGAAGAAGAACAGGAACAATATGAGATAACACCAGAAAAATAAAACAATGATTAAAATCATTTTGAAGACTTAACAATGACCTAATCAATCGATCGATCTAGTTCTAAGACAGTTTTCTGTTTTATACTTAGAAATTGGCTAGAAGATCTTGTCAGAGATTGGTCTGAATTAAGTTTTTATGAAAGAACTTAGATGAAGAAAATGATGCTTATATATTAAGAAAATAGAAAATAATACAGAGGAGTCTTAGAGACTTACAGGTGAAGGATGTACAAGACGGGTTAGAAAAGATTACAAGCTTTAGATACTAAGGGTTTTACAATAGTAGGTTTTGGGGTTCTAAAATCGTCTGTCTCTAACATTCTGGTTCCAACATCAAAAGGTTCTACCATTCTGGTTCCAACATCAATGGTGGAGCTCTTCTGGTCCCAAAACCTACTATTGTAAAACCCTTAGTATCTAAAGCTTGTAATCTTTTCTTACCCGTCTTGTACATCCTTCACCTGTAAGTCTCTAAGACTCATCTGTATTATTTTCTATTTTCTTAATATATAAGCATCCTTTTCTTCATCTAAGTTCTTTCATAAAAACTTAATTCAGACCAATCTCTGACAAGATCTTCTAGCCAATTTCTAAGTGTAAAACAGGAAACTGTCTTAGAACTAGATCGATCGATTGATTAGGTCATTGTTAAGTCTTCAAAATGATTTTAATCATTGTTTTATTTTTCTGGTGTTATCTCATATTGTTCCTGTTCTTCTTCTCTCCTTTATTTCAATGGCTTATATGCTAGTCTTCTGTTTATACTCTTTTTCTGCCCTATAATTCATTTTCTTTTTGTGTTTGTACCTGTTCTAGCTGAACACTGTAGGTCCTGAGAAAATAGTGGTATCGCAAAAACATAAAAACATATCCATAGATGGCTGCAGTCAGCATTCCTTTCCCAACAAAACCAGCATGAGCAGGCTCATGTCCACTTCCACCCCCCGTGAACAACCAATTATAAACACTAAAACCATCATATGCATTGTTGAGATAAAAGCAGCTTGATAACTAATAAACTGAGACTAGAATTTTGTGGGAAAAACACTTACTTTCTCATTAGATGGTAGTAGCATTATATACAGTAGAGGACTCCTACAAGCTATAAAAAATATACAATATTCTAGGAGATTACATTCCCATATAATTAGCTAATATTTACTTGCCTAATATCACAACTGAAATTATTTACTTGGTCAAAATAAAGATATGCCTAATATCACAACTGAAAATATTTGCTTGGTCAAAATAAAGATTTCCCGAATACTCCCCCTCAAGTTGGAGAGTGAGGATTCCGAACACCCAACTTGCCAAGTAACAAGTGAAACTGTTGATGACCAAGTGCCTTAGTGAAGATATCAGCCGGTTGTTGTGATGATTGAATATAAGACGTAGAAATGTTGCCCGCAAGTAATTGTTCTCGCACATAATGACAGTCAACTTCGATGTGCTTGGTTATTTCATGGAAAACCGGATTAGAAGCAATATGGAGTGCCGCCTGGTTGTCACAAAATAGCCGCATTGGTCGTGTATGGAACACGCCAAGAGAAGAAAGGAATGACTTAACCCACGTCAATTCACACATTGTGACAGCCATTGCTCGGTACTCGGCCTCAGCGGATGATCGAGCTACAGTGGGCTGCTTCTTGGTCTTCCAAGATATAGGAGAGGAGCCGAGTTGGACAAAATACGCAGTGAGAGAGCGACTAGTGATGGGGCAGGCGGCCTGGTCAGAATCACAAAATGCATACAGTTGCAAAGAACTATCTGAGCGAAGAAGAATTCCTTGACCTGGGGAACCTTTCAAGAATCGCAAAACACAAAAGACAGCATCCATATGGTCCTGCCGAGGCTCATGGAGAAACTGGGTCAAGATATGCACTGCATAACAAATGTCCGGGCGTGTTATGGACAAATACACGAGGCGCCCCACAAGGCGTCGATACCGTTCCAGATCTCGTAACACACGACCAGTGGCACGAGCTAGGCGATGGTTTTGCTCCATAGGAGTGGGGGCAGGTTTGGCCCCCGTAAGACTGGCTTCCTTCAAGATATCAAGTGTGTACTTCCGTTGACACATGAAGAGACCGGAAGAGTTGCGGGCAGCTTCGATGCCAAGGAAATATTTGAGTGGCTCGAGATCTTTGAGCTGAAAACACTTGTTCAAATATTGTTTAAGGGAAGTACATGCTTGAGAGTTATTCCCTACCACAATAAGATCATCAACATAGACAAGGACAGATAAAAATATGCTATCTTTGTGGTAAGTAAACAAAGTATGATCAGCATGAGACTGGATAAAACCATAGCGGCGAAGAGCAGTCGTGAGCTTAGCAAACCAGTTACGTGGAGTTGGGGGAGCCCATATAATGATTTGCGGAGGCGACGAACCTTGTTGGGATGAGAAGAAGTATACCCTGGTGGGAGACGCATATATACCTCCTCATGAAGATCACCATGGAGGAAAGCATTATTAACATCCAATTGATGTATTTCCCATCCCTTAATAACAACAACCGCAAGAAAAAGTCTCACACTAACCAGTTTGGCTACCGGGGCGAAGGTTTCTTCATAATCAACACCTTCAACCTGTGTATCACCACGGACAACAACCCGAGCTTTACAACGCTCAATAGAACCATCGGCATTATACTTTAATTTGAAGACCCATTTGCAACCGATTGGTTTCTTGCCAGGAGGAAGGTCAGAGATGGTCCATGTGACATTCTTTTCTAATGCGTCGATTTCATTTTGCATAGCTTGACGCCAATTTGGGTCCCGTACAGCCTCAGAAAAAGTATGGGGTTCCACCCCAGCAGTTATGGCAGCCAAAAACTTAGAATGTGAAGCGGGGAAATTATCACATGTAACAAAATTTGCTAAAGGGAAGCGCGTACCTGAGGACCCGGAGGAAGAGCGAGGCGATTTTGGGTGTACTAGATTAGCCGTGTGACATACATAATCGCGAAGGTGAGACAACAAATGACGAGTCCGCTGACCACAGCCGAGTTGAGGCTCAGCATTAGGTGGCACATGTGCGTTGGAGGGCACAACAGGATGCTCAGGAGCTGAAACCGAGTCCTCCCTTATCACTGACACAGAAGGTGATGACTGGGCTTTAGAATCGGTCAAATGCAAGCGGTTGGGGGCTGCTCCCCCTGACTCGTGGCAGGAGCTACCAATATCTTCAAAAATAGACTTGTTCCATGACCAATCATTGACTCCAGAAGAGCTTACTGGCACACTTGCGGATGACGCATGAGATTGAGCAAAAGGAAACACTTGTTCATCAAAAATAACATCCCGGGACACAAATATTTTCTGGGTTTCTAAATCCATGACCTTCCACCCTTTTTTTCCATGAGGGTATCCGAATAAAACACAACGACGACTTCGGGGAGCAAATTTGTCCTTAGACCGGTCTTTATAATGAGCATAACATAAGCACCCCAAAGACTCTAAGGTGAGTGAGAGAAGGTGATTTGGAAAATAATTTGTCCTGAGGGGTGAGACCGTTTAAAAGAGGGGTAGGAGTTTGATTAATAAGATGAGCGGCAGCGAGAACACACTCCCCCCAAAACTCAATTGGAAGTGACGTTTGGAAAAGGAGAGCACGGGCTACATCTAAAATATGGCAATGTTTCCTCTTGACTCGGCCATTTTGTTGAGGGGTATCAACTATGCTAGTTTGGTGCAAAATACCATGTTGGGCATAAAATAATATAATGGGTTTAGATATAAATTCCATACCATTGTCACTCCGAATCACTTTAACGGATTTTGTGAATTGAGTTTTGGCCATATAACAAAATTGTTGTAATAACATGCTTGCTTCACTCTTTTCATGCATTAAATATACCCAAACCGCACGACTAAAATCATCACTAATCGTAAGAAAATACTTAGCACCAGAATTAGTAGAATGACGATAAGGACCCCAAATATCACAATGAATTAATTCAAACATGTCCATAGCACAATGATTACTCAAAGGGAAACTAGAGCGAGTTTGTTTGGCTCGACAGAAAATATCACAAATAGAGTTTTTATCAGAAGAATCAACCTTATTGCCATTAATGTTAAAAAAGGACATCAGTTTAGACGAGGGATGACCCAACCGACGATGCCATAAATCAAAAGATTCCGGCGCCCGTGTAGCTGAAGCAGTCGCGATCATCACAAGCTTGAAGCGGTACACCCCTCCTTGTGACTCACTCAGACCAATCGGGCTCCTCGTGGTGCGGTCCTGTAAGATACACATACGATCAATAAATGTCACGAGACAATTGGCGTCACAAATTAATTTGTTCACTGAAATCAAGTTCACTTGTAAGTTTGGCACAAACAACACATGTTTCAAGATAAGGCCAGGGTGAAGAATACAAATTCCTTCTTTGACCGCGGAAGCTTGGTCACTGTCGGGTAGACCAACCGGAGATGGAACAATATCATGAACATTAGTCAACAAAGATAAATCACCTGTCATGTGATGAGACACCCCACTATCAATGAGCCAATAATGATCACAATTTTGCTTACCAGACATGGAATCACCCTCGGGGCTAGACTCGATCAAAGCCAATAAACACTGCACCTGCTCACTGGAAAAATCAGAAATGGTGGCTGAAGCAGAACTAACTGGTGGTGGCTCGGCAGAAACAGTTGCAGCATATTGGGTGGCGGCAGCGAAAACAGGGCTTGATGCACCACGGCCTGCAGATGAATAGCGGCCTCTGCCGCGTCCTGGTGGCGGTGAGATGCCCAGGCGGCTCCAGCAGCGGTCATACACATGACCATGGCGTTGACAATGGGTGCAGTACGGTCAGCCAGTGGGCTGACCCGACTGAAAGAAGGAACTGGTTGGTGGGTATTTCGTCTGTGCCGCGAAACCCACTGCCGAAGATGATTCTCGGGGCTGAAGTGCCGACTTATGACTCTCTTCTTGGCTTACCATTGCATAAACTCGGTCAATGTCCGGGAGTGGCTCCATATTAATGATTTGGGTCCGCAAGGTATTATAAGACTCATCTAATCCCATTAAAAATTGATAGGTTTTGAGATTATTAAACCAAGTGAGTATAAGAGAGTCATTTTCACAAGTACAAGTTTCTAAAGGAGACAAACTAACAAGATCCTCCCACATACCCAGAAATTGTGTGTAATATGACATAATAGATGACCCGGACTGTTTTGTGACGGTGAGATCGGACCACAATTTTTAGATTTTTGGGGCATTCTTAACTGAGTATCGGGTTTTGAGAAATTCCCATAAAACTTTGGCATTTTTAAGACGAGACACTGTGGCCTTAATTGGGTCATCTAGTGAATTTGCAATTCAGGAACATAACATGGAATTGACAATCTCCCATGCGACAAGTTGGGAATCAGTTTTATTTGGTTGAGAAATAGACCCATCTATAAAACCGACCTTATTCTGAGATTTTAAAGCTAATTTAACAGTTTGTTCCCAACACAAATAGTTTTCACCCTTCAATTTGATTTGGGTTAGAACCGAACCCAGATTGGCGGATGGATGAAGATAGTATGGTGATGTGGGATTAGTGAGGTCTGACTTCCCTCCTAAATTATCTGAACTGCTAACCATGACTGAAAAGAGGATGAGGCGTGAGAACAGGGGACGAATTAAGCTGGAAAAAAAAATTCCAGATGCAGCAGCAACGGCGGAAGAAGGAGAAAAAATCTAGATGCAGCAGCAGCGGCGGAAGAAGGAAAAAAAAAATCTTGCCCTAGGGCTCTGATACCATAATAAACTGAGATTAAAATTTTGTGGGAAAAAGACTTACTTTCTCATTAGATGGCAGTAGCATTATATACAGCAGATGACTCCTACAAGATATACAAAATATACAATAATAACCGACCAAAATCAACAAAGCTCTTTTCTAAGAACACTATAGTGATCTGAGAAAGAACAATTGGATAACCACAATGCATATATTTGACCATTTCAATCCATGATTGGCCAAAACTCGACCTGAAATGAAAACTTTTCTTCATTAATCATTTGTGTTATCCCTAAGTTTTACTTATTAAGTTGAATTTTCACACACTAAATCCAACGAGAGCTGATCATTCCTTTTTTACTTCAGGAAAATACATGCTTGCTAATTGCATGAAAAAAGTGCACACATTATGAATTGATCTTACATAGTAAAAACAAAGCACAGTAAGATGTCCTACCTGAAATCACCCCACCCTGCTAAAAATCAACAAAATTATTTTCTAAGAACACTATAGTCATTTAAAAAACAATCACCCAAGTTGTTGACCAAATGAAATCCTATAAGCTTGTATTAATTATCAAATAAATGTTGATTAAATGTTATTTATCTTAATACATATCTTGAGAACAATCAAAAGGTCTTCAGAGACCTTTATTTTTCTTCCCCATCTCTGTACAACAACGGCAGACCTTCCAAAGATCGCTGGGTTTCTTCTTCTGGGATTTTGATTTGGACAATGGACCCTGATAGGTAATCCGAGCTACCAAAGGGGATATGGGTATCATTAGTGAGAGTCGATTTTAACTTTGGACACAATTGTTACGATTGGAATCCCAGTTAAGTAAATTTCCTCTCGTTGACAGCTTCAATATCACAATTTTTAAGATTCTGAAAATCCCATTACGCCATTGTATTCAAGCAATTGATTATGTAATGGGAACTAATGAGTAATTAAGGTTTTTCGAACTTCTCATTCATCCTAAACCCCCAACACAAACCAAGCAACAAAAGATCCAAACTTTCATCAAAAACAACAAAAAAAGAGAAATGGGTAAGTGATTTCGAGCTATTGCTTCCAATTCCACATGGAGTGTGTTGATCATTGTGTTTCTGTTGAAGGCTTTTGATAGTGCTTCCACTGCTTTGTCTGACCACCCCATTTCTTCTTCTTCTTCTACTTCCTCCTCTTTGGCTCTCTCACTATTTCAGAGTTGCAGACAGAGAGCGAGAACTGTAATTGAACCTTGAAGCAATGAAGAGGTGAAGAAGATGGTTTAGTCTGCTGTGCTTTCCTTTGGTCTGTGTTCATTGGCTGCTGGCGGTGAGAGCTCTTGAATTAACACAGGGTTATTATGGGAACAAAAATGAGACCTGACTGACCTGCTTTACTGTAGCAAAAATCTATTTTCGTTAGTTAGAGAATAAATATTTTATGGGAAATTCTAAGTGTCGAGGAAACCAGTGAGGAAACACGCGAGGGAGGACCCTCCATCCCCCTCGCGATGCATGCAAACCCTCCTCCCTCGCGTGTTTCCTCGACAGGTAGAATCACTCATATTTTATACACAAAAATGTGGGTTTTCAGGTGATATAATATATGAACCCGTCTAAATGGCGAGGAAACTAGCGAGGGAAGGGGGTGCAATCCTCCATCCCCTCGGAATGCACCAAAGGGGATGAAAGACACGCATCCCGAGGGGATGAAGGGTTGCACCCCCCTCCCTCGCTGGTTTCCTTGCCATTTAGAACTTCTGATACAGAAATTCTAAATGTCGAGGAAATGAGTGAGGAAACCAGCGAGGGGAGTGAGGTGGAGTTCGTCGCTCATTTCCTCGCCATGTAGCCTTTCTCCTTCTGATAATATACATTCGAACAAAAGGGCCTCCCCCTTCCCTGCCCGAGCTTAAACAATGATGATCCATGCAATGAGCTTAAAAATGTGGGAATCTAACGTTTTTATGTTTTGAGATTTAAAAGATTTAGAGGGTGTCATCTTGGACCGCATAGCGCAGTGGATTAGCGCGTTTGACTTCGGATCAAAAGGTCGTGGGTTCGACTCCCACTGTGGTCGGTCGGTCGATTTTCATTTTTTTCTAGCCGCACAATGCGTACGTTAGCAATTCCACCAAGATCTCTTCTTTTCTCTGAACCAACCTAACCTGAAAGTACGCAACGCAACAAGTGGTCTCCTTCTCTTCCCTTTCCCCTCTCCTAAACCCTAAATTTTTTTTCCCAAATTAGGGTTTCTTCCACCAAATCCAAAGGCACAATCTTGTCGTGATTTTTCAACAATTAGGTTTCTACCTTTCATAATTTTTTTTTTTTCTTTTCTTTTCTTTTTCATTTACATTCACTATTGTTGTTGTAATGGAGAGTTAGGTCTTAGGTTTGTTGAGGGAGGAAACTAGGGTTCTTGGTGTGAAATTTTGCAGCAATGGATGATACAGAGGATGACGTGAGGTACCCTTCGAACCGTTACACTGGAAATTATCAATCTTCGCATCGGCACAAGCTTTCCCAGAGAAACCCCTCTTCTTATAGTCAGCCAATTGGGGATAAAGAAGAAGAAGAAGAAGAAGAAGAAGAAGAAGAAGAAGAAGAAGAGGAGGAAGAGGAGGAGGAGGAAGAAGAAGAAGAAGAAGAAGGAAAAGGTGAAGAGGAAAATGGGGTTCATAGAGAAGAAGCAGAAGATGATGAAGAAGAAGATGGGGAAGATGAGGTTGATGTTATTGAGGATGATGATGATGATACTGATGATGAGGAGGAGGAAGGGGATAGTGACGGAGACAATCGAGATGATACAATTAAGGATCTTTATCGAACAAGGTCTGGGATTGGAGAGGAGTCTAGGAGACAGAGGAAGAAGAGGAAGTTTAAGAATTTAGGGTATGAGTTTGCGCCACGGGTTGTGATACCACCTGTTGCTGCTGCTACTGCTAGGGCTGTTGCTGCGAGTGCTTCGGTTCCTAGGCCGGCATTTGGTAGGACTTCGCCAGCGGATTGGACGGAGAATGCTACTTTTGTGTTGTTAGATGCCTGGGGAGATAGGTTTGTTCAGCTTGGGAGAAAGAGTCTGAGGTCCGATGAATGGCATGAAGTTGCTAGGAAGGTGTCACAAGTGTCGAAAGTGATGAGGACGGATGCACAATGTAGGAATAGATTGGATACATTGAAGAAGAAGTACAAGAAGGAGAAGATGAGAATGGCTGAAACTGGGGAGGCTAGTAAATGGGTTTATTTTAAGAAAATGGATGCGTTGTTGTCTTCGTTGGCGAAGCCTGGACTTTCATGTGGATTGGATTCGGGGGAGTATGTTTTTATGAATGGTAGAGATTGCTCGAATGGGTTGGATGAGATGAGGGACAGTCCTGCGAATTCAGAATCATCTGCTCATGAAGAGGATGATTCAGATGGTCTACCTCCTAAAAAAAGGCCAAGGGCAACGGAAGGTGGTCGTGGAGGGTCTTCATTTAGATTGCTTGCGGATTCAATTCACAAGTTTGGTGAAATTTATGAAAAGATTGAGAATAATAAGAGACAGCAGGTGGTAGAGTTGGAGAAGATGAGGATGGAGTTTCATAGAGATTTGGAATTGCAAAAGAGGAAGATCATGGAGCGAGCACAGGCCGAGATAGCTAAAATTCGACAGGGAGATGATGAGGAGTTTGATGTGTCAACAGAGAATACTAGTGGGTGATGTATGTTGCTTTCATCCCTTTTATGCCTTTTTTACGATACATTTCCTTGATTTTCCATTGCGGTTACATATGGAATTCTGTGATTAAGTTTGTATGTTGTATTTTTTCCCCTTACATTTCCTTGATTTATCATTGCAGTTACATATGGAATTTTGTTATTGATTTTGTATGTTGTATGTGGCATGTCAAACTTTCCTGAGATTGCCATGTTTGGAACAACAATAATTCTATTCCTTGTTACATAACTAGAAAATTATGCAGTTAAAACGGATAACGGACTCATAACGGTTCAGAAGAATTATAGGTTATAACGGGATATAACGTGATATAACGGTATATAACGGAAATTTTTGTTAAATATATTTTTAATACCACCACAAAGTATTGATGTATTATAGAGACAAAAAAGTAAATCATGTTCATAACTTTAAATTCAAAAAATCAAAACATTATTAAAAAATCATCTTCTCTTCGTATGATTTTCTATGTCAACCGGCGAGGTCTGGTGCTCTGCTGATTGACAACAGCAAGCTCTGGTCCTTCTTCTTTGAGCGAGAATGAAATGAGTGATTTTTTTATATATTAGAACAAAAAGTTAAAACGACGTTATTGAAAAAAACGTTATCTCAATAACGGCCATATAATGGCGTTATATCGGAGCCGTGATACAAAAACGTGATAATCTCACAACGTAATGGCTCACCCCGTTAAGCGTTTTATCAGAGTTATATCGGCGTTATAACGTTATTTTAACTGCACAGCTAGAAAATCATTGTTTCATTGCCCATAACTAGAAAATCTTTGCTTCATTGCCCATAACTAGAAAATCTTTGCTTCATTGCCCATCCAGGGATGTTTCATTTTGACAATTAGTTTTTACAATGCTATCGGCATGTTTTCTTCGGACACAACTCTTGTCAATATTAAGCATTCGTTTCATTTCTAAATGCGAGTAGAAATGATTTGGCAACTAAAATTGTGATACTATTTCCTTGCATGAAAAATATATAGTGAAGCGGATAACAGTGATCAGGTGGAGTCACAACTTATAGAAGCTTTTAGAAAATATATAGTGAAGAAAATTTCGCAGCAGACTATCTGGTCGGGAGGCCCCAATTTTGAATTTGGTATTAAGTGTTGGAATGACGTATGGGTATATAGAATCTTAAGGGAGGTAGACATTCAGCTGGTATGAAGAAAACTGACTTCCATTTTTTCTTGGATATCTTCGCAAGGTATTGTGGTGGATGGATAAACATAAAAAGGCACCTTTGATGGAGCGATAGACTTGGAAATGTGCTTGACTGTGAACAAATTGGATATAAGGATGATAATTTGTATTAGCCACCGTGCATCTCTTGGTAAAGCACACACTTTTGGATCAAAGATAGTAGTGATATCTTTCATGTTTGTTACATTACCATTGAGCTTGAGCATTTAGATATGGTTAATTTTTCAAATATCAAGCACAGTCCACGTCTATGTTGTTTGAGGTGCCATCGGGCGGTATTTTTATTTTTAAGTCACGCCCCCACAACTCAATTCCCCTCATTCAGTTTTGTCTGTTGCGGCTTGCCGCAGTGCTACGCCTCACCTTGGGTGGTAATACTGTTGGGTGCTATCACGATATGGGCCGCCAATGCCTATGATTATTTATTTAATTATTTTTATGCGCACTTCTGTTATATGAATTATTAATAGAAGTGTATAACTCACGTGATAAATTGACTTGGTTGATGATGATGAACATGAGAATGATTACATTGAATCGAGGGATGACACGGATATTTGAATTATCCATTTCGACTTATTAACTTGTGGTCTGTTAGTTATTTTAGTTTGGTTGGTTTCTTGTGGGTGGAGACTAGGTAACATATGGGTTTGTCAAAGATGGAGTAATTGTCAGGTTATTTCGTGAATATGTTCATTAAATAATCTATAATAATTTCTTTTGTCAAGCAAATTAACAATTCCTTTTATGGCTCTGCCTTGGCTTGGCTACGACTCCCGGGGCTCCTGAACCGATTGTCAGCATCTTGTCCCACCTCGTGCTCGAGACAACTTCGGTCTAGGTTTATTACCTTTGGATGCTACAACTTTTAGAATCATTGGGCATTGCCAGGTGCACTACATTGCAAGAGAAATACAATTTTGAATTGTTGGCATGTGGGCAAACTGAGATTCGACTTGAGTTAATGCTAGCACTTAATGCCAGGCAAGACACCCATGAACTTTTAGAACCTAATGCTCTGATACCACTGTAAATCACCATTTACTTTAAAAGCTCAAGTTATTAAAACACCTTTTTATTTTTTTTTTTCATATATTAGTTAGAATAAGCAATCTTTTAGGGAAACTTCTTTATAAAAGGTGGAGTGGACATCACAAATGGTAGTACACCATGGGAATTTACTCGAGGAAATGTTGCTCTTATGTTGATGGATTCATATCCCTGGTCCGTTCTTTGTGCTCAGCAGAAAAATAGTGATTGAGAACTAGGTTTTGCAAGGGAGGGTTTTTTTTTTTTTTTTTTTTTTTTCCTTATACCCTTTTGGTGTTCTACCAGAAGATAATGATGTCTTTCATGACGATGTCCAAGGCTCCAAGCTATGTAGTTAAATAATTAATTGGACCCTAATCGGTTCAGAAGCGTTATGACATTAATCGAAATTAATCAGGATTAGTCGGAATTAATCGGCATGTATTTTATAAACATATTTTCTTTATCCTTCTAAGTAATATGTTTACTACAAGGGAAAAAAACATTGAAAATTAATGAATTTGAAGTATTAACATCATATGTCACAATTTAAGGAAAATTATAAGGAAAAAAAAATTGATGTTAGATAAAAGTGATGCTTTCCATATTCTTTAGTTTTTGTTGATATTTTTCTTTGGTCGTTTTTCTCTTTTCTCTTAGATTTTTTTTTTATTTTTTTTATTTTTTATTATATATATTCTCTTTGATTTTTCTCTCTCTAGCCTCCACTCTTGAGTATTGATGAGGTTAGGGAAATTTATTAAAAAATAACATTAACATTTCTCGTTTATTTATATATTGTCATCTATGCAGTTAATAACAGGTTATAACGCCGAAATAACTCCGAAATAACTCATAACGGCTTCGAGGCGTTAAGTTTTTCCATAAAACGTTTGGGCATAACGGATGGAGTTATAACGGCATATAACGGCCGTTATTTTAATAAAACGTTTTTTCAAAACGCCGCTATAACGTATCGGTAAATAATAAAAAAAAATTTACTAAACCTTTCACCTTTGTTCTCGATTGCGGAATCCAGATCTGATAGGGAGCCAGTCGATCCAAACGAAAGAAGAACAGAGAAACGAAGGAAGAACCCAGTCCGCCAGCACCAGTCGATCGAGCCTACTACGGTGCTACACTGCTACCTTAGTCGATCGAATAGAGAAGAAGGTGCTACCCTAGTCGATCGAACAAAGAAGAAGGGAAGGGAAGGGAAGAACCCTAGTCGATCGAACAGAGAAGAAGGGAAGAGAAGGGAAGAACCCTAGTCGATCGAGGACCGATCGAACCCTTGGCCCCTTTTCATTTTCGATCAATCTGTAAGTCTGCTTTGTTCCTTCTCTGCTTTCCTTTGTTTTTGCTTTGCTCTGTTCCTTCTTCTCTTTTGCTTTGTTTTTGTTCCTTCTTCTGTTTTGCTAATTGCTTTGTTTCGATCAATCTGTAAGTTATTTGCTGCTTCTTTTGCTTTGCTTCTTCTGTTTTGCTTCTGTTCCTGCTTCCCTTTTGCTTTGCTTCTTCATTCTTTGCTTCTCTTCCTGTTTTGCTTCTCTTTTGCTAATTGTCCCTGCTTTCTTCCTGTTTTGCTTCTCTTTTGCTTTGCTTTTGCCTTGCTTCTTCATTCTAATTTTGCTTTTGCATAACTTATTAATTACAGACTTAGTAACTTACAGTAAGTTATTATTTTTATGTTTAGTGATCAATTTTATTTTGTGTATGATAGGTATTCATGGAATCATCATTGGCAAACTAGCAGTAACAAATTTATATTTAGTGATTTATTTTTTGACTCTATAGTCTATAATACATTAATATACTTAGTGGGACACTGGGGGTATAAAAATATATTTTAAAAAATAATTCGTTATATACCATTATATCTCGATATAATCCGTTATAACTTATAATGCTCCTAGACCGTTATGGGTCCATTATCCGTATTAACTGCATAGATTGTCATGGATCAATTAATTGGTGAGTTTAGAAATCGATTAAATGGTAACTCGGCAAGAAATCGCCAATTCTCGCCGATTAATAGGTTAGATATTATTCAAACAATAAATTAAATCGTAATATCTACTAGCGAGGAGATTAATCGGGGATTAATCGCTGACTAATCACCGATTAAATAACATAGTGTCCAAGTGCTCACTTTCTGTAGATAGTCTCAAACTTCTTTCCATTCTTAAATCCCAAATGGATTACTAAAGATGTGAAGTCCCAAGATGGATACGAGTTTTAATGGGTACCTTAACGCATGTCATGTGTCAAAACCGACCTTTGTTAACCACTTTCTTATGGACACTTCATTTCCGCATGTGCCAACTGCCCACACATCAGAGACATCATGACACTCCTGGAAACGCTTGTTTGAAATACAGTGGATTAACCTCTATTTGTTAACTATTTTTCTATGGATTGAATACTGAAAGGATCTGGTTGCAATAAGTCATCACTAACTAATTTATATTTGGTTTAACTTCGTCATTTTACAAGGAAAACCTATCTTTTTCGGTGGAATGCTCATATATGATCCTTTTTTTCTTTCTTTCTTCAAATGCATTTAATCTTTGAATCCCCTAGTTTAGTTATCCAATGATAGTAACCTGTGTTTTGGTGAAACCAATATTTTTTATTGACATGATCAATCTTGCCATTGATATGAACACGAAGGTGATTTCAAGTCAAAACCATAGAGTGCAAGTGAAAATCTTTGTGCTTCGACAATGGATCCTGGTTTTAGCTTCATTCGCTTTTCCTTTATTTGTCTTGGGCTCTCACTCCCTATTTTTTTTTTTTCCGTCTATCTTGATTGGAGATTAGCTCTTGGTGTCTTAGTCATGAATGGAAATTTTACTTAGGATTTTTTTTCCTCTCCTTGTATAATCGATTGACTATACAAATCTAATTACAGCAGATGTAAGTACGTAATAATGAACATGTTATATAGAATGGCATCAACTGCATTCATTTCATGGTAGATAGCACGGACACGGGTACAAGTGTTGTATTGAATAAGATACAGACACGAGGATACAACAAAATCTCAAAACTGAAACTACAAAACATCAAAGCTCATAACATAAGTCTTACATCACAACTTAGTCTCACAAGTCTAATCATACTTGTGCACGTTTAACATTGCTTATTTGGTAACATCACCAATCACCTCATCGCTCACCTTCATTTTCTCCCTTTTTGTTATTTGCTGTCCAGTGTCCAACAAAACAAACAAAAATAACCGAAATAAACTTGAAACTGTATTCAAGACCATCTCGAAAAAATGGCTGTTCCTGTTCCGTATTGTCAAGACACGATTAGGAACATCAGACACTCAGAGGTGTATAGCTATATAGCTATATAGCTATCCAACACCTATTTGGTATGGGTACACTGCCAGTTGCAAAGTATCTGTGCATCTTAATCACATGCAATTTCTCTTATAACCCATTGAAGGGCTCTGTTGTGTTTTTTCTGATATTTTTTATGGGAGATTTCAGAATCATATAAATTACATTTCGGTAATAAGATCCTTTATGTTTTATACACTGAAACAGTCATACAAGCTTAAAAGAATGGTTGCGACCTAATTTTGTGACCATATTTGATATTATGCTCCAGCTTTAGCCTGTACTTGGCTTGCTATATTTTAGTTGTATATAATAATTTATGTTGGTTGTGAAGTAAATCATTTCCCATATTAACTTGATATATATTGCATTAACTGCAGGCTGAGGGAAGTTTACATTTTAGTTGGCGTAATTCCTCGAGTTCTTTGGATTTGATGGGCTCTTGACTTGAAGAAAGCAGTCTGGTTTCAGCTTCATTCAGATGCTTTAAACACTGCTTGGGGTTTCAGTTGAGGCATTGTACTAATAAGTCTAAATAATGCTCTATATGTAAGTTAGAGAAGATCATCTTCTATTTTCCAAGGTCTCTTGACATTTCCCAGAGGTTGTGCATACTTTTCTTTGTTCCCTAAGAATCAGTTGTATTCATTAATTTATTTTTCTATTTCAGTCTTATAAAGATTCAGTTGTTCACATAAGAAATATTCCTTTCAGAAAATGCAAATGCTAAAGATAGCAGTTTATGTTTCTGAACTAATGGAATCATCTGTCAGAAAAGGTTGATATTCTCATTTTGGTTGAAAGAAGTCGTTGATCAAACTAATATTCAGTCATTGCCTTGTGATATGTATGCATCAACCATGATCGGCAATCCATCCATATGATCATATTTTTTGGTACACCACATTCACATTTGGTATTGATACTATTGAAAAAGGGGCTCTGTTTGCCCGCAATTTCCCGTTTGATACCCGATAAGAGAAACGGAAGTGTGGTTTGTGTTTGAGAAATCACTGAGATCAGATTACAGGTCTATGGTATTCTGAAGGCCATCCTATTACAGGGATACGAAGGGTTGTGGAAGTATTTGATTTTGCAGCACATTTTCTCATTACTGTCACTTCTACTGATTTTTCTGAAGTATCTTGAAAAAATTTTCTCTGAAACTGGGAGCGTGCCAGGTGTGTTAACACATTTTACTTTTATGCTCACAGTGGATATTTGACACATTGGGATAACTAGTTTATTGTGTTGCAATAGTGACGAGATTCAAACCTGTAAGTTGCGATTTGCGTTTGCACCAAAGAATTGTTCGTTCTGAAATGGTCATAATGAAACAAGAGTGAAAAAGCCGAAGTAGCATAATTACAATAGTATTCCTTGAGCGCGTTGTACAATCCAATAATTTAAACAGATGTTTTATTTTAAATCCAAAATTAGTGTCTTTGTTCTATTTCAAATTAAAGAAATTTACACCTTAAACATTACTTTTTGAGTTCATTGTTTTATCCTAACATTTTATATTTCAAAGTGAGTTGGTAGCTATGCTTGAATACCATAGCCATTTTCAAGTCCAAATAACCCAACGGCACCTGAAATCTTTGATCAATTCTTCTCAATCAGATTAAAAAAAAAAATTCTCAATCATGTATAACTACGCTCCGCTATTAGTTGGGGATAATATGATTGTGATCCACTTTCTTTGCTTCCTGGATTGACCCTGTCTTAGTCATACTCCCACCTCTTCTTTTGGACTGTTTTATAGGAAGAGAGATTGACTTGTCTACCTTACACTTCATGCATCTCTGTTTTGCTCTCAAGTTCCTATGATTGCTGAGATTCTGAGTTGTTGAAAACAAGTTAGAGAGGATGAAAACTGTTCTACAACCCCAAGGGGTTGTTCCTCATGCACTAAACTTAAAAACCAGAGTCTTCTCCACACCAAATACATTGAGCCAACGGGGCAGTGCTAACACAATCAAACCTCATAATGGGTTTTCTCTATATATCAATGGGGTCTCAAACTTCAATAGGGTTGTTTCTGAAACTCATGCATATCACAAAGAAAGTACAAATTTGCAGACTTGTAGTAGTACAGCAGGAGATGACCACTATTTGTTTGGTGATAAAAAGAAACCAAAAATCTTTGGGGTTGAAGTTTTAACTCTTAAAAAAATTATCCCACTTGGGTTAATGTTCTTTTGCATTCTCTTCAATTACACAATTCTGAGAGACACCAAAGATGTCTTAGTCGTGACGGCTAAAGGAAGCAGTGCAGAGATCATTCCCTTTTTGAAAACTTGGGTGAATTTACCTTTGGCAATTGGATTTATGATTTTGTACACTAAGTTAGCCAATGTGTTATCAAAGAGAGCTTTGTTTTACACTGTCATTTTCCCATTTATAGCGTTTTTTGGCGCATTTGGGTTTGTTTTGTATCCTCTCAGCAATGTATTTCACCCCACTGCACTTGCTGATAGGCTTCTAGAGACACTTGGACCGAGGTTCCTGGGTCCTGTCGCAATTCTGAGGATTTGGAGCTTCTGTTTGTTTTATGTAATGGCCGAGTTGTGGGGCAGTATTGTTGTCTCTGTTCTCTTTTGGGGATTCGCCAATCAGGTGATGGTAGTTAACTATATAATTCTTTTGATGAATTTTGTTTTTATTAATACCTGTCTTTGCCCCTTCTGAGTTCTGAAAGATATATCTTCAAACTTTTATCTAAAAATTTTATTTACAATCAAATGCTTAGATAAATCACATTTGGTTGCAGAACCTGATTGAAATTTGAGATTATATAGCATGAATGCTCTCACACATAATGTGTTTCCTGATTCAAACTTGAATGGTACTTTGTGTTTTCTCCATTTCAGATAACAACTGTTGATGAAGCCAAAAGATTTTACCCTTTGTTTGGCCTTGGAGCTAATGTTGCACTCATTTTCTCGGGGAGGACAGTGAAATATTTCTCGAACATGAGAAAAAAATTGGGTCCTGGAGTTGATGGGTGGGCTATCTCCCTGAAAGGTATGATGAGCATTGTGGTGATGATGGGGCTTGCTATCTGTCTTCTGTACTGGTGGGTGAATACTTATGTACCTCTTGCAAATCGTAAGAGGAAGAAGAAGGTAATCCCCATTGCTAAATCTAAAATGTTGTTTCCTTGCACGCCCTTGATGAGTTTCAGTTTTGGTTTGTATGGGAAAGATCATGTTTTAAAGTCTATTGAAAGGTAAACAAGAGTTCTAAAATTCGCTTATCAAGTCTGACAAACCGTACATGAATACTTTCCTTTCTGATGTAAATCTGTGTTCGTCAATCTGAAACCTTGTAGACATTTGGCGCTTTGAAGGTGTTAGTTATTGAAGAAGTTGTTCCTTAAGTTTTTCTTAGTGGAACGTTACCTGTTTGCAGGAAAAGCCAAATCTGAGTACAATGGAAAGCTTAAAATTCTTACTCTCTTCAAGATATGTAAGGAACCTCGCCACTTTGGTCGTTGCCTACGGTATTAGCATCAACCTAGTAGAAGTTACATGGAAATCAAAGCTTAAGGCCCAGGTAAACTGACCTTGACTTGCAAATATATCTTCCTTTTATATGCTCCATATGGTGCTAAAGTGTATGGATGTTTTTTGAATGTTCAGTTTCCCAGCCCAAATGAGTATTCTTCTTTCATGGGTGATTTTTCAACTGCCACCGGGATTGCAACTTTCACAATGATGTTGCTAAGCCAATGGGTATTTGACAAATATGGGTGGGGAGTTGCTGCAAAGATCACACCGTCGGTGTTGCTTCTAACAGGAGTTGCATTCTTCTCTCTGATCCTACTTGGAGATCCAATAGCACCTTTTCTTGAAAATTTTGGGTTAACTCCATTACTTGCAGCCGTTTATGTGGGTGCATTGCAGAATATCTTCAGTAAGAGTGCGAAGTACAGCTTATTTGATCCTTGCAAAGAAATGGCTTACATTCCTTTAGATGAGGATACAATGGTTAAACTCTAGAACATTCATAACTCTTATTATGCAGTTCTATCCCTTTCGTTGCTTTGATCCTGATACTTTGGATGTGTGTAGGTGAAAGGCAAGGCAGCCGTTGATGTTGTCTGCAACCCGTTGGGGAAGTCAGGTGGTGCTCTTATTCAACAATTCATGATCATTGTATTTGGGTCACTAGCCAATTCAACTCCCTACCTGGGAGCAATACTCTTGACGATTGTTCTGGCATGGTTGGCTGCAGCAAAGTCTTTGGATGCTCAATTCACTGCCTTGCGTAAGGAGGAAGAAATTAATGAAGCTGACGATGAAGTTCCATTGAGTCCTCAAAAGCCCAATAATCAGCCGCGTGGCGTTTCTAATGGCTCTTCATCCAAGAAGTACAAGGCATGATATTCAATGAAACAACTAGGAAAGTTTCATCCTGTAGGAAAACAATTAGTAAATCAGATTTTTTTTTTTTCCTCCTTTGGTAGTTTACTGTGTGTAGTTAGATCTAGTATAGCAAAAGCAACTTCTGAAATCGGAGAGTTAGTTCTAGCTCAGAACTTGTTAAGAGTGTTTCCAGGCTAATAACCTATGTGTTTTGGTTAGGGATGGCAACGGGGCGGATTGGGGCGGATTTGAGCAAATCCATCCCCGATCCGTCAGGAATAACGGATCCCCAAATCCGCCCCGCCAATCCGTTTATAAATTTATTAAAAAACCGCCTCCGCCCCGCACGGATAGACGGATATCCACCCCGCCCAAAATATCCGTTAAAAATTTTTCTTCATTACACAGTAAAAGATAGGTAAACGATCATTTATACATACAAAAAACCATACAACAAATTAAAAAAAAAAATCAATCTAAAAATTACAACAAATTCGATCTAAAAAAAAATTACAACAAATTACATAAAAAAACTTCAATCTAAAAAAATCGATCTCTCAGATTTGATCACAGAGATCTGATCTCATCTCTGAGATCGAGATCTGATCTCTGATGGGGAGAGGAAGGTGGGAAGCTTCGATTTCGACTGAGAATTTGATCTTGGCCGTGAGAGGCGAAACTGAGTCTGACTTGTGAGAGGCTTTGACCCTCATTCTCTCCGTGAGAGGCGAAACCTTCTGGTGTGAGGGAGGGAGATCTCTCATTCTCTCTGTGAGAAGGGAGGGCAGAGGGAGAGGCGGTGTGAGGGAGGAAGGCGGTGTGAGGGAGTGAGGGTGATATCTCTGTGAGAGGGGGGAATGGAAGGGATAGACTCCGCGACTGTGCGTGTGAGTGAAACTGTGAAAGGGTTAATCCCTTTATATACTCGAAGGGTATTTTTGTAATTTCACAGGTTAAACGGATATCCGTGGGGCGGATACGGATAAATCCGTATTCGCCCCGATTATTAAACGAATGTAGAATTGAAATCCGTATCCGCCCCAAGAACCCCCTTTACCAAATCCGCCCCAAACGGGGCGAGTGGGGCGGATATCCGTGAAAATCCGCCCCACTGCCATCCCTAGTTTTGGTAGAGAACTAGAGCTTTTGCTACGATTTAGAACTTTCTTTATTAGGCTTTGTCTTCTTTGTTTTTGAGCTAGGTTCATGTGGCTTGGCTAGCTTTTGTATTGATTTCAATATTTAATTAAATCAGGTTTGGGCCCCTTACGACCCTTGCTTGCCTTCTTTGAAAAAAAAAAAAAAATCTGTGTAGATAAATAATCAGGTTTAGACAGATTTCTTCTTCTTTTAATCATTGCAACTGAACACACTGCATCAAATTGACACTTTTGTAACAACTCTCAAAATAATATCACATTTTTGAGTCGTTACAATTCACTAAACAATTTCAAGTCAAAATTAAATTTAGTCAAAAAAATGAAAATAGTTACACAAAAAAATGATACAATAAGTTGGATCACCATGAATAGTATCACTTTTATAACCATACTCTTCATGGTGATACAATTATTATATCACTTTGTTTGTGAAAATGTTAATTTGGTGAATTATTATACCTCAAAAGTGATATTGTTTTGGGGGTTGTTACAAAAATGTCAATTTGGTGTAGTGACATGATAGTCTTTTTCAACTTTTTTTTTAAGAGTGCTACTTATATAAATGGTTGAAGCCAATGTTCTAATTTTACCAGCAGTCCATAAATCTAAAACACTAATGGTGTATTTGGTTGCATGGAGTCCTATTCCATGAGAATCCATGAGGGACCACCTAAATCTAAGTCAATTTGATGTCCACTCACCAATTCACAATTAGATTTTGTGATCAATGATGCAAATGAAAGTTTTATGAACATGACAATCACATGCTTTGGAGGACCAAGGAGTGTGATTCTCATGTTCATGGGACTTTAATTCTCACAGTTTATAATAAAATCTAATGGTGAATTGGTGAATGAACCTCAAATTGGCTTAGATTTAGGTGGTTCCCTCATGGATTCCTATAGCATAGGATTCGATGCAACCAAACACACCCTAAGGGTCTGTTTGGTTAGTCATTTTCCTTGTTATGCAGATTTCAGCTCTTTGGTTGTCTATTTACTGACAGGAAATTAATTCTTCATAAGACCGTTTTCTCACTACTCATGAGAATCCAAGTCCTAGTCCAAAGGGAGGCCTCAGAACAAATTCATGAAGTGACTCTCAAACATATGGAAAATATTTAATTTGCTTCATAATTTTTTGTGCGGAACAAGGGGGTAGGCCTCAGAATCAAATTCACGAGTGTGTATAGAGAGATTGATTGTAAGTTGAGATAATTGTCAACTTGTTTGCTAAGATTTCTTTCTAGTTTAAAATTCACCACTTCACTTGACCTCCCATTCATCAATCAATCAATCATCATTATTGTTCAACAAGCAGATACAAACAATGTTTGTAGGAGCTCTGAATCTATGGTGCCTTGTCCAAGGTGCCTGTTTGGTACCAGGCACCAAACAGGCCCCCTGGACCAGGCACCGTAGTCGTGCTCTTGCAGGAGTCCAACCAAATGTACTCTAGAAAGTTGAAGAGAGGGTCAGTTAATCTTTATGGTATTGATCCAAAAGCTGGAATAAGCCGGAGAATGAGAGTAATTGAAAAGGAGGGTGACCACTGTAATAGGGTTCCAGTTCAAAAGCATTTGACTATATTGTTATGCAGTGTTGATGCTTCCTTTAACAACAAAAGAATTCAACACTCACAATTGGAAATGAAGGCAGTAAATCAAAATGGAAATGTCAGCTATTCTATTGATGGAAGCCTAAAACCACATGATACTGAGAGTAACTCTTGCTTTTCTAATCGCTAATTCTTATTGACGAGGAAACGGGCGAGGGAGGGGGGTGCAACCCTTCATCCTCTCGAGATGTGTGCCTTTGCGCATCTCGAGGGAGATGGAGGGTTGCACCCCCCTCCCTCGCCCGTTTCCTCACTAATAGGACAAACTTTTTTCTAATAGTCGTAGTTGTAGTGTGAGCAACAGTTCTACATCTTCGGATGCAACTGAAAGCACTAGTTCACGTACATCTTTAGCAAATCATGGTCAAGGTAATGACGATGATGATGTTGAATCATTCACGATGAATGTACAAAACAACTGACCCTTCCAAAAAAAAAAAACTGAGTGAGTTTGAACCGAATAAGTATCATCATGTTATTTGGTCGATGTTTTCTTCTGGATACATAACTTGGGAACAAGAAAGGGTAATTACAAATCTCCGTATCGGAACTCAACATTTCAACTGACGAGCACTTGATGGAACTAAGGAAGATAAGGCCTGTGGAAGAAGGAGTTGTCTGCCCACTTAGTCTATAAGCTAGTTGACAAGAAAAATGTATATTTGCCTTTGTAGTATTGTTTTCTGTTTAATGTTTATACTGCAATATTCACATTCTTGTGTATAGCAATTTGATGTATCGAAGTATCAAAGTTGTTGCAATTTTTTTGCAGATGTTTATTATGTACCAAAGTTTCTATGAACATTCTTTTGATTTAACTTATTTTGATCTATTTGGCTTCCCCTGCATTTATAGGTGTTGTTACTTACTCTACCTTCTTCCCCTTTGGTTCCGTATTGTTCACTCCTATTCCACACCTATTCCACACCTATTCCACACTATGAGTGGAAAAGTTCTAATAATAAAGCCCAAATAAACTACTTACCCAGCATTGTGATTTTGTTTCTTGAATTAATTTCAACCTTTTGATTTTAAGAAATATTTTGTTATATGTAGAAAAATGTAAAAATTTCAAGAATATGCCAAACATATTCGATATGCGAAAAAGTAAAATACAAGTAAATTAACCTAATCTTCTTCATAATTTTTTGGGTTTTACATGAAAATTTGAAATATATGAAAATCGATGAAATAATTCGGCCGAAAAATATTAATTTGCTTCAAAAAAAATTTGGTATAACAAGGAAAGTTTACGGAAAAAGCAAAATATTTCGAAATAACTTATCGTAATAATGTACTTTTTGATTTCGGTACTTTAAATTTCTAGATCTCAGAAAAGGACACATTTCATGAGATCACAGTCCTTGCTATTTACATAAACTAGATCAATGAATGAATGAATGAATGAATAATAATAATAATAATAATAATAATAATAATAATAATAATAATAATAATAATAATAATAATAATAATAATAATAATAATAATAATAATAATAATAACAATAATAATAATAATAATAATAATACTAATTGATGCAGTCGTTTTTCGCTCTTTGCTTTAACATTGACCTGCAAACCTGTGCAAATCTGAGGAAGGTTTAATGTTGTAATAATAATAATAATAACCAAGTGCTACCACAACGATGGTTTGGGGCTCACATGCGTTCCTTGTGCAAATCGACAGGTTTGCAGGTCAATGTTAAAGCAAAGAGCAAAAAATGACTGCATACCAAGTGCTTCTAGAAACGTGGGAGATAGTTTCCGTTCCGGGAGTAGTCTATAGGTAGAAGTCTCCATATGTGATACATACTCTAGAATCGGCTTCCTAGTTGGAAACAAAGAGTTGTTGTAATTGCATGTCCAAAGCTAATCCTTGAGATACTTGCCTTAACAGGGCTGACGGGTATTGAGGATAGTTGTGAGATATGTGGGCTTAACAGGTTGTGAGAATTTGAGTCCATTTGGTGGACTGCATTGGGTGGGCTTAGAACCGCTTGGGCCAGATCATTGTTGGGCTGACGCCAGGGCCTGTTATTCCACGAAATCATCATGACACGTGTAAGGCGCTGAGTTGGGACCGTTTTGGTGTATCATCAGCTACTCCCCCCCGAGTTAGTGGGCCATCACATCGGTTCGCTAAGTCACCTCTTGAAAAGATACGCCGCTCGTGATGATTGAGTATGAGTCGTTGCTTGAGCCGCGAGCTTCTTTAATTGAACATGCGTCGGTTCAGTGGAGAAGAGGCAGGAAACCAATCCCTATTTAGGTCATCCTTTGTGCGGAAACTAACTCTTCTATTTTACTTTTAGAGATTTTGCTTTGTTCATCTTCTGATTGAAAAGATTGTTCATCTTCTTCATGGCTTACCAAAACCATCTTGATGACGCAATCTTGGCCAAGAGCCTCGAGTTTTTCGAAGACAGGTTGCTTTCTGAATTTGGCCTTGCTGAAATTTGGACGACGTTTGGGGTCCCCGAGGTCCTGCAACTGTCTGTTCTGAAGGACGATCAGACGCCCATGTTTCCGCCAAAGGGGTTATCTATTTGCACCATGGGATGCTCCAAACTAGAGTCTAATTTTTTGTTCTTGATGTGATTTGGGACTTCTTAGATTTTCTTGGAATCCCTCCTGTCCAGTTGGTACCAAATGGGTACAAGATCGTTCTTCTTATTTTGATCAGAGCGAATGAAGCTAGCGTCTGCGTGACTCTGCAGGTGATCCAGTTGCTAACTTCTCCTCGGATGAATGATCATGCCATTTGTAAGATGACATCATCGACTTGCTTTGAGAACTTGCCGGATGATTTCAAGTCCTGGCAGAAATACTGCTTCTTGGCTCCTGCAGACTCAAAGTATTTCCAGTTCAAGGGTCGTCCGCTTGAATGAGAGTTCAAGCCACTTCGTAAGTATAGTTTTTCTTCTGATTCTATTGCACTGATTGTATGCTTACTGATGCATATGTTTCTTTGTAGGGAGGTTTCCTACCACTCCTCTTACACCAGAGCATCAAAATGCTATAAAGAAATTTCGAGAGTTACCGAAGAGGAATGTGGAGGATGTCATATGCGTTACCAACTTTATTCACAATGGACTGTGGGACAACTGGCATGAGGCCCCCACTTTTTACCGGTTGTTGCGAGTTAATTCTGAAGGTGGGGACCCCTTCTAGGAAAAGAAAAGCTGCAAGAGTAAAGGCTCATTCTTTGTCTGATATAGAGGGGTTTTTTGAGACGCTCGCCTCCTTTGCGAGTTCTAAGAGGTCTCGTGTTAGGACTTGGTCGTCTTCCAAACGTTTTGCTCCAGTAAGTAAAGAGCGTGAGCCTGATCGGCCTACTAGGGCGGAGGCCGAAGTGTCCGACTGAGAAAGGGATCACCTGCAATTAGCAGGGGTTGAAGATTCAACGAATCTTAGTGCCGCGCAGGTAGAAGCTCTGGGCGAGAAGCTGATACTGGTTGCTGTAGCGGCTTCTACTGATGTTGATCCGTCCAAGACTATTTTGCTAGAGAGTCCTGATGAGGATTTTTCTAAGGTTCTGGAATCCAATTGCCCTACTGGTGTGTTGTCCGATAGTGGCCGTGGCGCCACAGGCCAAGTCTCTCATAGTCAGCATTGTTCCCCGTCTCGGTCCAAGGAATACCTCAAGGTGATGGAGGGTCTGTTGGACAACTCTCTTCCTCCGGATTTTGTTAAGCCATCTCACAACAAAGGGTCGGTTGTTGGTGGTAAAGGAATTGCTGCGGAGGAAGTCTTGGGAGCAGTAGCGACTACGAAGGGTGGTGCTGGTGTAATTCCTCATTCGGGAGAGTTTCATCTGGATGTGCGGATAAGTCTGTTTGCCTAAGATTTAGTGGGGATAAACAATCAGGCCTGCAACCAGGAGGTTGATGTGGATTATGCTTCGAGGAAGCGTATCAGCAAGTGTCACACCTGGCTGATGGATCACGCTCCAAAACCTTATGAGGATATACTATTAGGGCGTATGGATAAGGGTTTAAAGTACCTTATGTTGGGAATGTCTCACTTGAGCCAGGTGGCCGTTGTTGGGACGAAAGTCGAGGCGGCCCGTGAGAGGGTGTATACCATGGTGCGTGTCTTTTCAAACATGCAGAGGCTGTATTCCAATGCGCTTTATGAAATTGAGCTGCTGAAGAAGCAGACTGAGGAGAGGAGGCTGGAGTAGTCGGTTGTTGTCGCTGAGACTCAGAGGGTTCGTCTGGAAGCCCTTGAGTTTGACTTAGCATAGGCGGTGTCCGCGAGGGACAAATTCAAGCAATAGTTGGATCTGACCCATCACAAACTGGAGGTTGCACAGGAAAATGCTGCTGAGGCGCGTTTTGAACTGCGGTCCTTCGCTGAGGAATGCCTTGGAGGAGGCTGATTGGGCTGTTCAGAAACAACAGTTGGGGTCCAATGTGGTATTTAATGCTCTAGTGGCGAGGAAGGCCGAGGACCAGCTTGAAATGGAGCAACATGAGCTAAGTGCTGTAAAAAGAAGTTTGATTATGGAGCAGTCTAATGTCGATGTGCTGACCAGCAAGCTGGAGCTATTGGAGCGTGAACTTGCTAAAGCGAAAGCGGGTGAGGAAGAGTTTCTCCAAGAGCAAGGCAAGTGTGAATTTCGATGGGTTGTACATGGTGATTGGATCTGCTGACAATGATGAAGGAGGAACATCCGGAATACCTCAATTGTTATAAGAAGATGTTGAATGTAGACTTATTAGTGGTTTCTGCATCATTAGACGGAGAAGGCATCCGGATCATGATGTTCAGACTGCGACGTGTTATGAATGCAACTCTTGTTCCCTCCTCCATTAAGCTTAGCTCTTCTATTTCTGTACCTTCTCCTGATAAAGAGTAAACTTTGTACACTTGTACATTTTTTGTTTCAAATAACAGGTTTTTCTTGAGTACGTTTCGCACCCATTTTTTGTTCGTTATCCCTATTGTGTATTTTCCGTTAGGCTGGTTGGGTCAATAGGAAGTCGAGTGGTCTGTCTGTCGTTGACCGTTTGCATTGCGAGTGACTCGGAGTCACTGTTGCTTAGTCACGTCCGATAGTGGGCGTTCCACGGATGGTTCAGAAGCGAGCTATGCTGCCCAGCTTTGGCCCATTCTTAAGGTAAGCCGCTGGGGTCTCATTTTGCTCATCTGATTGTCGGTCGCGGTTGTTGGCACAGGTGAACTGTGATAGTCGAGCACATGCATTGTCTTTGAGTTAGGGCTCTTATCTCGAGTCAGGTTTCACAACCTTGGGCTGGCATTCCATGCAGTACTCGTTCGCGAGTTGGTGGGACGATTTATTGGTTGGCATGAGCGGCCTTTGCTAGTAATAGAATGTCAGCTCGTGTGAGCGCGGAAGCGCTGCTTAAGCTGTAATTCATCTTTGCGGCCGTTATTTTGAAGGAGAGCGGCAGTTGCGTGGCAAGTGTCTAGGCTCCCACCTTCGGAACCATCTATGTCCGAGCAAAGTGGACTATAGGTTCGAGGAGTGAGGATTTGGCAATCATGGTCTTGAAGAGCGATGATCCCGTGGAGAGCCATCGACATCAGTTCAAAGCTGACTAATCTCCAAATTCAAAGCTGACATCAGTTCAAACCATCTACACCCGTGCGTAGCGGGCTACAAGTTTGAAACGAGGGGATTCGGGGACCATGCTGAAGAACAGTGGTCCCGTGGCAAGCCGTCGAAATCAGTTTGGGATTGACTAGGCTCCCACCTTCCAAATCATCTACACCTGTGCGCATCGAGCTACAAATTTGAGAGTTTTCGACGACCTTGGTCTATAGAAGAGCAGTGGTCCCGTGGCGAGCCATCAAAATCAGTTCGAGACTGACTAAGCTCCCACCTTCTAACCATTTACACCCGTGCAGTGGGGCTACAAGTCCAGGGTTGGTAATTTGGTGACTATAGTCTGTAGAAGAGTAGTGGTCCAGTGGCGAGCCGTCGAAATCAGTTCAGGACTGACTAGGCTCCCACCTTCTAAACAATCTACACCCGCACAGTGGGGGCTACAAGTTCAGGGTTGGTAATTTAGCGACCATAGTTTGTAGAAGAGTGGTCCCGTGGTGAGCCGCCGAAATCAGTTTGGGACTTACTAGGCTCCCACCTTCTAAACCATCTACACCCGCGCAGTGGGGGCTACAAGTCTTGTAATTCGGCGACCATGGTTTGTAGAAGAGCAATGGTATCGTGGCGAGCCGTCGGAATCAGTTCGGGACTGACTAGGCTCCCACCTTCTAGACCAATGATAAGCACCCAAAACATCAATTTTTACACCCCTAAATATACAATGTCGGAATCATTACGTGTATTTTGTGCATTTTGTAGGAATTTAAGCACAAATCTCAAATCATGCATAAAGTGGCACAATAAGGTTAAATTCAATAACTAGAATGCCAAATGGGAGTTCAAATGCGTTCCTAAGGGCTAAAGAATTTCAATCCCAAGAACCATGAAGTAAAGCCCACAAAGCATCAACAACTATGGATCTCGAAAAAATCAACATGAAGATTTGGACGTTCACATGTCCAACTTTATCATAAATTTTTTTTTACAAGACATGTTTCCTTATTCAACTCAACCATGTTTTTTTGTTTTACTCAAACCATGTTTCTTGTTTCACTCAACCATGTTTCCTTATTTCACTCAAACCTTTTTTACCTATAAAAACCCCATACATGGAGTTCATACAAGATAGTTTGTCTTAGACAGTTTTTTTGGCTGTAATTCTTGGCTTTAGAATCTTGCTTGGTAGAGAAGTGCATTTACTACTTTTCAACATTTTAATTGAAGTAAGTTCTATTTTTGTTTCTCTTTCTTAATTGTTTCTTTTTCTCCTTTAACTTTTAGTTTATTCTCACTATTCATGGATAGTTAATCTCCCATCTCAAGGGGGAAAGATTGAGCCTCATAAAGATATAATGATAGTTAGATTGTGTTTCCTGTAGGAAGCAAAGTAGAACAACGAATTGTAAGAAGTATTTTAAAAGAAGGCTTCACTTGTTAAATGGATAATGATTTTGATTTGAAAGAATAAATTATTTCCATGTCTTTTAGGATTTTTCCGATGAAAAACATAATCAAAATCTAATGATGTTTTAGAAATAAAATAATGGATTGGGTTAAAGTTTGAGGAAAATGAAAAGACTTTTACATCTTTATTCCCACAACTCAAGTCATGCAGGTTGAAAATCCATGTGATTTAAGTATTTTGGGAGAATTTGAAATTACATTCTACAATCATTATGTTGGAATGGGGTGATTTTCTTACTCTTGAGATTTCTCTATCTTCATTTTTGTTACAAGTTATTATTTTGTTTTGGAATCATATCATCTCTCAACATCTCACCATAATTATTTTGCTATTTTGTCTTCTAATTCAAATGAAGTAGTTGATAACTCCTACTTCCACTATGCATTGTTGAAGTGTATTGTAGGTAGAAGGAAAAAATAAACAAAAAGATAAATATTTCTTTGATTGATGTCGAAAATCATGCAACGACATTAATGTCGGTTTTTGGCATCAATCAAATGGCGTCGTTGCACGTCACTTGGTGAAGGAAGACATTATCGAAGATACAACTTTGGAGACAATAGAGAATATTTTTAATTTCTTTAATTTTTTCTCATATTTATGCGTTTTCTGGGTAATTTTCAGCATATAACGGAAACAACACAGCAGCAGACGACTCAAACAGTATCTGTTTAACGTGAAAATATTACAGTAAATTTCGTGTCACTCCCCTGAATTTCGATAATTTTTTTGAGGTCGGTTGCATGTTGAACAAATTCGTTTGGAAAAATGGGTGACAAAGCTGCGGAATTGCCTAAGATTTGCTTGAAGATTTTATTTATTTATATATTTGTAGTTTCTAGTAAAGAAAAAAGTTTATTCTTTAATATTTTTTTTAATATGCCTCGAATGGTCGAGCGCAACTTGTAATAGTTAAGCATTATTTTAGCATTAGGTTAATTGTTAGCTTTAGGTTTGAAATAATTCACTTTCAAAAAAAAGAAAGAAACAAACAAACAAACAAAAAAATTATGACTTCTTGACCAAGACCATTAAACATCTTTGCATCTGTAATTGTTTGATTGTGTGTTTATTTATTTAGATAGCAATCGAAGTCAGAAATAAAATTAAAAAAAAATTGTTCTTTGGAAATGGCTAACTTTTTTTGTAGTAGACAACCAGTGGTGTTGCGGGGGAGAGAGCAATTGCTTTAACCTAGGAGGAGTTGCTCTGAAATAACACTTATCTCTACTCCCACGGTGGAGACCTTGTATCCGAGTCACAAGTTAGTAAGTATCTCTTTCAGACACATTGTTTTAGTGGCTTGGGTGCTGAGTGAAAATCGATTGGACATTGCTTAGTGTTTGTTTATGTTTCTGTATCTTAACGAATTGCGTGATTGCTTACATTAATAAACTACCATAAACATAGAGGGCAAACCTAACCCTATTTTTCAAACTGGTGGGATTTCATCACTCAAGCTGTATGAAACCAAGGCACATAATAAAATCAACTAAGATTAGAGCCAACTAGAGCAATGTTCATAGGACAACTAAGACCAAGGTTAATCTGCTAAATTTTTTTGTTAACCAAAGCTAAACGTGACGTTGGGTTGAATCATTCAATGAACTCCGGGAGGCCGCTGCCACATGGATAACTCACCCGGTACGCTGAGTCACTAGTAAGTTGCGGACCGCAGAAGGACGTGGTGCAACTAACAGTTTTGGCTAGGAACACACACCCTAAATACGTATTTGACACGCATCGTTCTCATATCAATTGATCTACAGAGCGGTAACACAAGTACAATTCTTAATTAGACCACGTGATCTTCTGTCACTCGTGCAATAATTTGGCTTCTTGTAAGCGTAACTCCGACCTCCTGATTTTGGACTTTGTACTGTTGGATACAAGCTTTTAGGATCATCCGTTAGCACATATCTAATCAGGCAATAATAGATAACAGCGTGACGCCCGCTGGTTTCAATCAATTTTGTCCCTCACATATTTACTAGATAAAATCCCCTTAAAATGTTGTTTGCTTAGATTTGGCATTTGTGTGGTTCAGAAGTAATTGTTGTTTGTCTATGTCTTCTTAGCAATCGTCTAGGTATACTCGATCTTGTGTTTTGTCACTGTAATCTTTCCATATCATTTTTTTCCTTTTATGAACGTTTGGGAACAACCCAGCAAAAGCTTGGTTCGTACCCAAAATTTTTCTAGACTCTAATCCACTCTTTGCCTCTTCACCACACTCATCTCCACCTACCTCCCCTCACTCTCAAATCAACATTGAAATGGCAGAACGTCAAATTTTGGAATACAATGTTCCCCTTGCTGCTATGTGCACAGATGCATTAAGCTGCCCCCTATCACGACAGCTCAATTTGAAATCCGACCAACTATTATTAATATGTTACCAAAGTTTCATGGGAACGATCGAGAAAGCCCTTATGTCCAACTTGGAAAGTTTCTTGAAGTTTGTAGTACTTTTAACAACCAAAACATAGATGAGGAAAATGTTAGGCTTCGCTTGTTTCCTTTCTCTCATGAGGATTGGGCCACCCCATGGCTAAATTCCCTCCTTGCCAATTCCATCAAATCATGGGAGGATTTAGTTAGAAAGTTTCTAGCGAAGTATTTCCCCATGAGAAAGACCCTTGAAATTAGAAAAGAATTTGAGGAGTTTACTCAAACACATGATGAACTTTTTTATGAAGCATGGGACCGTTTCCAAGATTTACTCATCAAGTGCCCCCATTATGGCTTTGAAAAATGAGTGCTAGTGCAGAGTTTCTATAATAGATTGATTGTCGAATTTAGAAATATGATCGAATCCATGCATCAAACGAAATTCATGCATAAAACTGGTACTGATACTTATACCTTTCCAAGTGAACTTACTGATTATTCTCGACAACAGACTGCCCATAGAGACTTGAAACCTAGTTCTTCTAGAAAATCACGTCTATTTGTACCAAATAAAGATCCCGAACCAGACATCAAAACCTTCTTCAAGGACTTTGCTAAGGAAATTAACACATTCGGTCAAACATACACATCTGCAAATCGACTTCACTCTAACCTTTCCAATGGTGGTGACTTTTATGAACAACCACGAAGTTCAGAGAATCCTCCTGAGTTTCAACACCCTGAGCAATCTAGTGGACAAGCCCGCAACACACGCACCTATCCCAGACAGGTTCAATATGGACCTCAATCTAACTAGTGGCAATAAAATCAATATCCACCACAGGAGGACCTATTTCATACCAGCAAAATCAGCCTGTGAACCATTCTATGGTATTTGTCCCTCATAACTCTTATGGTCAACTTGAACTTAGCAACTCCCGAGACTTGGTACCTCAAACTCAATATACTACTCCTTTACTACCTCCAAAACCATCATTGGATGATGTGATGCACCAATTAATGGCAACCAAAGCTGCTAATTCCCAAGCCATCCACCAGCTTCAACAACAGTTGCAACATTTGACTGTGGGAAGGGAAAAAGAAACATTCCCTAGCCAACCCATCCCTAATCCAAAAAGTGTTCCCCAAGCCCATGTCAATGAAATTGGAAGTAGTGTTGAATCACATGGAGAAGTTAAAGTTGTCACCACTCTTTGTTCTAGCCGAGCAATTGATAATGACATAGAACAACCCAAGACAACTTATGTGATTTCCAAATAGAGCGTTCCTAAACCAATTGAGAACGCTAAAGGTTCTTCAAACATGTTTAAACTCACCCTCTCAATTTCCCGTAGATCCAAGAAAGTATATACCAAAGGCACCTTTTCCCAAAGGCCTTTTACGTAACAAAAACGAGAAGCAATTTAAGAAATACTAGAGATTTTTAAAGGAGTACACATCAACATCCCTTTTTTGTCTGCTATCCAACAAGTATCAATCCATGCAAAAAATTTCAAGGACGTGTATTAAAAAATGATAAACGAAAGTACCTGAAACTGCATGCCTTGCAAGCGATGCCACATCGCTTATCCAACAAACTAGAGTAATTAAGTAAATGGATCTAGGAACCCCTACTGTACCATGTTTCATTGGGAAAGACTTGGAAAGTCGTGCCTTGATCGACTTAGGAATGAGTGTGAATCTCTTACCTTATCATATATATTTAGAATTTGGGTTGAAGGAGATGCAACCAAAAAAGGTAGTTCTTAAGCTAGCAGATGAGTTAAAACGATACCCTAGAGGAATAGTTCTGGATGTGATTGTCCAAGTTGCAAATTTCTATTATCAAGTTGATTTTCCTAGACACTGGCCTGAGTCCAAATAATCAAATTCATGTCATCTTAGGGTGACCCTTCTTAGCAACTACGAAGGCCAACATCAACTGTAGAAACGGTAGCATGTCTAATTTCTTTGGGAACCTTAAAGCTGAATTGAATATTTTTAAGGCCTTGCAAATGAGAGATGATCTCGATATGATTGAGGAAGAAGAATAAGTGTGTATGATTCGATCTTTTGAGTCTATGGCTCAATCGTCACTAGATGACGTATTGTTTCATTGTCTCTACATTTTGGTATGAACCTAGATATGGACGAGGCTATTAAAGAGGTCAACAACAAGTTGGATAATGTGTCCATAATGCATATACCAGAATCTGAGCCATTATCACTTTATCAATATGAGGAAGAGTTGTATTCCTCATCTTCCTTCATAAAACAATCACAAGAGACTGATTCATCCACAATCACTCAGAAATCACTAGAACTTAAGCTTTTACCAAATGAATTGAGATATGCATTTCTCGGTCCTGAGGAGAGTTATCCTATGATTATTGCCTCAAATCTCACTGAAGAACATAGTAACAAGTTATTGGAAGTCCTTAAAGCTCACAAGTCAGCCATTACTTGGAATATTCATGACATTAAGGGTGTTTACCCTATTGTCTATGAGCATCATATTTATTTGGAAGATGAAACTAAAACCTTCAGAGATCCCCAATGACGTCTAAATCACATTTTGAAAGATGTCGTAAAATAAGAAGTGTTGAAACTCCTAGATGCAAACATCATCTATGTTATCTCTGATAGCCAATGGGTTAGCCCAGTTATGTGGTTCCTAAGAAATCAAGAGTTACAGTAGTCGAAAATGAGAACAATGAACTTGTGCCACAAAGAGTGAAAAACAGATGGAGAGTTTGCATTGATTATCGTAAGTTGAACTCTAATACTCGGAAAGATCGTTTTCCCTTTCATTTTATTGATCAGATGCTTGAGAGGCTAGTGGGTCATCCTTTCTATTGTTTCTTGGATCGATATTCTGGATACAATCAAATCCCTATTGCACAGGAAGATCGAGAGAAAACCACATTCACTTGTCCTTTTGGTACCTACGCTTATCGCCGCATGCCTTTTGGGCTATGCAACGCACCCGCGACATTTCAAAGATGCATGTCTAGCATATTCAGTGATATGGTGGAAAACTTTCTTGAGATCTTTTTGGATGATTTTTCAGTATTCAGCTCATCTTTGACCAATGCCTACATCACCTCTCACTTGTCTTAGAGCATTGCGAAGAAAAATGTTTTGTTCTAAATTGGGGAAAATGTCAATTCATGGTGAAGCAGGGCATTGTTCTTAGGCACGTTGTCTCTCCAAAAGGCATTGAAGTGGACAAAGCTAAGATTGATGTCATTTCATCTCTTCCGATTCCTAAATCTGTTAAAGATGTGCGATCTTTCTTAGGGCATGAAAGATTTTATTGTCGCTTCATTCTAGATTTCTCGAAGATTGCACGCCCTTTGAGCAGTCTCTTAGCCAAGGATGTTCCCTTTCTGCATTTCTGCATCTTAAATCTGAACTAGTCTCAGCTCCTACCATCCGAGCTCCTGATTGGGGCTACCTTTTGAAATTATGTGTGATGCCTCTGACTACGCTGTAGGTGCAGTTTTGGGTCAGAAAGTTAACAAACTTCCTCATGTCATCTACTATGCTAGCAAAACTCTAATGAGGCTCTACTGAATTACTCGACCACGGAGAAAGAGATGTTAGCCATTGTTTATGCATTAGATAAATATCGTTCCTATTTCATTGGAGCTAAAGTCATTGTCTACACAAACCATGCAACCCTGAGATACCTTCTCAATAAGAAGGACACCAAACCTCGTCTGATCCGATAGGTCCTTTTGCTTCAAGAATTTGATCTTGAAATACGAGATAAGTCAGGTACAGAAAATGCGGTTGTTGATCGCTTGTTTAGGCTAACATCACAGTCATCTACTAGTATCGTGCCCATTAGAGAGGACTTCCCGATGAACAACTTCTCTTGGTATGCCGACATTGTCAAATTTTTATCAACTGAAGAACTCCCTTCACACTGGTCTAAGCCAGATCGTGGCAAGTTTTTGTCTAGGGTCAAGTATTATTGCACAGGAAGATCAAGATAAAACCACATTCATTTGTCCTTTTGATACCTACGCTTATCAATGCATGCCTTTTGGGTTGTGCAACGCACTCGCGACATTTCAAATATGCATGTCTAACATATTTAGTGATATGGTGGAAAACTTTCTTGAGGTATTTATGGATAATTTTTCAGTATTCAGCTCATCTTTTGACAAATGCCTACATCATCCATTACTTGTCTTAGAGCGTTGCAAAGAAAAATGTTTTGTTCTAAATCGGAAAAAGTGTTACTTCATGGTGAAGCAGGGCATTGTTCTTAGGCACATTGTCTTTCCAAAAGGCATTGAAGTGGACATAGCTAAGATTGATGTCATTTCATCTCTTCCGATTGCAAAATTTGTTAAAGATGTGCGATCTTTCTTAGGGCATGCTGGATTTTATCGCCGCTTCATTAAAGATTTCTCGAAGATTGCATGCCCCTTGAGCCATCTCTTAGACAAAGATGTTCCCTTTTTTTTTTACTACAAGTGCATATCTGCGTTTCTGCATCATAAATCTGAACTAGTCTCAGCTCCTATCATTCGAGCTCCTGACTGGGCGCTACTTTTTGAGATTATGTGTGATGCCTCTGACTACGCTGCAAGTGCAGTTTTGGGTCTGAAAGTTAACAAACTTCCTCATGTCATCTGCTATGCTAGCAAAACTCTGAATGAGGCTCAACTCAATTACTCGACCTCGCAGAAATAGATGTTAGCCATTGTTTATGCATTAGATAAATTTCGTACCTATCTCATTGGAGCTAATTTCATTGTGTACACTGACCATGCAACCCTTAGATACCTTCTCAATAAGAAGGACACCAAACCTCATCTAATCTGATGGGTCCTTTTGCTTCAAGAATTTGATCTTGAAATACAAGATAAGTTAGGTACAGAATATGCGGTCGTCGACCACTTGTCTAGGCTAACATCATAGTCATCTACTAGTATCTTGCCCATGCAAGAGGACTTCTCAGATGAACAACTTCTCTTGGTAGAACAAGAACTTCCTTGGTATGCTGACATTGTCAATTTTTTAGCAACTGAGGAACTCCCTTCACGCTGGTCTAAGCTAGATCGTGACAAGTTTTTGTCTAGGGTCAAGTATTATTCTTGGGATGAGCCATATTTGTACAAATATTGCCATGACCAACTTATCAGAATATGTGTTCCAAAAGTTGAACAGTTGAGCATTCTCTACTTTTGTCATGATCAAGCTTGTGGTAGGCATTTCAGTTATAAAGAAATCGCGGAAAAGGTTCACCAATCAGGTTTTTATTGGCCTACCCTTTTTCGAGATGCCCATGAGTATTGTAAAGCCTTTAACTAATGTCAACAACTTGGGCGAATAACTCGTCGACACATGATGCCTCTGAATCTTATTCTAGTGGTTGAAGTTTTTGATGTTTGGGGCATCGATTTTATGGGACCGTTTCCATCCTCCCATGGGTATCAATACATCCTTCTTACAGTAGATTGCGTTTCTAAATGGATAGAGGCCATTGCCACTTAGACCAATGATCAAAAAAATGTTGTTTCATTCATAAGGGGGTTTATCTTTAGCAGATTTGGCATTCCCAAGGGTATCATTAATGATGGGGGTAAGCATTTTTGTAACCACGTCTTTGAGCATCTTGTTAAAAGGTATGGGGTTACTCACAAAGTTTCCCTTTTCTACCATCCTCAAACAAGCGGTCAAGTTGAAGTCTCAAATCGTCAAATCAAGAACATCCTTGAAAACACTATCAATCCAAATCGGAAAGATTGGTTTTTACACCTTTTGGATGCCTTATGAGCATATCGAACTGCATTCAAAACCCCTTTAGGGATATCTCCCTATAGATTGGTCTTTGGTAAACCTTGTCACCTTCTTGTCGAACCCCAACATAGAGCTTATTGGGCTACAAAGAGTCTAAACTTTGACCTCGATATGGTTGGTCAACAACGGAAGCTTCAGCTTGATGAGGTAGAAGAATTGAGGTATGATGCTTATGGCTTATCCATGAACTACAAAGATAAAATGAAGTGGATACATGACAAAAGCATCATGAGAAAAGAATTCCATCTTGGTCAAAAAGTCCTACTCTACAACTCTCGTCTTTACCTCTTTCCAGGTAAGTTAAAAACTCGTTGGTCTGGTCCATTCATTGTTCATGATGTTAAAGACTACGGTGCCAACACCGTAGAAAACCCTACAAATGGTAGTCTCTTTCAAGTAAATGGACAACGACTGAAGCCATAGCATGAACTTCCCATAAGGTCAGTGAAAACCATTCAATTGATTGATCCTAACTATGAGGATTAGTCATGCCTACAAATTCCTACTCCACTAAGCATGTTTGGCGGTGGTATCCACCACCCCCATTACGTCCGTCCAATGACTTTAAACTTAGCGCTGCTGGGATGCAGCCCAGTCCGTTTATGCATTCAATATTCATAAAAAATAAAAATATAAAAATTAATAATACCGCCAATCCTTGTTTGGGAGTGATGTATTTTTAATAATACATCACCCCTAGCAACTCACTCCTTTTCATTGCGGGGACAGTACAAATGTTCAACATCACCTGAGGTAATAAGTTTTAATTTTTATTTCTCACTTTTCATTTCATTTGTTTAACATTGGAGACAATGTTTATTTGTTTGGGGGTGGAGAGATTTATCAAAATTCATACCTCTTTTGAAAATCTTTTTCTATTAAAAAAAAGTGTGGTATTCTAGCTATGATGAGATTGAATTACTTGATTCATTAAATTTAGGCAAAGAGATGTTGGGAATTTATTACTAGAGTAAACATTGTATTTGAGCATTCAGGAACAAATAAATTTTTGCACAATGACCACAGATGTAGTTTGGAATATAGAAGTAAGTAACTTCCTGAGAATCTAGAGGAATAATAGTGGAGACTTTAACCTTGTGAGCTATCAGACCTTTCATTTTATTCAAAGAGTTTTTACACAACTCCAAGTCATATGATGAGTTAAAATTTTATTGGACATTAACTTGTTGTGAAGTAACATTATTCTTCTTTTTGTTTGATCACTGAGGATGACATCTTTTTTCAGTTAAAAGAAACATAGGTCTTGTAGTCTATTTGAGACTTATAACCATTACCAAATCTTATAATGTAAATTAGGCATCTCTTGTCCATTTGAACCTTCTCAAAACCATTTTGCCAAACCTTTCATCCAATACCAATGTGAGCCTTTGTCTTGAGTTATTAGATATATAAAAGGAAAAAAAAACACTTTCCCGTTTATGTTTCTGAAAAATGTTAGGAAGTTGTATAAATAAAAAAGGGAGTACAAAGTGAAAATCCAAAGTCAAAGGCATTTCAGAGAAAAAAAAAGTTAAGAAAAAAAGAGGTTATGAAGAAGGAAACAAATAAAAAGGGGGGTTGTAAATAAATGAAAATAAAAGGAAGTGATTTACATATACAATTGTTAAGTTCAATTATCCAATAAAAATATCTCATTACGTGTATTTTGTTTATTTTGTAGGAATTCAAACACAAATTTCAAATCATGCATAAAGTGGCACAATAAGGCTAAATTCAACAACTAGAAGGCCCAATGGGAGTTCAAATGCATTCATAAGGACTAAAGAATTTCAATCCCAAGACCCATGAAGTCAAGCCCACAAAGCATCAACAACTATGGATCTCGAGGAAATCAATATGAAGACTTGGATGTCCGCATGGCTAACTTTATCATAAAAAAATATCTACAAGACATGTTTCCTTATTCAACTCCAACATATTTCCTTGTTTCACTCAACCATGTTTCCTTGTTTCACTCAACCATGTTTCTTTATTTTACTCAAACCCTTTTTACCTATTAAAACCCTATACATGGAGTTCATAAAAGATAGTTTGTTCCAGAGAGTTTTTTTTGTTGTTGTAGTTCTTGGCTTTAGATTTTTGCTTGGTAGAGAAGTGCATATACTACTTTCCAACATTTTAATTGAAGTAAGTTTTATTTTTATTTTTCTTTCTCCTTTAACTTTTAGTTTATTCTCACTATTCATGGAGAGTTGATTTCCCCTCTAAAGGGAAAAGATTGAGCCTCATGAAGATATAATGATAGTTAAATTGTGTTTCCTTTAGGAAGTAAAGTAGAATTGTAAAAAGTACTTCGAAAGAAGGCTTCATTTGTTAAATGGATAATGATTTTGATTTAAACGAATAAATTATTTCCATGTCTTTTAGGATTTTTCCGATGAAAAACATAATCAAAATCCAATAATGTTTTACAAATAAAATAATGGATTTGGTTAAAGTTTGAGGAAAATGAAAAACTTTGACTTCTTTAATCCCATAACTCAAGTCATGAAGTTGAAAAACCATGTGATTTGAGTATTTTGGGAGAAACTGAAATTACATTCTACAATCATTATGCTGGAATGGGGTGATTCTCATACCCTTGAAATTTTTTTATATTCATTTTTGTTACAAGTTATTATTTTGTTTTGAAATCATATCATCTCCAATCAGGTTTTTATTGGCCTACCCTTTTTTGAGATACTCATCAGTATTGTAAAGCCTGTCACGATGTCAACAACTTGGGTGAATAACTCGTCGACACATGATGCCTCTAAATCCTATTCTAGTGGTTAAAGTTTTTGATGTTTGGAGCATCGATTTTATGGGATCGATTTCATCCTCCCAAGGGTATCAATACATCCTTCTTGCAGTAGATTATGTTTCTAAATGGATAGAGGCCATTGCCACTAAGACTAAGACCAATGATCACAAAATTGTTGTTTCATTCATCTTTAGTAGATTTGGCATCCCCAAGAGTATCATTAGTGATGGGGGAAAGCATTTATATAGCCACATCTTTGGGAATTTTGTTAAAAAGTATGGGGTTACTCACAAAGTTACCCTTTCCTACCATCCTCAAAAGAGCGGTCAAGTTGAATTCTCAAATCGTCAAATCAAGAACATCCTAAAAAAGACTATCATTCCAAATCGGAAAGATTAGTCTTTACGCCTTTTGGATGCCTTATGGGCATACCGAACTGCATTCAAAACCCCTTTAGGGATGTATCCCTATAGATTGGTCTTTGGTAAACCTTGTAAACTTCCTGTCGAACTCCAACATAGAGCTTATTGGGCTACAAAGAGTCTAAACTTTGACCTCGATATGGCTAGTCAACAACGGAAGCTTTAGCTTGATGAGCTAGAAGAATTGAGGTATGATGCTTATGACTTATCCAAGATCTACAAAGATAAAATGAAGTGGATATATGACAAAAGCATCACGAGAAAAGAGTTCAATCTTGGTCAGAAAGTCTTACACATCTTTCTAGGTAAGTTAAAAACTTGTTGGTCTGGTCCATTCATTGTTCGTGATGTTAAAGACTACAGTGTCATCACCGTAGAAAACCCTACAATTGGTAGTCTCTTTCAAGTAAATGGACAACAATTGAAGCCATAGCATGAAATTCCCACAAGGTCAGTGGAAACCATTCATGTGATTGATCATAACTATGAGGATTAGTCACGCCCACAAATTCCTACTCCACTAAGCATGTTTGGGGGTGGTATCCACCATCCCCATTACGTCCGGCCAATGACTTTAAACTTAGCGTTATTGGGAGGCAACTTAGTCTATTGATGCATTCATTCATTCATTCATAAAAAAAAATAATAATTAATAATACTATATATGTGTGTGTGTGTGTGTGTGTGTGTGCCAATGTGTGTATGAGGTGATGTATTTTTAATAATACATCACCCCCACCAACTCACTCTTTTTCATTGCAGGGATGGTATAGATATTCAACAAATCACCTGAGGTAATAAGTTCTAATTTTTATTTCTCACTTTTCATTTCATTTGTTTAACACTGTGGACAATGTTCTATTTTTTTGGGGTGGGAAGATTTATCAAAATTGATACCTCTTTTGAAAATATTTTTTCTAAAATAATAATAATAATAATAATAATAATAATAATAATAATAATAATAATAATAATAATAATAATAATAATAATAATAATAATAATAATAAAATAAAAAATAAAAGGTGTGGTATCCTAGCTATGATGAGATTGGATTACTTAATTCAATACATTTAGGCAAAGAGATGTTGGGAGTTTATTACTAGAGTAAACATTGTATTTGAGCATTCAAGAACAAATTAATTTTTGCACAATGACTACAGATATAGTTTGAAATACAAAAGTAACTTACTAAGAATCTAGAGGAATAAGAGTGGAGACTTTAACCTTGTGAGCTATCAGAACTTTCATTTTATTCAGAGAGTTTTTACACAACTCCGAGTCATATGATGACTTAAAATTTTATGGGACATTAATTTTTTGTGAAGTTTCATTATTCTTCTTTTTGATTGATCATTGAGGATAACATCTTTTTCGAGTTAAGAGAAACATAAGTCTTGTAGTCTATTTGAGACTTATAACCATTACCAAATCTTATAAGGTAAATTAGGCATCTCTTGTCTATCTAAACCTTCTCAAAACCATCTTGCTAAGCATTCCATCCAATACCAATATGAGCCTTTGTCTTGGGTTATTTGATATATAAAATAAAAAAAAAACCCACTTTCCCATTTACGTTTCTGAAAAATGTTAGGAAGTTTTATGAAGAAAAAGTGGAGTAAGTCCAAGGTATTTCAGAGAAAAAAAAAGTTGTGAAAAGAAAGGTTATGAAGAAGGAAACAGATTAAAAAAAGGGGTTGTGAAGAAAGTAAAATTAAGGGAAGTGATTGATGAGTTCCCTATTAAGCTATTTGAAGACCTACCTTTTCAATAACATCTCTTTACTTACCATCTACCCCACTATTCCACATTAAAAAAAAATCAAAATCAAACTTGATTCCTAATTAACCCTATGGTAAGAAGTGGAGAATAGATGAGAAGGCGCTATGGTGGGTAACTCGACATTCTTGCAAGTGATCAACATTCCTTCTATGAGACTATTATTCTCGTTTATGTCCGTTTATTCTTATGAGCATGTGAGAAGTTTGAATTTTTTCATTTACTCTTTTCCTCACATGCAAGAGAAAAAATATTTTACTCAAACTTAGAGTGATCGTTTCAAAGAGATTAACTAGTGAGTTTCGAAGTCAAAACGTCTATTCCAAAGGTGGATTAGGATGTACGTTACTTTGACACGAAAATTGCATTTGTTGGTTATTCAGACACATACACATTGTTCCAAAGTTGCTCACTTGTAATGTGTATTTTAGTAATTAGTTACGTATATCTCTTGTCTTCTATGTGGTTGAATAACAAGGATATTCTCTGAGAAAAATAGGGCACAAATCAATTTTGTATCAAATAAAAAAAATTGTTTGTGGGTGTCATCTTGGATAACCCTCAAAACTCCTCCTTTAGGGTCATGCTAGAGGTTCAAGGCGTTGTAGCATTTCGTAAATGCAATCGAGTCATACTAGTGAAAGTGACATTGATTTCTTTGAGAAGTTTAGGACGAATAAAAATATTTTGTTTTGTGTTCATATCTTTCTTTTCGTTGTTCTTTGCTAGAGGACTAGCAAAAGGTTGTTTGGGGGTAGTGTGATAAGCACCCAAAACATCAATTTTTACACCCCCTAAATATACAGTTGTTAAGTTCAATTATCCAATAAAAATATCTCATTACGTGTATTTTGTGCATTTTGTAGGAATTCAAGCAAAAATCTCAAATCATGCATAAAGTGACACAATAAATTTAACAACTATAAGACCCAATGGAGTACAAATGCATTTATAAGGACTAAAAAATTCCAATCCCAAGACCCATGAAGTCAAGCCCACAAAGCATCAATAACTATGGACCTCGAGGAAATAAACATGAAGATTTGGATGTCCACATGTCCAACTTTATCATAAAAAAAAAACTCTACAAAACATGTTTCCTTATTCAACTCAACCATATTTCCTTGTTTCACTCAAACCATGTTTCCTTGTTTCACTCAACCATATTTCCTTATTTCACTCAATCATGCTTCCTTATTTCTCTCAAGCCCTTTTTACCTATAAAAACCCCATACATGGAGTTCATAAAGGATAGTTTGTCTTAGAGAGTTTTTATTGTTATAGTTCTTGGCTTTAGATTATTGCTTGGTAGAGAAGTGTGCATGTACTACTTTCCAACATTTTAATTGAAGTAAGTTCTAATTTTGTTTCTCTTTCTCCTTTAACTTTTAGTTTCTCACTATTCATGTAGAGCTAATCTCCCTTCTCAAGGGGAAGAGATTGAGCCCCATGAAGATGAAGATATAATGATAGTTAGATTGTGTTTCCTTTAGGAAGTAAAGTAGAACATTGAATTGTAAGAAGTACTTCGAAAGTAGGTTTCACTTGTTAAATGGATAATGATTTTGATTCAAAAGGAAAATTTATTTCCATGTCTTTTAGGATTTTCTGATGAAAAACATAATCAAAATCCAATGATGTTTTAGAAATAAAACAATGGATTTGGTTAAAGTTTGAGGAAAATGAAAAGACTTTTACTTCTTTAATGTCACAACTCAAGTCATGTAGGTTAAAAAATCATGTGATTTGAGTATTTTGGGAGAACTTGAAATTACATTCTACAATCATTAAATTGGAATGGGGTGATTCTCACACCCTTGAGATTTCTCTATCTTCATTTTTGTTACAAGTTATTATTTTATTTTGGAATCATATCATCTCTCAACATCTCACCATAAATATTTTGTTCTTTTCTTTATTTTTTTAATTGAAATTCAAATATTGTCTTCTAATCCAACTAAAGTAGTCGATAACCCCCTACTTCCACTATGCATTGTTGAAGTGTATTGTTGGTGGAAGGAAAAAAAAAAAGAAAAATATTTTTTTGATTGGTGTCAAAAATCATGCAACAACATTAATGTCAGTTTTTTTCATCAATCAACCATCAACACCCACGCAGTGGGGGCTACAGGTCTGGGCTTTGATTAGAAGTTGTCATTGCTAGTCGTCACCAGCTAGGCTTACCTGATCGGGTTCGACAACTGTTGTTTGTGAAGGGAGCAATAGTTCCTGGTGAGTCGTCATTACCATACGTGACAGCCCTGATTAAACTCCCACTTCCTATACCATCGGCATCCGCGCAGGGCGGACTAGGTGTCGAGATGAATCGGAAGCCGTCATCATCAGCTAAGGCTAACTAAGCTTGCCCAGCTGGGTGGAAGCTCCGCCAGCTGCTAGCTTGCAAACCTATATCCGCGAGCGGAGTGCATTGTGTGGATGAGTTATGAAGAGACAAGAGTACCTTGAATCACATGGCTATATGCAGGTGTGATCCGTGTGTCAAGAATGATTAGGGTTTCTAATGTTCGTGTCAGGCACGTGGTAGAATATTGTTTGAATAGTGAGTCGAGCCCATGGGCTCGTAAAGTGAGAGCTAAGGTTTCTTGTATGCAATATGCTACGTGTACGGCGTGGGTCGCATGGTAGCATGTGTACGGTGTATAATGCGAGATGGTTGAGTACTGGTTACTCCCTCTCAATTAATGGGGTTGGATGCAGCCCCGTTGATTGGATGAACGTGGACCTGCTCAGTTTCCTTGTGAACCGTCGTCTCTTTGTTTCCCATATGGTATTCAATGCCGATAGGTAATGCTAAAGTGCCCCTTTGGTAAACCATTATGTCTATATAATGGTGTTTCTTCATCATTGTATGCACTGTCTTCTGCAGAGCGTATCTCCTGTAATGTTCCTGCTTGAAAAAATGTTGAGTTTTCCAAAGGCTGAAGGGAGATCTCCATCGTTGGAGTCTTCGAATGTTCTGACATTTGCGCCGATGAGTCACAGTGAGAATCGCTATTATGGGTGGTCATCTGCTCTGGGATCGTTTCGTTGAGATCTCGTAATTTCTTCTCATTTTGCGAAGAAGAAGTATGCATTCCCTCCCAAGGGATGAGTCTATTATTTATTCGCATGTGCTTCAGTGTTACCTTGTGCGGTTATGCCCGCATGTATGCGGTTCTGCGACGAGCTTATGGTTGATAGAAGTATTGGCAGATGCGTCATTGCTTTCAGGGGTGGTATCTCTTAGTCACCTCGAGTATTGCGCATTGGAAAAGTATCCTCGCTTGACAGCACTGTGAAACTTTGATCGCTCCGTCGCTTGCGGCCACCTTCATCTACCTTCTTCTACCTCCTTTGGGAGGCCGAAAGTCGTTCGAGGAAGTCTGCAACTCATTGCAAGGTCTGTGTTGCCGTTGTCGGGTCGCTTTCTGGGGGTGATGTTGCGGAATAATCGGCAGCTCTGTACTCTCAGCCCATTTTCGCAATTTTTCCTTGATCTTGGGACATGTTTCTCAGAGGAGTTGTTGAGCGAAGTTTACTTGGGGTACCTTTGCTCCCTTCCGTGTCTTCTTATGTAGTCGGACTGTTTAAGCGAGTCTTTACTTTATGTTGCATAAGTGTCAAATGTTCGTAGTATGTAGTCTTTTGTATCCGCCTCAGGGCACCCGTTGTTACATCTTTCTAGTAATCAATAGGGTGTGTTTGCGTAATTTTTTATTTATTTCTTGAATGATTGCAAATCACATAAGTTTTTAAGAACTAAAACTCTACATCGACTACGGAAAGGAAAATAAACAACTGAAATAGACTAACTATTGGCGGAGAGAAGTTGACCCAGCCCTAAAGTGAATTTGAATGGCCCTTCTTGGATCGTTGATACTTTTAGCCAACTGCTGAGCTTTGCTGATGTCACTGAGGCTACTGAAGAGTAAACCTTGCGTGGGGGTTAATCTCCCCACAAACGGAATGTCGAGGGGTTGTATTCTCGTCTGCGTTGACCTCTTCGCCCTGCCGGGTTGAAGAATGGATTGCTCCTGTACAACTTGATTGTCCCCTTTTTCCGAAATGAGCCACTACTGTTGGGATCTCATGCGAATGGAGTGATGTGTCTGCAGTCACTAGGTTTGGCACTAGTTCAAATTGCACTATGGGATCCAGTTGGATCTGGGATCATTCTATTTGCTTCAGTGCAGCATAATGGCATCCTCGTGTCGTAGGTTGGTCCCCACATATAGTTCATTCAGAATGGTTAGCAGTGTACTTAACGCACTGGTGAAGGGTGGAGAATATTGCTTCCATCTGGTGGATTCACGGTCTTTTCAAGATAAGGTTGTAGGTAGACAACACGTCTACTACCATGAAGTCCAGAAATAGGACCTTTATGAGTTGTAGCACTCCTGCCACTACTGCTAACCTTATCTTCCCAATCGGGAAACACTTTTCTCCGCTGAATCCGATCAGTGAGTAGTTTGAGGACGTCAGGTTCTCCTTCTTGAGGTCCATACCACAGAACTCATTGTAGAACAGGACGTTGAGCGATCTTCTCATATCTACCAGAGCTTTCTTTACCTCTCATCTGGCAATGGAGACCGATATGACAAGGGCATCATTGTGTGGCACACAGACTCATTCAAGGTCCTTATCTGTAAAGGTTAAGGTGGGAATGGGGTTTTGCACCCTCGAGTAGTTATCGCGTTTATCCCCAGAGTCTCCTTATCTATTTCCTTGACCGACTCCCCCCAGTCCCTGGGTCTTTTCGATCGCTTCTCGAACCCCAGGAATTCCTTTAGCTTGCCCCTGCGAATCCAATACTCGATCTCGTATTAGACTCTTGCAGTCGTTGATGTCGTGACCACCCTTCTTGTGGTATGAGCAGTACTTGTTGTTGTCACACTTGGAGGGGTCTCCGCGTTGCTTCGGGGGCCACTTCAGATCTTCCCAATTTTTCATGGAATTCAGGACGTTCGATAGGCTAGACTTGAGGGGGTCATGGCTCTGGATCCCACATAGTTGGATGCTTTCTCTAGCCTGGATCCAACGTAGTTGGATGCTTGCTAGTACATTCACATATTTCATTTTGTTTAGGTCATGTCATATTAGGTTGCATTAAAATTTTAGTCATTTTAAAAAAAAAATTGTACAGTTTATAATAAAAAAAATCCAATCCAAATTGATTCAAGTTCAGTGTAGTCAAGGAGTATTTCTTGTGTTAGGATCCATACAGTAATGGATTTGCATTGGGAAGATCATGACAATGCCGAGGTAAATTACTTTGCCTTAGTAAACCAAGGTCAACCCATAGAATCAAGTTTTGATTTTACCAATAATTTTTCACAAAATGGATATGGAAACCAACCACCTTGGAACAAACACCACACAATTAGGGTTATGAACCTCTTAGGCCCACACCATCCTTTGATTCCCAATATCTGCATAACAATGAGCATTACCTTAGTTGTCCTACAATCCATACCACGTCTTGCAAAATATGCAATCATCATCTTCATATCCAATTAGCTCATGGGAAAAAACTAACATTCTCCTTCATTCCAAGAAAGCCTGTATCAATATATGAAATCCTTAAGTCAATCCATACGAGAGACAGAACAACGTCAGCAGACTAAAGAAATTTTTTTGGCTAAGATTTGGGATTTAAGGCTTCTAAATGATGCATTGATGAATGTGAAGAAATTAGAGAAGATTGAGAGATATGATGAACTGTGCCCCATTGATATACCTATATCAACTCATCATACTTCTCATTAGAACAAGATGAATGGAAGAAACGTGTGAGAAAATGTGATGGAAAATGATTGTGGATGAATAATGAGTTTTGTGTTCAAGAGGATAACATTGATGAACATGGTGAGTTTGTAGAATTGTCTAGTCACTCCTTAGCTGACTCTTAGTTTACTGATGTTATTGTGTCACCCATTATTTATCATACATACACTATAGATGTTAACACAAAAGAATATCCAATTAAGCCACCATGAGGTGATATTCCTCTTTTGACTATTTTTGGAACATCCATGTCCAATACAAATATGAAACATTAGAAATTTGTTAACATTCTCTTCAGTATTAGGAAGTTCCCCGAGTTTAGACTTGAATTGCATATTCCAAAAATCTTGGAGGATTATTTTGGAAAATGTGAAATAAATTGTAATGAACTTAAAGAGGTGGATGACCTATCCATGCCTAACCCATGGTCTCTCCTAAACACCAAATTTATTTTGTTCTTATTGATAAGTTGAACTTATATCATTCTTTTGAGGAAACATTTTCTAAGATAAAATTAGACTTTCATTTTGAAAGGTTTCCTCAAATTCACTTATGGGACATGACAAATAAATTGCATCTTATTGTCTCATATACATATGTTTGGCATGACTCACAAATGTTTGGGTTGTTATTGTATGATTTAGGGGAGTGTATTGTATATGGATTCTTATGGAATTGATAAATAATTTGAAAAGTCCACAGACTCTTTAAATTGTCCACAGACTCTTTAAATTGTCCACGGACTTCTGCTGATTTCTTAAATCCATAGACTTTTGCTATAGACTTTCTAGAGATTTATGAAAATCCACGGACTTTGTATGAACGACTTTTACAGATTTCTAATTATTTGCAAGATAAAAAAGAAGTTGGTAAATAGTGATGAAACAAAAAAACGTCCGCATATAATTAACAAAAGTGAGAGATACATGTGCTAAAAAAAACTAGAAAAAGAAAAGGTCGTTAATTAGCATCTTTAAAATAAGAAGTAAACGTCCATAAAATTGTATTATGATCATTCTTCTCCTTCATGATCATGGTCACTTTCTTCATTATCATTGTTAGCAACGTTGACGTTTGCTTGAGCTGCTGCCCACATTTGATTAGCAATACTCATTCTCCATTGATTAGCATTTTCTCTTTGCTGCTCTTGGGTTTGAATATCATCCCATTCAAAATTATCTTCATCATTCTCTACCGGATCATTTACCACAAGTACAGGCTTCAAGTGAAGCTCAGTGGTGATCATGCTTGGTAGACTTCAGGGAGCTGAAGACCAACACTGGCAGCAGATTTCTTTAGAGTCCTTGCTACTTCATCTGATCTATCTACTGCAATGTTGTATGAAAAAAGCAGATCCTACACAATCATTTGGCAAAAACTCAGGTCATATATATTGTGAAGTAGCCATTATAATACAATGAAAATTTCGTTTCACATGGGAAACGTATAAATTCAAGTAGGAAGAGTACAAACTAGAGATCAATGAGACCTACATGTTTCTTAAACAGACGAACTATAAGAAATGTAGATTTATCAAGTCAGACATAGTCTAATACATGTACACACGACAACATTATTGCAATTTTTTATTGGCTTTTTTTTTGTGTGTATGGGTACGTGTGTATTTATGAGAGAAGTGAAGGATAACAAGCCAGCCACCAGGTTCCCTGCTAGATGGTTGTGGAAAACAAGAGAAGTCATAACACAACTATTTGCAACCTATAATGTGGCACCCCACAGGTTAAGTTGTCAAAACACCCTTTTGATCTGGATAACAATGATCAATATATACAGTACCTGTATTCCGAAACCCCAACACCCCAACCCACACATGTGCCATATACCTCATGTTCCGGCTTTGATCAAATACCCCCAAATCATTGAGCATTGAACCATGTTATGAGAGGATGCAACCCAGGAAGATATTACCTCCTGGTAGACCAACCCGTAGAACAGCAGGCAGATATCACTTCGCCTAAAAAATGAAAATACATGGATGGCTACTAAAAATTTAATCCAAACCCTAACCCAAAATCATCAACGATGCAACTATGAACACTTATGCAAAGATAGAAAAAAAATCGAGAAAACAAGAGGATGGGAACCAACCTCTTCGCGGCTGGCACAAGGAAGAACTTTGGGTGACTTTTTTTCACGTTGAAATCTTGATATGGAGGCTGGCAAACTATTGAACTTTGTTATTTATACCTAACACTACAAAGTCCATGAGAATCCATGATTTTCCAAATTAATAAATATGAATGATATTTTGAATACCCTAAAACTTTTGTGGACTTTCTGAAATCCATATTGAATACCTCTAGACTTTGTGGATTTCAAAAAGACTTTTTAAAATCCTGATTGAATACCCCTAGACTTTTGTGGACTTTTTAAAATCCAAATTGAATACACTTGGATTTTCAGAATCCATGGAATTTATTAAATTGCCCACAAAATCCAGATACAATACACCCCCCTTAGTGTTAGACTAAGATTTTAGTGTACATAGCAGGTAAATTGAATTTTATTTTTTAAATTTATTCATTTTTTTGTTTGAGTCTCCTGGAAAGTTACTTTATTTTGATTTTATCAGAGCTATTTCGCGTCTTACTTTTTTGGATCTTAACAGAAGTCATTTGAGCACTCGTGCAATTTATCGGTAAACCTTTTTCATTTCTACTTATTATTTTATCTCTTTTGTTCATGCTCGAGTCACAGTGTCATAGTTTGGAACATTGAGGATAATGTTGGGTTTAGGTTTGGGGGGTTGACTTTACAAATCGAGGTGTCTCATTTAAATAATTTTCAAAAACTTTTTAATTATTTTCAAAAAATAAGTTTTCTTTGTAATCTGAGTATCTATCTATGATGAGATTAAGTTCTATAAACCTCAACGCATAGGAATGAAATCGTAGGACCTAAGCCTAGAAGCCTAATAGCTAGTTAACTATAGACAAGAGTAAGTACCAAACATTGGCTAGAAATTTCGTGATAGGATGCATACAGAGTTATGCAATAGCTATGTGTTCTTGTTAAATTTGAAAAGTAGATTGATTCTTTAGAGAACTTATAGAATACTAGTGAAGAATTGACCTTGTGAGCTTTCTAGTCTTTCTTCTTTCCGAGGGTTAAATGCTTCTTGATTTCGTCATTTTCTCGTTGCATGATTTCTATATTTTTCTTATTTTTGTCGAATATTAAGATGGAAATCTAAATTGAATAATTTCACCACATTTCTTTCTAAAGTTTACCCAAGGCATAAAATCCATATTAATTTAGGGAAATTAAAGTTTTTCTTGTCTAGTTTGAGCCTTGTAGCCTACCCTATTTGTTGTTCACCCTTGAAACCAGTTTGAAAGTCTGTTATGTCAGCTTTTTATTATTTAGCCCATTAACCACTTCAACCCATTAATTACCCAATTATGTCTATCGTGCCCTTTTATTTTGAGAAAAGTTAGGGATAAGTTATCAAAGAAACAATGTTTCATCATGGAATATTATACTCCATAGTATCAAAAGAATTTACAAAAAGCCTCAAAATCTAATGCCATTTTATATAGTGCAAAAAAAAAAATTAGTACTTCTTTACAATCAATAAGAAAATTGGATGCTCACAAACGAAGGATTTGAGTCAAGCTTTGAAGTCATCTTACACTTATCTTATAAGACCTTTAACTTTCTCAAAAGTTTTTTTATCCTTATCATTTCTTGTTTACCCTTGTCCTAAGCCCATTACAACCTAGTCAAATTTCTATTTTGATCCTTAGAAAATTATGGTCGTAATGTGGAGGCTAAATTAAGAAAAGTTGTCGTGAATGAAGTCAACATTCTCAATTGATGATATTCTTTCTTGAAATCATATCTTCTCAACTCTCAACTCTTGATTTTCTATCTTTTGCTTAGTATGTGAAGCATCTCAAATCCTTATCATCTTATTCACATACATTGAGATAAATTACCCAAATCTCTTAGTGATTCATTCTAAGCGATAATATTCTTGTAAGATTTGAAGTGAAAACAATTGTTCTATAAGTAATCTTGAGATAGGTCATCTTTAAACTGAAATTTGTAACAAATATGCTTATAAGCGCACTCTTAGTGTAAACTTGAATGACAATCTTTGGCTTATGTGTAATGCTTACTAATGTCTATTATCGACTTAATACTAGCCAGATAGGTAAGACGACTATGTCTTTTATTCCTTGATCAATTGGGTATGAACTCTCTGAGGCAAAACAAAAAAAGGATTACATAAATTTTGGGTAGATTCTTGAGTCCTGAGTATCATTGATGTTTGTGGGTATCATCTTTGGAAACCATCACGAGATTATAACTCGCCCACTAAAGAAAACCTAGAGGTTTAAAGGTTTGTTGCATATGCTAAATGTAATGGTGATTTCTATGAAAGTGAGCTAGGTTTTAATTTTTATTATTATTATTATTTTGCTCGAGGACTAGCAAAATCTAAGTTTGGGGGATTTGATAACCATATAAATGAGACATTTTATGCCCCTAAATATACAATTGCTAAGTCTCATTATCTAATGAAAATATATCATTATGTGTATTTTGTAGAAAATCAAGCACTAATCTCAAATCATACACAAAATGGCACAATAAGCTAAGTTCAACAAATAAAAAGCCCATTGCAAAGTTCACACATGCATTGTCAAAGACTAAAGATCTTCAAGCCCAACATCCATGAAGTCAAGCCCACAAAGCACCACCATCTACGGATCTTGAAGAAATCAACATGAAAATTTGGACATCCAAATGGCCAACTTTATCATAGCCAAAATAATCTTTACAAACTCCAAAAGTGTTAAATCAAACTCCACTATCCATTCTCACATATTTTACTTCTTCACTTTTACACTCCACCTAATTTCATTTTACACTTTTCCTTAGTTTTACTTCATCACTTTTACACTCCACGTTATTTCACTCCAACATTCCACCTTCCACCTCATTATTTTTATACATAAGTCTCACCCTTTTTCACCTATAAATACCCCAACACGTGAACAAACTTGGGAGAACACTTTGAAATACTTTTGAAAGAGAAATAGTTGAAATAATTATAGTTTAGAGAAAGATAAGTAAAGTTTTGACTAGAGCTTACCATGTTTGACTAACATCCCACCTTAGGGTGTGGGTGAGCCCATGGGAGGATAGCCCCAAGAAGACTCTTTTAGATTCGACCTGTACTTGTCGTTATCTAACTCAATAGATAATTGTGCACTTGCATGAGATTTGAGATTGAAAAAGTTTTTGGCACCATTGTCAAAAATAGAAATGGAAGATGAGTTTTAAAATAAATTTGAATGCTTGTCACTAGTTTAGATTAGGTTCATTTTCACAGTTTAGGTGCATTTGCATTATTTTGATAATATCTTTTAGTCTAAAAATTCTGAACATCTTCGTGGTTGTTTTATTTTGAGTATCTAACGCTTATTATTATTATTATTATTATTTTTCAATTTTTCTGTTAAGTATTCATGATCTCTCTCATGGACATTTCCATTTGTTCATTAGATCAAATGTTAGTGAGGAACGAAATTTTGAAGTTGGACTGACTGTACTGGAATTTGATTGTTGCAGATGACTACTTTTTGGACACATGTTTCTACAAATTGAGAGTTATGTTTTGTGTGTTTCCAAATTCTAAATTGTTCTACATCCTGTCTAATTTCTAGATCATCTTTTGGATTTCAATTTGGATAACTACTCGAAACAAAATTTGAATTCTCATAGCAGATATACAATCTGGACAATGTACTTTGTTTTGTTCACTACAACTTTTCCACTACTTTCAGGCATCCAAAAGAATTTTTACAATTTTTTTAAGAAAACTTTGGTTTGTTAGCAATTCGGGGAAATTTGTAAATTTGAATTTCATCAAATATTAAACTCTGCACGATTTTTCAAAGTCGATCTATCAGTTCTAGAAATAACTAATCTAAAAGCGCCTTCTTGGAGCTATCCTCCCATGGACTCACCCATACCCTAAGGTGGGATGTTAGCCAAACATGGTAATCTCTAGGCCAAACTTCACTTATTTCTCTCTAAACTACAATTACTTCAACTATTTCTCTCTCCAAAGTGTTCTCCCAAGTGTGTTCAAGTGTAGGGTATTTATAGGTAAAGAAGGGCGAGACTTATGTATAAAGATAATGGGGTGGAAGGTGGAGTGTGGAGTGAAATAAGGTGGAGTGTAAAAGTGATGGAGTAAAAATAAGAGAGAGTGTAAAAACAAAATAAAGTGGAGTGTAAAAGTGATGAAGTAAAATATGTGAGAATGGATAGTAGAGTTTGACTTAACACTTTTGGAGTTTATAGAGATTATTTTGGCTATGATAAGTTAGCCATGAGGATGTCCAAATCTTCATGTTGATTTCCTTGAGATCCGTAGATGGTGGTACTTTGTGGGCTTGACTTCATGGATGTTGAGCTTAAGGATCTTTAGTCTTTGACAATGCATGTGTAAACTTTCAATGTGTTTTTTAGTTATTGAACTTAGCCTTATTGTGCCACTTTATGTATGATTTGATATTAGTGTTTGATTTTCTACAAAATACACATAATGAGATTTTTTATTAGATAATGAGACTTAGCAATTATATATTTAGGGGCATAAAATATCTCATTTATATGCTTATCCACTTCAGATGAAGAATTGTGGTTATTTTGTGTGGTGAATATTTGCATGTTGTAAATGAAGGGAGCGACTGGGTTGTTGACACTGGTGCATCTTATCACGGTACTCCAAGGAAAGACTACTTCTTTTCTTACAGAGCATGAGATTTTGGAAGTGTGAAAATGGGTAACAATAGTTTCTCCAAGATTGTGGGAATGGATGATGTGTGTATTAAAACTAATGTGGGATGCACTTTGACTTTGAAAGATGTACGTCATGTTCCTGATCTTTACCCAAATCTGATTTATGGACTTGCTCTGGACAAACAAGTATATACGAATTACTTTGGTAATGGTGCTTCGAAGCTTACCAAATGTTCACTTGTTGGGGCAAAAGGCAAGGTGTGTTGCACCTTAAAAGACTTGGGTGAAGGCGTGTAAGGGTGGTTTGAATGCAATTGAAAATGATTCTTCTTCAAACTTGTGGCATATGCGACTCGCAAACATGAGTGAGAAAGATATGCAGCTCTGGCAAATAAGAAATTGATTATCTCCTTGAAAGGTACCCCTCATAACCCCTTTGATCATTGTATATTTGGTAAATATCATAGATTTGCATTTCATAGATCATCAAAATGAAAACTGGTTTGTTAGATTTGGTTTACACTAATATTTGTGGTCCCATTGAAGTAGATTATCTTGGTGCAAGTAGATATTTATTGACATTTATTGATGATGTATCAAAAAAAGTGTGGATTTATTTCCTCAGATCTAAAGACCAGGTTTTTCAGCTCCAGTTGTTCCATGCAAGGGTTGAAAGAGAAATAGGTAAACTTTTGAAGTGTCTCTGCAGTGATAATGGGGTGAGTGCTCATCAAAAGAATTTAAAGCTTATTGTGATGAGTGTGGTATACGACATGAGACAACAGTTCATCGCACTCCACAGCATAATAGAGTGGTAGAGAAAATGGATCGAACTATTGTATAAAGGCTCAAGTGCATGTTTCACATGGCTAGGCTGTCGAATGTGTTTTGGGCTGAAATTGCTCATACTGTTTGTTTCCTCATCAACAGATCTCCTTCACTTCCTTTGGATGGTGATATTCCAGAAAGAATGTGGAGAAGGAAATGTAGTTCATATTTTCATCTGAAGGTGTTTGGATGTAAAGTGTTTGTTCATGTACCCAATGAACAAATATCAAAGCTTGATGAGAAGGCATTTCCATGTGTTTTCATTGATTACTGAGATGGACAATTAGGCTACAGATTGTGGAAACCTGATAATAAGAAGATTGTTGGAAGCATAGATGTGGTTTTTTTAAGATCGTACCATTGCAGATTTTGAGAAGGTTGAGAAGCCCAAACAGACAAATAGTGAGGTACCAGATCTTACTCCACTTTCTCTTCCTTTATCGCAAGTTGAAAATGAGGGAGAGATGCCTTATGATATAGTGGGTGACCATATGCCGAAAAATGAAGTTGTTGATGATGACCATATATAAACAGATGAGACTGAGCAAGAAGAACAACCCCTTTAGCAAAAAATAGTAGAGTTTCAAGTAAGAAGGTCTACTAGAGAGTGACAACCATAAAAAAAGTACCCCGATTCTGAGTATATTTTTCTTACAAAAGAAGTCGAGTCAGAAAGTTTGTAAGAAGTACTAAATCATAAATATAAAGATAAAGATACTTAGATGAAAGTTATGCAATAAGATATGAGTTCCTTGCATAAGAATGGTACTTGTGAGTTAGTTAAGATTCCAAATGGTAGAAAACCTTTGACGAACAAGTAGGTGTACAAGCTGAAAAAGAATGTGAAACACAATGCCCAGTTAGTGGTGAAAGGCTTTGCACAAAAGGAGACAGGCTGTAATGAAACATTTTCACCCGTTGTGAAGACGACCTCTATCAGAGTGATGTTCAGTTTTGCAGCTAGCTTGGATCTTGAGATTGGGCAGTTAGATGTTAAAACTGCATTTCTTCATGGGGATTTGCATGAAGAAATTTACATGGCCAACCAGAGCATTTTGACCTGAAAGGGAAAAAACATATGATTTGCTGACTGAAGAAAAGTCTTTTTGTGCTTAAACAAACTCCAAGACGATGGTATAAGAAGTTTGACTCATTTATAGTGAGTCATGGGTACATGAGATTTATGTTGATGATATGCTAATTGTTGGAAAAGATGTTGATATGATTGGCAGGTTGAAGAAAATTGTGTGTGTGTCTTTTGAAATGAAAAACTTGGGGATAGCTCAACATATATTGGGAATGAAGATTGTATGTGACGGGAAAACTAAGAAGTTGTGGTTGTCACAAGAAAAGTATGTTGAATGGGAGGTTGAAAAGTTCAACATGAATGATGCTAAGCTCGTGAGCACTTCACTTGCTAATCATTTCAAGTTAAGTGTCAAGTTTCCTCCATGCACTGATGAAGAAAAGAAGGAGATGACAAACATTCCATACTCCTTTGTTGTAGGGTGTTTGATGGATGCAATGGTTTGTACAAGACCAAATATTTCTCAAGCAATTGGTGTTATGAGTAAGTATCTTGATAATCCAGGAAAAAGAACATTGGGTTGCAGTTAAATTGATTTTGAAGTAGTTGAAGGGTACTTCAAAGCTTTTTTATGATTTGGTAACAGGAGTCGTATTGAAAGGGTTCACAGATGCAGATATGGCAGGTGATCTTGACAAAAATATATCTACTTTAGGTTATGTTTTCACTTTTTGCAGGGTGAGTTGTATCTTGGCAGTCTATATTGCAAAAGTATAATGCCATGTCAATGACTGAAGCCGAATACATTGCCATTACTGAAGCAGGGAAAGAAATGTTGCAGTTGAAAAGATTACTCAAAGAACTGGGTGTGAATCAAAATAAAAATGTTGTGCATTGTGACAGTCAGAGTGCCATCAGAGCTGAGCAAGAATGCCACATGCCATGGGCGTACCAACATATCGATACTCGTTACCACTAAATACATGATATGCTTGAAAATAATTCTTTCCAACTTGTGAAGATTCACACTAGTAAAAATCCTTTCGACATGAAGACAAAACTGGTCCCTAAAGATAAACATGAGTTCTATAGAGAGTTCATTGGAATGGCCTAAGAAAGAAAGATAACTTGAAGGGTTGATTGTTGGGGTTTGGTTGGAGACTCACAAGTGTGTATATAATTTGTTTCTTGCCCGTATTTTGGTGCCATTTGTTTCGGTGTATTCTCCTTTTGATTGGAAAGTTGATTGAAGTTCTTGTGAGGTAACCCTTGTATTGTTCATTGTACTCCTCAAGCTTTGGTCAAAAAGATTGAGAAGAACATTGCATTTTTTTTTGATTTATTAGTGGATTGATTGGATTTACCCATTGATTTATTACTTTCCATATTAAAGATTTTTCCACATATACCTTGGTGTCCTTTTTTATTTTACTTTCATTGCATTGATTATTTGTTTGCGTTGAATATTGGTTTGTGATATTAGTTGATTCTTCCATTAGTAGAATTTCCTTTGTAGTTGTTTGCTTTGTTTCCCCAACCCGTGCGAAATCAATGGCTCTTCCCATTAAAATCAAAACAACTGCACCAACTCATTATTATGGATTGAATAACGTTAGTAATCTCAAATCTCTACATTAAACTGTACATTTCAACTAATCACCATTTGATGGAATTAAAGAAAACAAGGCCTACCAAAAACCGACCCGTTTGTGCAATGAACGTGTATATGTGCTAGTTTACGTGAAAATCTATTTGGGAGTTGTGTAGTATATATCACAAATGTTTTAAAACCCTAGCGTTGTTGCACAAACTAGTAGTTTTAAGGTATTACAATAGTTAGATCTATAATTTTGGTTCTTAATAAGTCCAACTGAATTATCAATCCATCTACAAATAGAACTGATTTCAATTTCTGAGCTCTTGAAAGAGCAACTTTAAGGTGCGACTCTAGGTATCCTATGACCATCAAAAGAAGGAAAAATACTACATCAAATTGTTGTTTAGAAGTCGTTTATTTTCCATAAGCTTTCGTATGTACAACGACTAAGTTTCAAAGATGCAAATTCAGATCGACAACTAGTCAATTGGAGTAAATATACATTGTAGTATATTAATTTTATATCATTAAGTCATACGGACATTTATTGTTCCTGCTTAATCATGAAAGTAATGTATGTTTGCAATACTTACATTTTCTTAACTAGATGTTCAATTGAATTGGAATTCAAAAGATAATAATAGCTAGTAAGCAATACTATCAAAAGTCATCCCCCTAATGCACTACATTCTTGTGAATTGTTTTCATTAATCTCAATGGAAATGCAGCTACTGATTGAGGACAAATAAAAGTGAAATTGTAAATCTTAATAACATTAAAAAATGATATACAACTAAACAAGAACATAACAATCTATTTACAAACATACATAATTGATGCGCTTGAATTCATCCTCGTTTACTTTCACCTGCAAAACAAACAAAAGTGAACACAGGACCACCATGTGGGTGGCCAAATGCACTCCGATGATTAAATCAAGCTTTGAACAAGATGATGGAATCGGGTTTGGTAAATTTAGGGTTGCATACCTTAGTTCCCTCACGTCCACCTTATATAGTGAGAAAATTTATCTCTTTCTTTGACTCTACCTCTGATTGTGCAATAAAGGGATAAAATCTTATTCAGACTCTGCCTCTATTAAGTTACGTCCTTGCAGGGTTCTTACCCTTCCAAGACTTGATCTTCTTTGGTATTTGTTTTCCTTTAGGACTCAGTGTCATTCTCCTAGTCGGACTAGGAGTCGTTCAAGTGGGCCTTGGGCTTATTCCTAACATGGGTCAAGCTCCGAGATTTCTGCCTATTGGGCTTGTATAATATGAACTTGATATCCTGACTTATAAGTTGAATTGGGCCAGACTAGGACCTGACTTGGGTATGGTCCGTCCGGGCTATCTTCTATTAAGGTTGGATCGTGCCACGTGTCTAGTTTTTCTTCAGTTACTCCCCCTAGTTAGTAGGTCTGCATGTGGGGATACTAGCTTGTCATATGTGGGAATCTGTGCAACACCATGATGGTTTTTTTGGCAGTTCTTAGGGTTCTGCGCAACATTTAATGTGACGCGACCGTTGGATGGTTACTTCTTCCATAGGCCAAGCCTATATAAGTTTAATTTTTGTGGAATTTGGCGTATTTACATCCCTAAAATTTCCAGAGCTATCTACTGTATTATGTATTCAAACTTTCAACTCGAATCCAGAACAAACTTGCATCTTTTTCTAATCATACCTGATAAAAGATTTCATCCCAACGATCGAGTGGCATCCTGCCTGGAGTTTTTAAGGAGTCGTTAATAACTGAGGCAGACTTGACTGAACTTCATCAAAAATACCAAATCCCTGTTGATCTGGAATTCGTCATTCTAAGGCCAAACGACGATCCCACCTAGTCGAGGAAAGGTTTTATCTACCTCTACAAGGCCATGTTCAGGGTTGGTTTTTTCTTCCCGATTCTTGATGTCATCTGGCGTTTCTTGGTGTAACACGACATTCCTCCAGCCCAAGTAGGGCCAAATGGGTAGAAGACCATGATTGTGACCCTAATCAAGATGAATGAGTCCGGGCTCCATTTATGAATGAAGATGTTCCACTCATTGACTAGCACTAGGATGAATCCTAATGGGATTTGTGCCTTGAGGAAGCCTGCCTGTTTGGAGGAACTCTCAGATGACTTCAAGAACTGGCAAAAGTACTACTTGGCTTCAGTGATTTTGGGTACTTCACATTGAGGGTCAGACGATCCTCCACACCTTTAGGAAACTTAACAAGTTTAATTCTCTTTATCTTTTTTTATATAACTTTTAATATACCTTGACTTGCTGACTGATTTTTCATTTTTATGTATAACAGGGGATTTGCCTCTTCCTACTTTCACTTTTATAGAGAAGCATGTGATGGCTCAGTTTCTCAAGTTGCCAGTGAAGATTGTTCTGGATATCCTCTATCCGGAAAGTATCAGGCAAAGTGGCTTGTATTCTGCTAAAGCTAGTGGTTCGGAGCAAATTTTAATCATTCCTAGAGGCTCGTCTTCAAGTGGCAAGAGCCGAGCTCCAGCATTAATGAAGAAGATTAGGGTGGTGAAGGTGCTTGGCCCTTCGAAAAGAAAGGCTTTAGAGGGGTTGCTTTCTCCAAGTCATTCAACCAAAAATGCCAAGATTGGTGCTACTTCGACTGCTTCTCCTGCTCTGCTGACCTCCTTGGAAAAATAGTATTTGTAATTTGTTGAGATCGAGGACCCCAAGAAAATTGGTGAAGAGGAAATTGTGAGAAAGTTGAACAAGCTCTTCCAGCTTGCAATGAAGTCATATGCTAGCCTTTCCTCTAGCGCCAACCATTCAGCCAAAAAGGCCAACACTAGTGTTACTCCGGCTGCTCCTCATGCTCCGCTGACCTCCTTAGAAAATTAGTATTTGCAGTTTGTTGGGATTGAGGACCCCAGTAAAATAAATGAAGAAGAGGTTGTGATTGAGTCGAACATTCTCTTTCAGCTTGCATTGAAGTCCTTTACCAAACCTGAAGTAGAGCATCCTTCTTTGGAAAACCTTACATATGATCCGTCAGTGGATCCTGCTGCTAAGGTCGATGAACAAAGGCAGAGTTCAAGGGCACTACTCTCAAGGACGACTGATCCGTGGATTAATCGACTGCTTGAATCTCCCTTTCCATTGTGATAAACAAAATTTGCCTCTGGCGGCTTCTCCTATTGCTGTTGCGGACAAGGGGAAGGGAGTTAATGAGTTTCCTCCCTTTTTCTGATATTGCAAGAGGAGGGAATACTTTGATTCCTGACCCCAAGGTTTACCACTCTGATGCTCAGGCTAATTTCCTTGCTCTGGGAGCTCTTTACATTGATACCGATGGCAAACATGTTTGGCATGATGAAGTGGACAATAGATAGGGCTCTCGTTAACATATTAGGGACTGGTACCATTGGCTGACCAACTGTGCACCACTGTTGAAGGAAAGGATGGTGGGGGATCATCTTAATCAGGGACAAAGTACTTGATGTTGGTAAGTCAACAACCTATTTTATGGTTTTGATTTTTGTTCTAATTTTTTTTCTGTTTTGTGCTGATAACCTTGCTTGCATTTTTTGACTAGGGAATGTCCCACCTGAACTACCCCGGAATGGTGAGGACTGAGGTGGAAGCTGCCTGGGACAGAGAGTCTATGCCTTAGAAAGGGTGTACGCTCAGTAACAACTAAAGTTCTCGGATGCTCTTTTGAGGTAAATGCTCCGAAAGGGCTTCCAATCTTCTAGATTGGTTTGGAGACTCATCTAAAAGAGGCCCAGGAAAACTTAGACAAGGCAATTGTTGAGAAGACTACAATGGCTGATGAGTTGAAGTATGCCTCGAGAGCCACCTGAACTACCTCGAAATGGTAAGGACTGAGGTGGAAGCTGCCTAGGACAGAGAGTATATGCCTTAGAGAGGGTGTACGCTAAACAACAACTAAAGTTCTCGGATGCTCTTTTTGAGGTAGATGCTCTGAAAGGGCAGTTGGTTGTCCAGTCTTCCAAACTGGTTTGGAAACTCAGCTAAAGGAGGCCCAGGAGAGCTTAGACAAGGCAATTGCTGAGAAGACTGCAATGGCTGATGAGTTGAAGTATGCTCAGAATGTTGTTGCTGATGATCAGAAGGCTAGGCTCGAGATTTCCGGAGTTAGGGAGAAGAATCTGGCTCTCAAGGCTACGTTGGACCAGATGAAGCTGGACTGGGACTCTCCTCAGTGCAGGCTTGAGATGCTCCGTGAGAAATTGGAGAGTTCTCGGTCTAAGTCCGAGAGATTGGAATAGACTATAGGAGAGGCACAAACCGAGGCTTCATATCAGACCTATCTTCGTGGAAGGTTGAAGGGCAGCTGATATTGTCTAATGGGGAGTTGCACCTTTTGGAGCAACAGTTGGAGTCTGAGAGGAATAAAGGTGACTAGGCTGCTCGATGGTTGGTAAATTGTGAAGAAGGATTGGCTCAGGCCAAAGAGGAGTTAACCATCTAAAAGGCACGGTGGGAAAGCCCGAGTGAATGAGCTCCTTGAGGCTGGGGCGACTTTCCAATTTAGTTTGTTTGTTGAAAAAAGGCATGGGTTGTTTGATATGATAGAGTAGGAGTCTAATAACTAGATATTTATGCTTATAAAACACTGTCCTATGGGTACTTCGAAGAGGTGAATGAGTCCCTCACTTTTCTCATTCTTTGGATGGTCCTGAGGTTACCCCGGATGTCTTAGAGTCTGTTGTTGTTGATTCAAGGCCTGCTCCAAATTTGCCCCAATTGCTTCGTTTGTTTCTGAACCTGTACCTACTGCCCTAGCTAAGTCTGTTCTTGCTCCTCGAATGGAGCTTATTGTATATAAACTCTTGTTTAATCAATAAAGTTTGTTTTCTTTTTCATACTTGTGTTTATATCTGTGTACTTGCTAGAATCTTCAAACGCCAAATTTAACTAAGTCCTTAGTTTCTATTCTGCCTTGATTTTTCCCATGTTGAACTTGATTATTTCTGACCATCTTAATCTCTGTTCAGACTAGACTGTGTAGGTTCGTAAGTCATTTTAATCAAAACTCTTGAGTTCTTACTAGACTTGGACAATTTTGGCCATCTTAATCCTTAATCGGACTAGGCTGTCAAGAAGTCATCTTGATCCGAACTCTTAAGTTATGACTGGACTTAGACATTTTAGGCCATCTTAATTCTTAGTCGGACTAGGCTGCTGAGAAGTCATCTTTATCAGACTTGGGCATTATAGGTCATCTTAATCCTTAATCGGACTAGGCTGTAAGGAAGACAAGTCATCTTAATCAGACTTCACAAGCTCTGATTAGACTTAGTCATTTTAAGTTCATCTTAATCCTTAATCGAACTAGGCTTGTTAGGAAGGATGACAAGTCATCTTAATCAGATTTCACAAGCTCTGACTAGGCTTAGCCATTTTAAGTCATTTTAATCCTTAGTCGGACTTTTTTTTTAAATCATTTTTGCATGTTCTCGTAGAGTTGGATATGAAAAATGAACTTTTAAATAAAGTATATCTATAATACTTCTTTAAGTGTTCTACATTCAATGGTCTTTTAAGACCCCCTCCACTCAGGTTTTCTAACTAGTAAGTTCCTGGCATGTTGATCTTTGTCACCTTATAGGGCCCTTCCTAGTTTGGATTAAGCTTGTCTGCCCCTGGTTATTTCGTGTTCAATTGGATTTTTTTGAGTACCCAATCTCCCACTCTGAATTCTTGAGGCTTGACTTTCTTGTTATAGTACAAGCAATTTGATGCTGGTAGGCTGCTATTTTGATTGAAGCTTTGTCTATTCTTTCTTCAAGAAGGTTTAGTCTGACTCTCAGAACTTCTTCATTATCTTCCAACCTGAACTCATTTATTCTGAATGTTGGCATTCTGAGTTCCACTGGTATCATTTCCTCGGACTCATAAGTGAGGGCAAACAGTGGTTCTCCTATCGGGGGTCCTTTTTGTGATCCAACAAGCCCAAATGATACTTGGCAACTCCGATACCCAAAGTTTTTTAGCTTCTTTGAGCTTTTTCTTTATTGCATCTAATATGGTTTAGTTGGTGACTTTTTTTTGTTCGTTGGCTTGGGGATGTCCCGGCACTGAGTAGCGATGACTGATGTTCAGATTGGCACAAAGTTTCTTCATATTTTTGCCTTCAAACTAGGTCCCATTATCACTGACCATTGTTCTCGGAATACCGAACCTATAAATGATGACCTCTACCATTTGGTGAAGTAGTCCTCAGCTACAAGGAGGAATTTCTTCTTATTGGAGAGGGGGAGTGGGCTTATGATGTCTATTCCCACTTGTAAAAGGTCGTGAGCGGGTCATTGGGACCAGCATCTGAGTAGGCATGTGCATGTACGGAGCATATCTCTGACATTTATCACATTTTTGGACCAGATCCTTAGCTTCTTACTTCATATTGGGCCAATATTGCCCTAAGGTAAGGGCTTTATGGGCTAACGTTCTTCATCCAGGATGGTTCTCATAGATTCCTTCATGGATCTCTTTAAGGACATAGTCTGCTTCATTGTGAGTCGAACATCTGAGTAGTTGACCAGTTGTTAATCTCTTGTATAGCTTGTCATTGAGGAATGTCATACCACCTTTTTTCAGCTTACTAGTTTCAAAAAAAAATTTGTTGGGGGGACTCCCTCTTTATTGTACTTGAATATAGGACTCATTAGCAAGTTTCTTCACTTGTGGGGCAGACCTCGTGGAGTTCCTCTTCTAGAATTAACTTTTCTTGGAGCTCTATAAGTTTGTCAGGGTTGTCTGTTGTGGATGAGGCCATGTTAGCCAAAACATCAACCCTCTTGTTATTTATTCTGGAACTGCATCGAAGTAAGACCTTCTTGAATCTCTTCATGATGTTAATTGCCTTTTCAAAATAGGCTAGTATCCGATTCCCTTAGCGTTGAATTCTCCATTTGCTTGATTGACTACCAGTTGGAAATCACTATACACTGTGATTTCTTCTACTCCAATTCCTTTAGTCAGTTTTAATCCGGATATGAGGGTTTCATACTCAGTTTCGTTGTTGGAGGCACTGAAGCCGAATAAGATGACTTTCTCTGGAGTTATTCCCTCTGGGGTGTAGATAACGATCTCAACCCCATTTCCTTTATCGTTGGAAGATCTGTCGCATCGTAGGATCCATCATTGTGGGGTTGGTTTGTGGTTCTCTTCTTCCTCTTTGGTTTTTGGTTTTGGTTCTCCTACCCCGATGGACTCAGCAAATAAGTTCGCTAACGCCTGCGCTTTATAGCAATCTCGGAGCATAGTGGATATCAAATTGTCCCAGCTCTACTGACCATCTGACCATTCATTCTGACAGCTCTAGTTTATACAATATTGATTGGAGTGGATATTTAGTAAGGACCGTTATTGAATGAGCTTGGAAATAGGATTTCAGCTTTCTAGAGAAGATAACTAGCACCAAGGCCAATTTCTCTAGGTTGGGGTAGTTAGTTTTTGCCTCAGCAAATGTTTTGTCGATGTAATAAGTCGGCTTTCGTCTCCCCTTGTCTGCTCGAATTATGGCATAGCTGATTGCGTGTTCTGAGACCAAGAGGTACAATTACAACATTTTTCCCGAAATAGGTTTTGAGCATAGTTTTGTGCTCCCCATGTACTATTTCAAATTCTGGAAGGCAAGTTCACACTCTTCATCCCATTGAAACTCCTTGTTCCTTTTCAAAATTTTGAAAAGGGACGACACTTCTCCAAAGATTTTGAGATGAACCTATTCAAGGCTACCACCTTTCCAGTCAGGCTTTGAACTTCTTTATATTAGTGGGTGACCTCATGTCGAGAAGAGCCTGAATCTACTTTGGGTTAGCTTCTATTCCTCTTCGATTGACTATGTAACCCAGGAATTTTCCAGACTCTACTTCGAAGGTACACTTATGTAGATTGAGCTTCATTTGGTACTTGCGGATTTTTGAGAAGGCTTTTTTCAGGTTTGCAATGTGGTCAGAACTATGAAGGCTTTTTACTAACATGTCATCGATGTAGATGTTCATTGTCTTCCCAATTTGCTCTTTGAACATGCGATTGACCAGCCTTTGATATGTTGTTGTTGCGAGTTTTATTAACCTAAGTTAATAAGCTAATAAACCCACTTGTAATAACCGCAAGTGCACGGTGTCTAACTGGTAGACAACGGCAAGTACTGGTCGATCCCACGAGGAAAGTGGATGCAATTGAATTTAATAATTATCTAAACTAATTTAGAGAAAAATGGGGTTACAGTGTTTTTAAAACTAAACTAAAAATAAATTAAAAATAAGAGAAATAAAATAAAAGAAAAATATGGATTTTGTGGGCTTGGACTCACCAATGAGTTAGCAAAAATATTTAAATCTAAATTACTGAAATTATAAACGAGAAGCTTTAGGGATGAGGATCCCTTGCTTACACCGAAGATGTGATCATTAAAATCCAATTATAATCATATTAAGTTTCTGACAAACATTAACAATTTATTTCAAGCAAATAAACTCTTACCAAGCATTAAGTGTCTTTTTAGGGCACACTTAATCAAAGTTTAAGCTTAATAATTTTTAGCACATGCTTTGAATATTGATAAAATGTTAATCTAACTACCAAACATATCAAGTTTTAATCGAACATGAAAGGTGAAAACAAATTATCAATTTTCAGAAATAAATTGTTTATCAACAATTAAGCATTTAAATCAGTAAAATAAATTAAAATGAATTATGCAACCCCTTTGATTTGTCGCAAACTCGATGTGGTGGTACTCAGCAGATCAGCAGGTGGTCCGAACACAAATCCCGAGAAAATGGTTGCAAAAGCTCTGTGGTGGTACAAAGCAAAAATCAAGGTGTGAATAACCAAAAATGAATTTGACTCAGTCTCCCGCCAGAAAAACAGAGCCTCTGCGCTCTGGTCGTCGTCTCCAGCGAGCAGCGTCGCTGCTCCTTCCTCCGTGCTCCTCGCGAGCTCCTTCGTCCTCCAACCAGTTCTGAAACCTGCAAAAGAGAGAGAAGGTGAGGAAACAACGAGAGATAGATGCGATGAGAACAAAAGAAAACAGAGAGAGATGGTGGCGGAGCCCTGTTTCTGTTCCTGTCGCAGCGGTGGTTGTGCGTCGCTCTGATGCGCCGCTGGCGACGGTGGTCGTGAGAGAAGGAGACAGGAAGGAGGCTGAGACGAAGAGAGGGCGGTGATGGCGGCTCGGATGGTCTGTCTGGCTCTGTCGCGAGGCGGTGTGCGTGGTCCTGTTGCGCGAAATAGGGAGATGGCAATGCTCGGATGATGGTGGTGGCGGGTGTGGTTATTGGTGGATGGAGTAGACAAGGACGGTGGCAGAGTGAAGATTTGATACGAAACAGGGTTGTCACGCCCCTGTTTCGTGGTGGTGGCGGTGCTCGGATGATGGTGGTGGCGGCTGTGCTGTCCGGAGGTGGTGATGGCTCTGGTGGCGGAGATGGCGGAGTGATCTGGACAGAGAGGGAGTGAGAGATAGATAGGTGGTAATGGGTGTGATGAAAATCACTTTGTGAAGGAAGATGGTTTGATTTTGGCTATTGATGATTGATTCCCTTCTCCTCCTCTCCTTTTCTCACCCTTTTTCTCTTGTATTTATAGAGAATGATCAAAATGAATAGAGATGAGATAAAGGGATGATTCATGGAGAAAATCAAGGGATAATTGGGTGAATATTCTTTGGGTTTGCTTGGGCTTGGCATTAGGTTTGGGTTTATGGGTTAGGTTTTGGGTTTAAGTTATGGGCTTGGTTTTGGGTTTAAGGGTTTAGATATGTGACCCTCTACTTTGTACCACCGCTAGAATCGACCAATTGTCATTCCTTAAATTGTCGCCTTAATACGATTTCATCGTTCACGCTCAAATTCCTACAAAGATATGAAAACAAAATAATTACTATAAAATATAATAATCGAAACACTAACATATATAAATTACAGGATATATTATGTAATAATTATGTAAATATCAGTTGCTGCTGCATTTTTTAATTCGGATGACATCACCTGATAGCAGTATATACATCTCTCTATTATAAAAGATTTTTTCTCTGGTCTGGAGGGTGTATCTTGATCTGATTGTATCCAGAGTAAGCATCCATAAAACTTAAGAGGGTATATTTGGATGTCGCGTCAACGATCTAATATATTCGTGGGAGTGGAAAATTGTCTTCAGGGCAATCCTTATTGAGGTCTATATAGTCCATCCATACTTTCCACTTCACTTTCTTTTTCTTCTTCAACAGAACCCTATTTTTCACCCACTCTGGATAGCGTAACTATTTTATCATGTCGGCATTCAGTAGCCTTTACACTTCTGCGTTAAAGGCATGGTTACCCTTAGAGGCCACCGACCTTCTCGTCTGTTGACTGGCTTCAGATCTGGATTGATTTTCAGTCAGTACGTGATTATGGAGAGGTCAATTCCTACCATATCTTTCATTATTTAGGTGAACATATCTTGGTTTCTTTCAAGAGCTCTATCAGCATGTCTGCCAGTTATTTATTGAGATTTGAGCCTAACTGGACAACTCTGGTGCTATCAGGGCTATCCAGATAGATGGTGATTGGTTCTTTTTCTAGTTGTCCGCATTTGGTCTTCCTCTCGGACTAGGCGATGTTTCATTGTCCAAGTATGGAGACTGGTCTTATAATTTCAAACTTGGGATCTCATAGATAACTTCTCCAGCTTAGACTATGATTGCTATTTGTCTGACAGCTTAATTGATGCATAATGGCAGTCTCTTGCAGTAAACTGATCTCCCTTGAAGGCCCCCGCTTCATTATTGGCGAGGTACTTGAGGCATTGGTGTTTTGTAGAGACCACTGCTCTCATGTGATGAATCCACAGTCTGCCTAGAATGATATGGTACGTAGACGGAATGGACCTCATCCCTATCCCATCCCATTTGTTCGGGACCAGAATGGGATGAGCATGCACTAAATAGTCTTCCAATAAAGAATAACAAAATCATTTTGTCTCACATTGCTCACACACCAATAATGCCTAATTTATGTACATATAACTTTTTATCATAACAATATAAAATGCCATATAAACTTTCATCTCACATTGCTCCAAATTGTATCTTGTATAAATGATACAAGTTCTCAAGTTGTCTTAATATAAGTTCAAAAATGAAAAATATTGGTTATTGACCAAATTTCCAACTACATAACTCATACTACAAATCTAAATCAAACCATATTGCATTTATTTTCTACAAGAATAATTGTCCTATAACCAATCTAAAATGTAAAAAAAACATAAATTTTCATGGGTTCTATTTGACCTAAAATATTTTCTATCTAAACAAAGACTACCAAATCAAGCATGTTTTCAAACAATAGATGTTTTGATTTAATTTCAAGACATCATAAACTTTTCTTTAGAAGAGTAGTTTTATAATTGATTAAAATTAATAATAATAAATAATAAATAATTTCGAGACGGGACGAAATGGGCGGGATTGAAAATCTCCATCCCGATCCCATCCCACTCTAGATCGGGACAAGACGGGATTGAGATGAGTTTGATCAGTCCCAAAAGAGCCCAAAAAAATAGGATGGGATGGGACGGGATCGAGATCGCGGGATGGGATGGGATGGGATGCCCACCCCTATCTATGATCACGAACTCCGTCAACAAGATCATCTGCAACCGACTCCCCTGCTACTATTGGCAATTTGATTTTTCCTATCGAAAAACATCTCTCTCTGGTGAAGCCGATCATGGCATGGTTGAGTGGCGTCAGCTCCTATTCTTTCAACTGCATTCGACAAAATGCTTTTAAAAACAAAACATTGATTGAGCTTCTCGTGTCCACCAATGATCTTCTGACGTCCCACTTTGTTATCTTGATCGAGATAACTAAGGCGGCGTTATGGGGTAAGTAGACTCCCTGCATGTCACACTCTGTGAATGTCAAACTTGGAACTGAGTGCCCTACTCGAGCATGCTGAACAAAGCGGTCTTCATAGTGAGATCTGGTTCGCACCTCTCGAACAAAGTTTTTCTTGATCGATTGGATTGTCCCTGATCTTCATACGCACTATGTAGGACGTATATAACGTCCGGAGTCATTCCTTCGATATCTTTTACAAACTCTTCTTTCTCTTTTCTCAGGACTGCATTTCACCCAAACATACGAATTATTTGAGTCTCCCTTTCTAGACCCAATATTCAATATCGTTCTTGAGGTTTTTGCAGTCCTTAGTGTCGTGGTCACTATCCTTGTGTTAAGAACAATACTTGTTTTTATCACCCCTGGAAGGGTCTCCCTTTTAGCTTGAAATGTCATTTAATATCCTCCCAATTCTTTATGATAAAGAAGATTTTAGATAAACTGGTATTGAGCGGAGTGTAGGTTTGATACCTGGAGTTAACGTTGTTGGTGGATTTTTCAGAATTTGCCTTACCAGACTTAGGCTTGTCGTCACTCCGCCTCTTCTTGGATTTGTCCTTATCTTCTCATTTCTTTTCCTTTCTCCTATCCCGAGTCTTAGAGGAGTGTTTGGTCTCACTCTGACTTCCTTTTCTTGGTTACCCACATTTCTTCCAGCGTGATGTATTTCTGCACACTTTTCCGCAAGTCTGCCCATGCCTTTTGGGGGCTATAAGGTCAAAAAGTTATAATACTAACCTCATTTGAAGCCGGAGGTGAAGGTAGTGACATATGTGTCATCACTGCAGCTATCAATCAGGGTCAACTCTTCGTTGAACCGTGTCACGGACTCTCCAAGAGTCTCGTTGGGCTTCTGTTTGAGGCTGAGCAGATAGTAAGGCCCTTTTCTGATCCGCTAGCTTCTCATGAATCAAGTGATGAAAAAATTTGCCAGAATTTGGAATGAGTCAATTAACCTTGGCTGGAGGCTATGAACCAAGTCAGGGCTGCCTTATTCAGGCTGGTGGGGAAGGTCTGATACATAATGGCCCTTGATTTTTCATGCAATGCCATCACATGGTGATAATGGTGTAGGTGATCAGATGGATCTTTCCCTGTTGAGTCAGGGTCCTTTCTGGGTCTCTGACATTCTCCAATGTTGAGGGACACTCCTGGGTAAGCATTTATACCATCCGAGTGAGCTGATCCATACGAGCCAAGATCTGGTCTACATGGGGGTCCACTGTGACTACTCCAAGGGCATGGCCTTGTTGTTGTCCTACTCTTGTGGCTGGAGCACCTTGGCCCAATGGTGGGACTCTTTCTATTTGAGCATTGGTGGACTCAACGTGCATGCTGTTAGCACAACAAGATCTAGTGTTGGTCACCATATTTCAGGATTTTTGGTTTTAGTAGGGTGTGTGTTTTGTTTTTTAGGCTTTAAGGAAATTATCATTCCCATGGACGACGCCAAACTAATGCGCTCAATTTTGTCCTCGTTGACTTTTACCTGCAAAACAATAAAAAATGAACTAAAGACCACTGTGTGGGTGGCCAAAGACATTCTGATGATAAAATCAGGCTTTGAACAAGAGGATGGAATTAGGCTTGGTAAAATTTGGGTTGCATACCTTAATTCTTTCTCACGTCCACCTTATATAGTGAGAGAATTTATCTCCTTCTTTGACTTACCTTTGATTGTGCAATAAAGGGAGAAAATTTTATTCAGACTCTACCTCTATTAAGTTATGTCCTTGCAGGGTTCTTACCCTTCCAAGACTTGATCTTCTTTGGTATTTGTTTCCCTTTAGGACTCGGTCATTGTCCTAGTCGGACTAGGAGTGGTCTAAATGGGCCTTGGATTTAATCTAGCCAAGGGTCTACGATCTGGCCTTCCTATCCTGGATCAAACTCCGAGATTCCTGCCGTATTGGGCTTGATCTTCTAACTTATAAGCTGAATTAGGCCTGACGAGGACTTGACTTTGGCTTGGTCTGTCCAGGCTATCTTCTATTAAGGTTGGATCGTGTCACGTGTCCGATTACGATTGGATGACTATTTGATGTCTCGTAAATAATGATTTCACCATCAATGAAGTCATCTACCTATAAAAAAAAAATCAACCATACTCCCATGATCATCCAAATTGGCATTCATCAAGTATTGGGTCTTTATTTTGAAAAACGTTTGCAAAGTTAGAAAATATCAAATCCCAATTAGGCACGGATTCACGTGGGGGCAAGTAGCTGACTTTTGAGAAATTTTTTTTTTTTATTTGTCCCCCAATTAGTTTTTTTTATTTGCCACTCTATTCTCACTTTTCACTTCCAAGACTTCATCCTTCAAATCATGTACATATCAAATCTAAACTCTACTTTTAGAGTTAGAGATAGATGTTAAATCCCTCAAATCTCTCCAAGAAACCAAAATCCACAGTTTCTTCTTCACACTCCATCGATTGGATAAGATGAGGGAAGCCCCATATTTCATCATCTTCAAAGATCTATAACTATTGAGTTATTTGAACTCATCTTCACAAGATCCAATAGAGTCCAAACCACCTTATTCTTCTTCTTCTAGGTACCAGGTGCCTTCATTAATCACTGTGTTGGTCATCTCCAATAAAAAATTGTAAGCAACCCAATCTCCTCCTCCTTTTCTTCATGTAGTAGTAATCAACGATTCAAACCCTTCTCTTGTGTTGTGTTTCTAGAAATAGTAATAATCTTCAATGAATATAGTAGTAATCATTTTCAATGATTGTCTTTGTTGTACTCCCCTTTTTACTGTATTTTAAAAAAATCATGTTAAAGTAACTAATTTTTATATTATATTTAATTAATTATGATATCACTCCACCCCCTCCTCAACAAAAATCCTGGCTCCGTCACTAATCCCAATTGATATGCTTTCCCAACAACTCTTTGAATGCCCAACTCAGCCACTAGGCAATCAAGTCCTCCATGCAAAGCCCCACTAATTTAGTGTTTGACCATTTGTTTACGCAGTAAAATTGGTTCCCAAAATTTGTCCATGTTGTCAGGCAGTTTCTGGCCTTCAAGTATCTTTACTGGTAAACATGAAAGGTAATCCATGTCACACCGGAACAGTTCAAAATTCTTAAAGAACGAAGTAGGTTGTGAACGTAGACAATTAAATCCCTTCCCACGTGTTTTTTTCGAAATCAATACCTCGAGTCTTCAATAACTCCACTGACTCTTTGGAGTACTTGTCAGTATCCATGATGAAGTGTTGGCTTGGTGGTGGTATGTCTGAAGAAGTAATGTGGTGATGGTAGAGGATATCGATAGTAGTAATGAGGTGGGGGAGGTGGAATCAAATAATGGTGGGCATCAATAAAAGCGAAAAAGTGATCATCGCGATTGATTAACAAACAACTTGAATGAGATAAAGAAAGAAAGAATTGTGGGGAGGATGGTCTAAACGAAATGAAAGAAGTCCTTCGAACCAACAGAGAGGGAGATTTCGATTTCTTTTTTTGAGAAAGCAAAGTAATCAGCAGTGAGTCTTTTTATGGGTTATCTATGAGGTCCAATCATGTGTCCCAAGTTTCTATTGCTGAAAGCGTTTGAAGCAAATTCTTCAAGCTAAAAATTACCCTCCAAACCAACCAACTTGTGAGTAGTTTTATCTTTCTATTTTCTTTTAGATTATCACATTAACAATAATTCATGTCCATCTTTGGATGCACCTATATTGTCTCGTCCAGGTGACAACAATGACATTGTTGAATACCCTTCCCATCAAAGACAAAACAGCTACACCAACCCATGAGTTCGAATTGAATGTTTATCGTCAAGTTATTAATTTGGTCAATGTTTTCTTCCAGGTACATTACATGGGAACAAGAAAAGGTGATCTCAGATCTTCGTGTTATACTCACCTTTTCAACCATAAGCATTGATGTAACTAAGGATGACAAGGCCTGCTAGAAACAAATCGTCTGGCTAATGATCATGTATGCAAGTTGATAAAAAAAATGTATATTGTTGGTCAGTAGTATCCTTTCCTTCTTATTTTCTCGTGGTTTTCAATTGACTAGATCAACAGTTCTTTAGATAGGCCTCTACATCTGTAGATACTACTTGTAATTGATTCTAGTTGAAAGGGTTGTACCAGAAACCACTAAGCAAAGAAATTTTCAAATTGTTGTAAATGCAGTAATTCAAATTAAAAGACAGGAATGAGGTTACCAATTGTTCTTGGATTGAGTCGCGGACTAGGTCGCTCTCTTTAAGACGTTTCGCGGCTCTGCCCAAAAATGTGCAAGCAATCTAGTAGCCCCGCCGTCCCCAGGATAAAACAACTCAGAATCTTCTCTGTCTCGTTCAAACAATTGCACTGTTGATGAACGGAAAACTATCCACCATTAATCTCTTGTTTGCTCGGAATCACTAATACAATGTATAAAAATCAAACGAAAAAGAAAACTCTGAAATACGAAGAGAAAGAGTTCCTTTCAAACAGAACTGTTGAAATCTCTTTGAAAGAATTTCACAAGAACAGAACTGCAAAACTAAAGAATCTTCTCTGATTGAAATACTAAAACGAAGTTGGTTTTTGTTTCTTTTTTCTTATCTTAAGCTATGAGATTGTGTTTGTATTTATAGGGAGAATAATGCATTTGAGACACAACATCTCGTCTAGATGCATGGACAAAGAATCGCATGGAAAACGTGGGCGCAACGTATGGCGTGAAAACTGCGGCGTGAAAAACGTGTGAGAGAGGACAGCAAATACAAAAACCGTCTAGATGCATCTGACTCAGTCTCTCTGCAGCAATTCAAAAATTATTTTTCATTTAAATAAATTTTCAGCAAAAAAGAATAGGTTGCTCTCTAAATGACCCGACGGACAGCGGCGGCGGCGCGCGAGAGTCTATCTCTCCCCTCCTCACAAAAGTGTGGTACCCCAAGGGGTCCAAACCCAAGTCCCAAATCCTCTCCTTATAAACTCTTTCACAATGAGTTGTATAGAAGATGTGGGACTAAAATAGAGAAAGATCCAGAGATCAAAATCAGGTTCATACCCATTTTCTTTTATTTTTAAAAAGTCATATTTTAAACAATCCCCCACTTGGGTTTTTAAAAACAATTTCATCGAGCAATCTAAAAAATATAAGATTGTGCATAAACAAAAGTGTCTTTCGACTTGAACTCTTGCGTAATGTTCATGCTTTAGATTATACTAGAGTAACTCGTAGTTTTGAACTCTATCTCTAACAGACATTACACGCACAACCTTACCAGGGTGAAGTCTAAAAAGCATGTGCCTTACGGCCATGCACGTATATCCCAGTATAGTGAAGGCTCTAGGAATTTTGCCCACAAATTCCATAGGAAGCGGCCAAACTTCCACCATCACTTAGGTGAGTCTATCAAGAGTACTCCTGTAGCTAAGTACTCCACTCCACATAGAATACATATCTCATTAAGAGTTTTTAACTCATCCTACTATCGCTTCAGGATCTCATGCTTTAATCTAGAATGAGATTGCTATTCTATCAGCAAGATTCACTTTATATCATTCACGACTTGTTATTACCCATTGAACCTATTTCTTGGGATCTCCAGTCTATAGGTTGGGTTACCGTCATGAATAACTCATCAATCTAAGGGCATTAGTCTCATTCCTTTTGAGGTTTAAAAACCTTCTCTCTAGCTAATCCTTTCGTCAAAGGATCAGCCAAGTTCGCATCAGTTCGTACATGATCCACTCTCACAGCACCAGTAGATAGAAACTCTCTAACTGTACTGTGCTTACGACCTATTTGTCGTCTCTTGCCGTTATAATAACGGTTCTATATTTTTGCAATAGCGTGGTACTATCGCAATGGATCAAGACAACTGGAATCGGTCTTTCCCATAAAGGGATCTCTGCTAGCAGGTTTCTTAGCCAACCTGCTTCTTCACTAGCTGTGGCTAGTGCTATCATCTCTGACTCCATCATGGACTGTGCCAGAATGGTCTGTTTCTTTGATTTCCAAGAAACAGCTCCACCAGCTATACTGAAAATATAGCCACTGGTGGCTTTGGAGTCATCTGAGAGGGTGTTCCAATCAGCATCGCTATATCCTTCAAGGACAGCGGAAAACTTCTGATAATGTAATCCGAGGTTCTTAGTCCTCTTCAGGTACCTCATGACCCTTTCAATTGCATGCCAATGCTGTATACTAGGTCTACTGGTAAATCTGCATAGTAATCCCACGGCATAAGCTATGTCGGGTCTAGTGCAATCGGTAGCATATCTAAGACTACCAATGATGCTCGCATACTCAGATTGTCTAACACCGTTATCGGTGTTCTTGAACAACTTTACACTAGGATCATAAGGAGTACATGCAGGTTTACAGTCAGAGTAATTATATTTATTTAGGATCTTCTCTATATAGTGTGATTGATCCAAAGAAATTCCCTTTTAAGACCTAGTAATCTTGATACCAAGGATTACACTTGCTTCTCCAAGGTCTTTCATATCAAAGTTCGCACACAATAAAGTTTTCACTTTATTCACGGCATGGATATTAGAACCAAAGATAAGCAAGTCATCCACATATAGACATATAATAGTGCAAATGCCATTTTCAGCTTTATAGTAAATGCATTTGTCACTTTCGTTCACTTTAAAGTCATGTACGATAACAAGATTATCAAATTTTTCATGCCATTGTTTTGGAGCTTGTTTCAAACCGTAAAGTGATTTATCAAGTTTGCAAACTTTATGTTCTTGCCCTGGAATAACAAAACCTTCAGGTTGGTCCATGTAAATTTCTTCTTCCAAATCGCCATTAAGAAACGCAGTCTTAACTTCCATTTGGTGCAATACTAGATTATGTATTGCAGCAAGAGAAATTAACACTCGAATAGATGTAATCCTGGTAACAGGAGAATATGTGTCAAAGAAGTCAACATTTTCTCTCTGTCTATACCCTTTGGCTACAAGACGAGCCTTAAACTTTTCAACATTACCATCGGGTTCAATTTCTTCTTAAATACCCATTTACATCCAATTGTCTTGCAACCTGGTGGCAAATCAACTAAATGTCAGGTTCTATTAGACTCAAGAGAGTACATTTCATCATCAATAGTCTCTTCCCAAAAATTGGCATCTATAGAGGATAAGGCTTCTTGAAAACTAAGGGGATCCTCCTCGACTGTAAAGACATAGTAATCGGGGCCATAATTTTTAGAAGTTTGTTTCCGTTTACTTCTCCTAGGCTCAGAATCTATGGCTTTATCGGTTTCATTCATCCTGATCAAAGGCACGTTATTTGAGGATGTATCCCCACTATTCCTCGAAATAAAAGGAAATTTATCTTCATAGAAATCAACGTCGTTTGATTCTATAATAACGTGATCTTTAAGATTATAGAATCTATAAGCTTTGTTGTTCATGGCATATCCTATGAATACACATTCATATGCCCTACTGGCAAGCTTATTCCTTTTAGGATCAGAAATTCTAACATAAGCTAAACAACCCCAAGTTTTCAAGTATGATAGATTTGGTAGTCTATTTTTCAAAATCTCATAAGGGGAGGTTTTACTTTTCGATTTAGGGACTCTATTTAGCACGTAACAGACCGTCAAAATAATTTCTCCCCACCAGTGCGATGCAGCACCGGAGTTAAGTAGAATGGCAACTACTAACTCAGTAAAAGTTCTATTTTTTCTTTCAACTTTGCCATTCATCTCAGGAGAATACGGTGCAGTTTTTTCATGGATAATTCCTTGAGAATTATAAAACTCTATGAAAATACTGCTATCATATTTAGTGCCTCTATCACTCCTAAGTCTCTTAATTTTTCTATTATATTGATTTTCAACTTCAGTAAACAATAATTTAAACATGTCAAAGGCTTCACTCTTATTTTTCATTAAGTAGACGAAGGTATAATCAGAACAATCATTAATAAACGTAATAAAATAACGTTTTCCATTTCTAGTCAAAACACCATCAAGTTCACATATATCTGAGTGTATCAAATCTAAGAGTTCAGATTCTCTAACAACGGATTTATGTGGTGTTTTGGTTATCTTAGCTTGGCTACAAAAGTTGCACTTTTCAAAATCATTTAAGGACAATTTTGGAATTAGTCCTAAGTTACTCATGTTTTTAATAATACGCTTATTAACATGACAGAATCTAGCATGCCAAATATTAAAAGTACACAACATGTAAGCAGAACTAGAAATTTTATTAGCATCAACATTTAACTTAAACATTGCATCAGTGGCATACCCACAAATACATTATTCTTCGTGATAGTATATAAATCAGCCCCTATAATTTGAGTAAACCCAGCCTTGTTCAGAAGATAACCAAAGACTAAGTTCTTCCTCATCTCTGGAGTATGCAGGACATCCTTCACGATAACAGTCTTTCCAGAGGAAAACTTCAGTTCTACTACTCCAGTTCCAGCAACGGTAGTGGAGTGGGAATCACCCAACAACACTTTCTTGTCCTCAGCTTCAGAATAGGACTTGAACATTTCTCGATCATAGCATACATGTCTAGAAGCACCAGTGTCAACCCACCATCCCTCGGATCCACCAATAAAGTTAATCTCAGAGATCATGGCAATAAGTTGGTCTTCGGTTAGGTTCACCTGTGGTGCAGGACGAGATCCGTTCCGACAGTTCCTGGCCATATGCCCTGGCCTACCACAAGTGTAGCATAGGAACTGTGCTGATTCAGTCCTTGAGGGGTGTTTTTGTCCATTCTAATTTCGCGGAGGATTCTGATTCTGATGGTTGCGGTTCTGGTTATTCCGGTTCTGATTGTTCCGATTCTGATAGTTCCGATTTTTATTATGACTCTGATTTTTCATAGTCTTTCCATTGGGTTTTAGAGCCACAGGGGTAGATTTCTTCGGGTTTGAAATAATCAGAACTTCATCTTTCTGATCTTGTTTTCAGGCTTCCTCCTCAATTCGAAGTCGGGTAATCAGGCTTTCTAGGGAAAACTCTTTGGTTTTATGCCTAAGGACATTCTTAAAATCTTTCCAGCTAGGGGGCAATTTGTCTATCACAACATCTACTTGAAATTGCTCATCTAAGATCATTCTCTCAAATATAATTTCATGAGCAATTTTTTGAAGCTCGTGTGATTGGGTTTCCACAGACTTATCATCAGTCATTTGGAATTTCAAATAACGACTAACAACATATTTCTTTGTGCCAGCCTCCTCAGTGTCATATTTTTTCCTAAGGGCTTCCCAAATATCCTTAGCGGTTTTTTCAGAACAATAATAATCATATAGATCACCATAAAGACCATTCAAGATAAAAAATTTTACACAAAAAATCATCTTCAATCCAACGATCTAATTCTTTGGTGTGGGTTTCATCAAGTTCAGCAGGCAATTTTGGTTTTTCAGTATTACAAATATATGCGACCTTTTGTGTTGTTAAGAAAAACAACATCTTTTGTCTCCAACTTTTAAAATGTTGGCCCTCAAAACGAAAGGGCCTGTTAAGGTCTTTTGCAGCAAGTTCAGTAATCGCGGTCATGGCAGAAATAGAACTCGTCTTAAAATTGTTGTAAATGCAATAATTCAAATTAAAAGACAGGAATGAGGTTACCAATTGTTCTTGGGTTGAGTCGCGGACTAGGTCGCTCTCTTTAAGATGTTTCGCGGCTCTGCCCAAAAATGTGCAAGCAGTCTAGTAGGCCCGCTGTCCCCATGATAAAACAGCCTAGAATCTTCTCTGTCTCATTCAAACAATTGCACTGTTGATGAACGGAATACTATCCACCCTTAATCTCTTGTTTGCTCGGAATCACCAATACAATGTATAAAAATCAAACGAAAAAGAAAACTCTGAAATACGAAGAGAAAGAGTTCCTTTCAAATAGAACTGTTGAAATCTCTTTGAAAGAATTTCACAAGAACAGAACTGCAGAACTAAAGAATCTTCTCTGATTGAAATACTAAAACGAAATTGGTTTTTGTTTCTTTTTTCTTATCTTAAGCTATGAGATTGTGTTTGTATTTATAGGGAGAAGAATGCATTTGAGACACAACATCTCGTCTAAATGCATGGAAAATGTGGGCGCAACGTATGGCGTGAAAACTGCGGCGTGTGAGAGAGGACAACAAATACAAAAATCGTCTAGATGCATCTGACTCAGTCTAAATACAAAAACCGTCTAAATACAAAAGTGTGGTACCCCAAGGGGTCCAAACCTAAGTCCCAAATCCTCTCCTTATAAACTCTTCCACAATGAGTTGTATAGAAGATGTGGGACTAAAATAGAGAGAGATCCAGATATCAAAATCAGGTTCATACCCATTTTCTTTTATTTTTAAAAAGCCATATTTTCAACACAAATTGTTAAAGATTTTAGACATTTTTTATTCAATCTCTGTATTATTATTACATTTCTTACCTTCAAATTATGTTTGTGATTTTACCCCAGTAATTTTCTCTCCATTCATTGCTTTATAGTGATATCCTTCCAAACAATTTAAAACGAAGGGGGAATGTTGGTGAATTGGGTTCACGTCACCATTTGAATCCCCATATGCTTCGTTTGCACTTAGCACAATTACTGTGTTTCCAAGATCCTTCTTAGTGGACTTAAAATGGTGTATGATATCAATTTCTTATAATGTTTTAAGCATTATTGTTAACCTACAATATTTTTTGCGTTTCTGGATAATTTGAGATTTATTATTATTATTTTTTTTTTTTGCTGAATACAGTAGTAATCCTGGTAAAAATAAACTCTAGTGTCATATTCTTGAGATGTATTTTCTATCTCTGATTTTATCATGTTTATTGAAGAGTGCAAACATTTTGTTATATAGATGTCGTTGTTTTCACACTCTTGCAAAAATTACCCTACAACACATGACTAAAATGTAGCACAGTGGTGAGTAGGGGTCGATCAAAACAATTGAAAATCTTAATGACGAGAAGGGAAATTATAAAACGAAGTTGAAATTTAACAATCTAACTTAAGAAAAAATAATTAAAAGAGTGATAAAACTAAGATCTAGACTTTGAGATTTAAGGTCCTAAGGATTAGATTCCACCAACATGAACTTATGCAAGCTATGTTAGAATATGTAGGGCTTGCACTCAACATAGCCAAGCCCAAGTCCAACATTGATCCACTTCTAGAAGGAAAGTACAAGAATAGGAAAGTCAAAAATAGGAAAGTCAAAATAGGATACAATTAGAATATCTTATATAAGAAATTTTAAGTAGGGGTGGGCACAGTCCGGATCGGTTCCAAACTTGGAGGAACCTAACTTGAACCTTTTAAAATTAACGGATCCGGTTCGGTCCGGATCCCATCATTTTGAACATTGGAACCGAACCTAACTCTAACCGTTTGGAACGGTCTGGTTCCTACGGTTCCAAATCTAAGTTGATTATGTTTTACTCAAATATAAGTTGATTATGTCTTACACAAGCTGCAAGCAGCAACAGGCCAGCAAACTAAAACTAAAACTACAGGGATTAGAATAACAAAATGGATTAGGGAGCAGGGAGCAGGGATTTGCCAGTACATATGAGGATGGTTAGAATAACAAAATGGACTAGGGAGCAGGGATTACATGTTTATTCTGTTTTATAATCCGCCAAAAGTTAAAAACAAGTTGCAGAGTATCAGATATCCAAATAATATGATACATGCTCTGCATTATTTTGTTTTCTGCATTTTTTTTATGAAAATATATATCACAATAAATCAAAAAAGTTCAGATGACCTAAGAATATCGAAGATACCTGTGCATATGTACAACTTTGTGTTAGTCTAAAGGTTCCAGAATCCCTAAGTTATTGATTATTCCATGAGTATACTAAATATATGCATATAGTATAAAGGTTCTTTTTTTTTCCTTATCTTCTAGCTTATATTCACTATTGATATTCTTTTCATGTACTATGAATATGAAAAGTCTCATAAACCTGAAGACTTTAAGTTACCTTGGTGATAGTAGAACCTAGATGGCATTGCGCACCCACTAACTTCAGTTCGTTAGGATGTGCCTTCACTTCATCTAGAAACCATTGCAGTTTCTCATTTCTGATGCCAAACTTTGAGCATAATATTAACCTTCTTTTCAGCAATTCTGGATGCGGCAATAATATTCTCCAAATCAAATTCACTATCCACATTAACAAAAACCCCTTCTTTTGCAGCCAGAACCAGGTCCTCCAAAAGCTTCCCATTTCCATTAAATATACACCTGAGCTTCCAATTGTCAATAAAACAATCTCCCCAAATAAACACAAGCAAGAAACTTTGAAATCAATTAACTGTAACAAAACCACTCACTTTGTGGGATCAAACCCAGCTTTGAAAGCCAACCTCAACTCATTCCCACTAACCAACACCGCCCCACACCCCAATCCTCTTAAATGCTCCAAAATCTTCAAGTTATTGTTCGCCTTGATTGCGTACCCAATAATCGATCGCAACCCCTCCAATGCCTCTCTATAAGCTTCAAAGTTTCTTGTAATTTGGGGTTTGCTGTAGAGGTAAAAGGGTCTCTTCTCCAGAGACTCTAACACGTCTTCTACCTTGACATCCTCGCAGTAGACGAACCCATCGTCACGCTTGTTGAAACAATGTTGTGGGGGGCTCTTTGAAGTTGAGTCTGTAGTGATGGGTGTGGGGTTTTGGGAGAGAACTGCCTTGAGTGATAGGGGTTTGGAGGCGGGTTTGAAGAGGAGAGAGGATTTGTGGGGTGTAAGGGGTGATGGGTATGTAAGGGTTTTCGGAAGTGAAGGTGGAGATGCACGAAGTGAGGTAGTCGCCATTGTTGAAGGAATGAGAGATTGTTCTGAGAGACAACGAGATATGCGTTCATTGGGCAGGTCATTAGGACTCCAATGGACTCCATTTCAATGGTTGGCGAAGTCAGAGTGTGAGTAATGAGGACGAGTCACTCACTGGCTCTGTTTCGAGTGGTGGGTGGACTGAGATAGAAATATACATTTGTAATGTAATTGTGATTTGAAACGGGTCCAACCCGGACCGTTTCTTTTTAAATAATAGGAACCGGGGTCCGGACCGTTTAGAGAAAAACGGTCCGGTTCGGTTTGAATCCGCAGATCCTCGACCCGTTTGCCCACCCCTAGTTTTAAGTTTCTTGTTTCTACAAGGTTATGTCAAAGTTAGCTTATATAAGATTGTATTCAATCAAAGAATAATAAAAACAATAATACAATTCTCCAATTATTTTCTTTACATTTGTTAGAATATGTAAGGTTTGCACTCAACGTGTTACGTGCCCAAGTTCAAGATTGATCCACCTCTACAATAAAGAAAGTATAAGAATATGAAAGTCACAAATAGAAATGTCAGAATGGGAAAGTCAAAATAGGATACAATTAGAATATCTTGTATAAGAAGTTTTAAGTTTCTTGTTTCTACAAGGTTATGTCAAAGTTAGCTTATATAAGCTTGTATTCAATCAAGGAAACAATAATACAACTCTCCAATTATTTTCTTTACATGGTATCAGCACAACTTTCTGTGGTGACCTGAGACTCCGAGGATTAAAGCTATTTCCCGCCTCCGACGACTACATTAGAGGTACGAGGCGGGGAAGGGAAATCACACTCTGCAACACCTTCATGCAAAGCAGCCACGCACAACCGACCTGCAACTCAAAAAAGGAAGAGAAATTGCAATCTGTAATAGAGTTTACGCACCATCGCAAGCCATCGCCTTGCTTCCTCTCTCCCGCCTTGCTTCCTCTCTCCCTAACAGATTCGACATCAAAGTTTCCGCCGACTCACACAACAAATAGATTTTTCCTCACGATTCAGCCAACAAAATTTTCAAACAACAACAACTTCACACAAATCTAGCCTGGACGATCAGGCCAACACAGCATACAGGACAACTCAACAGTCAGTCATCGTCACCACAGCAGATCATCTTCATTGTCTCTCTTATGACCAAAATCTTCCAAGACTTTCAGTCATTAATTCAAAAAAAATTGCGTTGATTCAAATTGAGCAATACCAAAATCTGTGTTGAATCAAATTGAGCAATACTACGAAAATCTGCGTTGACTCGAATTGAGTAATACCAAAATTTATGTTGACTCGAATTGAGCAATTTTCTTCATACTAGAATTATCCGAATTGCATAGTCATGCTGACCACTCGAATCAAACCATTAGTCGTTCACTCGACAGTCGTGATTTCTTCATAAAAGAATCATCTAGAATTCATCCAGAATTTTTATCCAGAATTTTTATCTAGAATTTCAACCAAAAATTTTATCCAGAATTTCCTCCAAATTGGAATTCAAAGTTTCCTCCAAGATGCACATTTCATCTGCGTCTACATGTCCAGCTTGCAGGGGAATGTTAAATATGTAGGGCTTGCACTCAACATAATCAAGCCCAAGTCCAAGATTGATCCACCTCTACAAGAAGGAAAGTACAAGAATAGAACAGTCTTAGAATAGGAAAGTCAAAATAGGATACTATTAAAATATCATGTATAGGATGTTTTAAGTTTTCTGTTTCTACATGATTATGTCAAAGTTAGCTTATATAAGTTTGTATTCAGTCAAAGAATAAAAACAATAATACAATTCTCCAATTATTTTTTTTACAAACTAATCTCATTCTTCAATATTTTCCTCCATAAACAACTCACTTTATCGATCTAATTAAGTTCGTAGACATATAAAGGTAAATATTACTATAATCACATACTTGTTTATTTAAAAGAAAATAATAACTTTTCAAATCATACATAATTTCTTCTTTATTTTTAAAGTTGAACAAAGGTAGACATGCTTGATATCAATCACAAAGCATCATTCCTTTGCCCTTATTAATAATAAAACACTTACTGTTTATCTTTTCTCACATATTTATTCTTCATTATGTACACTAGAGTATCAGCTTTTCACATAATGTGTACCCATGCCGTTGGCACAGATACCATATCATGCCTTCGGCATGACACCCTGATCGTTAGGTAGTGCTTTTGGTCACACTATCATATATGCTTATATGCAATTTAACAATAATAAATTTAATAAAAGCAATATCTGAATTTTCAAATCTCTTTTTAATTAAAAAGAAAATGATACATTTAACGTATAAGCAAATTGGATGGAAAAATGTAATGTACATAGAAAACCAAAGTAACTGATTTAAAATTGTAGTTGAGACGTCATTATAATACGATGTTTAGATATTTATTAGGATACACTTCAAGGCAAAAAAAAACACACAAAATAGATCAGAATTATCCAATGTATATCTATCCTCTTAATTTGGATTCATGGTATTTAACCACTTTGTAAGTCAACAATTAAATGAAAAAAAATATTCATGAATTAGCTTATATTTAGTAAGATTAATAACTTGGCTTAAATTTGATTGCAGAGAAATGCATTTGGATATTTTAGTTTTACTAATAACTTGATTAGTAAAATGATTTATGAATGCACGTGCTTTGCACTTCTTAGTATTCTTAACTAATGGTATTAGGTTTCTTTTTCAAATTTTGAATTTTAATCTAATGAAATTAACTCAGTTAAATTACGAACGGAGTTTGATGAATTAATTTCAACTCCTCTATCGGTTAATCTCAGACGTGGAATAAAAATGGATACATAGAGTGAAGGGCCACAACAACAATAGTTGTGAGAAAAACAATTTTTTTCTTTTTGTAAAAAAGGAGGTAAAGGGGCTCTGGATAACAATCCTTTGAGTAATTCTACCTGTCGAGGAAATGGGCGAGGGAGGGTGGGTCGCACGTGCCCAACCTTTGTTTCAAAAAAAAAAAAAAAAAAAAACCGGGAAATCTGAATTTGGGGGAAACTAAAGAGGGAGATTGTTCCCTCCCTCTCCCCAAATCCATCTCCACATTGAGAAGAGACCAAAGCTCTCTCGCAACAAAGAGAAGACCGAGAGAGATGTGGCAGGCTGACTCTTCATGCTCGCATCCCCACATAAGGTCCCTCTCTCGATTCTTCTCCCCCAAAATCTAGGTTTTCTCCACCCCATTTCCACCAAAGTCGACCAAAGATTCCCCAATCCATTGGTTTTCTCTAAATATTCAGTTCCACCATTCCAAGAGCTTTAGATTGAACTCAAAATCTCATTTTTTGACCCCAAAACACCCTACTTTGAAGCATCTGAAACCCATGGCGAAGACGAAACCAGGAGTGAAGGACTTGGAGTTCTACACCATCCACGGAACCAGCAAGACCGTGAAAGGTAACATTTTTTTTAGCTTTTTTTGAGTTTCTTCATTTTGCATGTTGTTTGTTTGATGAAATGACAGAGTGATGAGTTTTTTTAATAATTTGTGAAATTTGATGGTTTTGAAGTTAGTCTAAAGATTTCAAGTTGCTTAGGATGGACTTAGTTTGAAGATTTCAAGTTGCTTATACTTACTGTCCATGCTTAGGATGGACTTAGTTCATTAACTTACTGTCCACTGCCACTACTTATACTATTACTATTCTGTGATCTAGTGTGTAGTGAGTGAGGGTAAGGAAAATGAGGAGCTCAAGTTGCTTAAGGTTTAGTGCAATTATGGGGTAAATAAATTTTTGATGAAATTGTATGTAAGTTTGTTGTTGTGATATTGAGCAAGTTTTTGAGTTTCAAATAGGATTGTGATATTGAGCAAGTTCTGAATTGGAGACCCCATTTTGGGTCAAGAAGTAGGAGTCTTAGTGATCTAGTGCTTGCAATGGAGACCTCCTTTTGCAGATTCTTCAATTTTGTAGTATGAATTTTGGTCTTCATTTCTTTAGTTATATCACATTCAGGTTTGATCATATTCATATTCTTCATGTCCGACTTGCTAAGATTTGAACCCTAGAGTTTAAGGTCAGCAACTTGGCAAGATTTGAACCCTAGAGTTTAGTTTATATACATATGAAATGAAATGAAAGCACTGTTTTGGAAGCTTGTGATATGTATAATTCAAGTTGAAACTTCTGGTGAAAGAACAAAAAGATCAGTTGGGAAGAAGTCGAAGAGCTTGTTGGTCTAGGCACAACGGTTAGTTCTATGCACCATAACTGTTGTATATCCCGTTATTTTGTACTCATAAATGGAAGGACAAACTTCTTCAAGCTTGTCTTTATACCTCGTTTTAAAGATTTTTGTCCAAGGGGTTGAAAATACCACTGTTGATTCTTATCACCCGGCTTATTATTTATTTGTTTTGAAAGACTTATTCGTTAATATTATAAGGAAAAAAGGAAAGTTGGTTGCATAATATGGTCCTTCTTGTCACTCATTTATGAAGTTTATAGTAAATCTGAAGCACAGAGTAATAATACTGTATGCATTCTTAGAAGGAACTGACCTAGATTTTATGGCAGCCATGTCCAACTTGCTGCAACAACATTGTCGATTACTGGAACTAAAAGTGCTCTAAAGAAAGCTAGTAAAGGCGAGCTAGATAATGTTGCTGGAATGGCAGCTACTGCCACAGCCAGTGGAGGGAAGTTTGATAAGAAATTGGCAGTAGAGAAACCAGCGAAGCATCCTGGGAAGTATCGCAAGGTTTGTATTATACATGCATTGCTAACTGTGCAAATTGTTCCTTCACTTTCTCCTATTTGGAAACCAAAAAAAACCTGGGTTATTTATCTCTTTCCTTTTTTCTTTTTATTTAGTTCCTCCCAGTTGTGCAAGGGAAGGGAATGGGCTCACAGGAGCAACAACAAACAGAAAAGGTTCTTAACAAGCTTATCTCCCAGAACCCGCTTGAGATACTTAATGTTGACAGGGTAAGCCAGCTTTTTAGTGCTCCCTTTTTCTATCTCTCTTGATGAGGCATTCTCTGATTCTGAAATTAATATTATTGTCTATGAACTCTGTGATATAGGCTGTTGACATGTTTAATGTGAAGAAAGATAAGAAATGAAGGAACAAGAACCAGGATGACAAGTCTTCTTCAAGCAAAGGCAAGTTGGGTCCAAATAAGAAACCTTACAAAAAATCGTCAAAGAAAGGATTTTCAAAGACTTCATCAAAGGCACCATCCAAATCGTCAAAGAAAGGATTTTCAAAGACTTCGTCTAAGGCTACTGCTTAGGTCTCTACTAGTTGAGGTGTAGGCATGAATATGTTGTTTTTGATAGTTTGTTATTTATTTTTTGATGGCTTGTTTAGTGGTCTAAAAAGGAATATCAATAGAAAAATTTTGTATTTGAGCTATTTTTGTTCTTTTTCTTTGATGGGTAAGCTTTTTGAAAGATCTCCCCATTGTGAAAAATTGCCTTTCTCGGTCTTTTGAGTATGCTCGAGAGCGTCTGTTTTGCATAGATAATGAATATAGCAGTTGGATAACAACATTAATGCAACCGCAGCTGATTATATTTAGACTGAATTACATTTTAGGAGAGCGTTGAGAAATGTCTGGAGCGCAAATTTTCAGCCTCAAGCATGAAAAATTGCCAAATCCATTTGAGAATTTAGGATGAGATTGAAAATGCATTTGGACTCTGGCGCATTTTCTTTGCCAGCAACTCATGCTGGACCATTGTCTAATAAACAAAGTTGAAATCCAATCTAAGAAAAGTTAATGTCGTTGACAGCCCTACGAACAATACATGCAATAAAATCTGTCCTTTTGGCGACTCTTATATGCAATCAAAATTCAGCTACATTACCATCAGAAACTACCAAAAAGTACAGTTCTTGAATTGCAGAACCACAAACCATTTCATTGAGACAACATGAAGAGAAGTATCACTAACCACAAGTTCATCTATTGATTGGCTTTAGTTACTGAGTTTGCACCACTACCAAAAGCAAACAACAAAATCTTTTTACAATCATACAAATTACAAAGAAATGACACAGAACACATGGGATGAAAAGGCCAATACTACAATTTTGATTCACAAAAGCAATTTGGCAAGGCAAACCCTCTTCCCATGATAAAATCATTTTTATGAACCTTCCACATAGCTTTCACCAATTCTGCTTCTTCCAATCCCTTGGAAGAGAATTCTGCAAAAGCTTTTATGCTCAAGAAAAGAGTTTTATACAACCCCTTATAAGCTCTCATCGCAGACACCATCTTATCCATGTTTCCAAAATATGTAGCTACATAAGAGTCACTATTAATTGACACATGATAGTCCAGTGCAACTTTGGTGTTCCCATGCATGCTAGTTCTTCAATTTCCATAAGACCATCACCAGCAGCTGGATAGATAGTGGTGTTTTTTGGAATTGCAAGTGCTTTAAGGATGAGAGTTGTCTCATTTGGGGTGAGGGGACACTTCCCACAGCTTCTTTAAATCCGAGCTATCTCTTGAGACCATGGCTTTCGATCTCCTCATGCTGCATCAATGGCTTTGTTTGAAGCCATAGACAGATTTTGGTACTCACACTGACTATAAGCTACCATGTCAGGCTCAAAACGAAGGTAAAGGGACATGAATGGTTTTGGTATTGCATCCAGAAGCTCAGAACCTTTCTTTTCTAGGTATTTAGTCAGATGCAGAGTTTTGTAACAGGCTTGGCAGAGTGCGGCTTTTGCATACAAAGGATACATGCGAAATCATGGCAGATAACAGTATAAAATAAATCAATCATGACAAATGCTTAATTACTTCTTGGTTGTGTAAAAAAAGGCCATCAGTAGGAAGGACCCTAATCAATCAGCAAGTGCACCTGGGGGTGTTTTTTTTTTTTTGTGGGGGGAAGGACTTTGACTGAATGACTTTCTTTAGGCTCATAGTCGATTTCTCTTTTGGATCTCAAGACACATATGTGAATCTGAAGTTTTTATCTGTTTTCAATTCCTTCGCCAAACTTCATATAATTCTAGGATCCAACTTCCATTTCAATTAGGCTTTTAGGTTTCTTTCCAAATTATTTATGCCCTCAAAAGTGGATAAGGTTGACCTTGGAGGTTACCCCAAGTAATATACAGTGATCAAAAGAATGGTACCTGTCCCTTCTCTGGCTTACTGCAGGTGTTATTGAAATGTAATGATGCTCCAAAAGTGATGGCAGAACACTCTCAAGCTTTTTACATTCACACAAATCCCTGAAAAGAATGATTGGCTGATCTTAATTAAGCTTTTCGACTTCTTCCCAACTGATCTTTTTGTTCTTTCACCAGAAGTTTCAACTTGAATTATACATATCACAAGCTTCCAAAACAGTGCTTTCATTTCATTTCATTTCATTTCATATGTATATAAACTAAACTCTAGGGTTCAAATCTTGCCAAGTTGCTGACCTTAAACTCTAGGGTTCAAATCTTAGCAAGTCGGACATGAAGAATATGAATATGATCAAACCTGAATGTGATATAACTAAAGAAATGAAGACCAAAATTCATACTACAAAACTGAAGAATCTGCAAAAGGAGGTCTCCATTGCAAGCACTAGATCACTAAGACTCCTACTTCTTGACCCAAAATGGGGTCTCCAATTCAGAACTTGCTCAATATCACAATCCTATTTGAAACTCAAAAACTTGCTCAATATCACAACAACAAACTTACATACAATTTCATCAAAAATTTATTTACCCCATAATTGCACTAAACCTTAAGCAACTTGAGCTCCTCATTTTCCTTACCCTCACTCAATACACACTAGATCACAGAATAGTAATAGTATAAGTAGTGGCAGTGGACAGTAAGTTAATGAACTAAGTCCATCCTAAGCATATACAGTAAGTATAAGCAACTTGAAATCTTCAAACTAAGTCCATCCTAAGCAACTTGAAATCTTCAGACTAGCTTAAAAACCACCAAATTTCACAAATTATTCAAAAAAACTCATCACTCTGTCATTTCATCAAACAAACAACATGCAAAATGAAGAAACTCAAAAAAAGCTAAAAAAAAAGTTACCTTTCACGGTCTTGCTGGTTCCGTGGATGGTGTAGAACTCCAAGTCCTTCCTCACTCCTGGTTTCGTCTTCGCCATGGGTTTCAGATGCTTCAAAGTATGGTGTTTTGGGGTCAAAAAATGAGATTTTGAGCTAAATCTAAAGCTCTTGGAATGGTGGAACTAAATATTTAGAGAAAACCCAAAGGATTGGGGAATCTTTGGTCGAGTTTGGTGGAAATGGGGTAGAGAAAACCTAGATTTTGGGGGAGAAGAATCGAGAGAGGGACCTTATGTGGGGATGCGAGCATGAAGAGTCAGCCTGCTACATCTCTCTCGGTCTTCTCTTTGTTCTCTCGATCTTATCTTTGTTGCGAGAGAGCTTCAGTCTCTTCTCAATGTGGAGATGGATTTGGGGATTGGGAGGGAACAGTCTCCCTCTTTAGTTTCCCCCAAATTCAGATTTCCCGTTTTTTTTTTTTTTTTTTGAAACAAAGGGTGGGCACGTGCGACCCACCCTCCCTCGCCCATTTCCTCGATAGGTAGAATTACTCCAATCCTTTTAGAGTCCTGCTAATTAGCGAGGAAACGGGCGAGGGAGGAGGGTTACCACTACTCTTTATGTGGTGGGGTCCATTTTTTTTTTTTTTTTTTTTGGCTTTAAACACCAGAAGAAGAAGACGTGACTTCCTCAAACCCCCAACAAACAAACAACAGATGAGCTACTCAAAGAAGGGGTCTAATTGGAAATTTGGGAGGGACGATCAAATGTGTCGAGGCAGATGGAGGCGTTGATCGAGCTATTGGCTCAATTGTGGTTGTTGATCAGGGGCAGAGCCAGGATTGCAGATAAAGGGGGGCAAACAGTACATAACTATTTACGAAAATACTAAAAAAATTGATTTTTACAATCATATTTTGCAATCAGGGTGACATGGCGTGATCGTGAAAAAATGATGATTAATTCAACCATACAAACAATATACATGACATGATTAATTCAATTGTAGCTAGTTAATTAAGAGCTTCCCTTTTTTACTTGAAGAAAACAGAAGCAGACATAGTGGTATAAGATGAGAGTTGGCGAGGAGCAGACCTCTGGCTTTCTTTCTGGCTTTGAGGTAGCAGGACGGTATAGTCTAAGTCCAAGGAGTAGTAGCAGCAGTAGCTTGACTGGACTGGATGGATTCAAATGAATTTGTCGAACAACAATTTTATTTTTGGAATCCTCCTTCCTCTTCTCCTCCTGCTTTATCTGTCCGTCCGTCTCCTCTTATTTGAAACTCACTCCTAAGTCAGAGCCTCCGAGGATAACACTTACACAACCAGCCCACTCTCTTTTGTCTTCTTATTCTTGTCTGTCTTCTCGAAAGGGAAATATATGTGTGTATAGAAAGAGAAAGCTTTCTCCTTTTGAGCTAGCTCAGGTGAAGCATACAAACAACAACTTAACTGAATCGACCTACGACCATCGTGTTTTTCTAACCGCCCCAAATCCAACTGATTACTTTTAATTTTGAAAGATCAGAGATAAAGCAAAGCATATCAGATCCCAACCCCCAATTAATCTAATGTGTTAACTAATCTTTTATCACTCTTACCACCATATGCTAGCTGAGTCAGAAATAAGATAATCTTATTCTTTCTTTTATTTATTTTTTTTAACAAAACAAAAGAAAATTAATGATGATGACAATGTAAAATTTCCTCGACCGGTCCCCAACCCAATTAAAAATTTTAATATGAATATAATCACATGGGAAGCAAACCCACCATGTATGGTACTTCTCTTCTAATTTCTTTGTTGCTCTCTGCGTGTGTAGGTGGTGAATGGATTAAAACGAGTTGGTAGGAATTAAAAAAAAAAAAAAAAAAAAAAAATATATATATATATATATATATATATATATATATATATATATATATATATATATATATATATATATTAAAAAATAGAGAGATTGAGTGGGATTGGGATTGGTGAGGGTGGAGTTAAAAAAAAAATTGTTGTTTTAATTTTTAGTGGAGTTAGAAGTCAAGATTTCATAAAAGGGGTCAACATAAAATTTTAAAGGGGGGCAATGTAAAAAATATAAGTAATTTAGTGAAATTTTTTAAAAAGATAAGAGAGGCAATTGACCCCCTTACCTAACACATGGATCTGCCCATGTTGTTGATGGCGTTGTATTGATCTGCCTAGACATGGGGTGTGGTGGCAAAGGACAATCGACAGTTGGGAACCATGGATTGAAGAACAGAAAAGTACTGCTTGATTGTGCTTCTTCTCTTTTGCTCCATTGTCAAAGATGAAGAAGCTTCAACTCTGGGTTCGATTGGTACATTGTCTCTTCATCTTCCTCTAATTCCCCGGATTCGAAGGTCTGGGGTGGCGCTAGTAAGCTCTGTTCTTCATGAGCTTTGTTTCGAGCTTCGAATACATTGTTAGAAAAGAGAATTGTATGACCTGTTCTGATGCAGAAATGAGGTGGGATTTTAAGCAAGGATAATAAATTTGCGACATGACTTACATTGCTTTCTGTAGTAGAAGTGAAAAAGATATTTATATATACAAAGAGAACATGAAGCGTTAACATGCATAAAGTGGCTTTACCATGCATAGAGTGGCTTTACCATGTCATGACAGCTATCTCTTGTTATGCCACCTCAAAGGCATGAGGTGGAGGTGGACATCTTGGCTAAGTGTTAATTTGTAGTTTATAAGTGGGGCTACAGTTATTTACCAATAAATAAAGGGTAATTTGCAACTTGTCCCTGTTATACATAGTTAATTAACAAGTAGATCTATCACTAATCATTATTACAATTATCTTCTTTGACAAGCGGTCAACATTCATTGACCGTCAGTTTTCAAAGCAAATTATCAAAATGTCCCTCAGAAATCAAAGACTTAGATTTAATGTTTCGTATCCAGAACATTCACCTCGAGAAAAATTCTAAGGACAAAATGAAATCATAATCGTATCTCGAGAAAAATTCAAATATTGATTTTAAAAATTTCAAGGTAAATCTAATGATCCAGATTTATCACACACATTTCAAGGTAAATTTAACGATATAGATTTAATCACACATATCTCGAGGTAAATCTAAATGATCCCAATTTTATCACACGAATCTCGAGGTGCATCTGACTGTCAAATTTAATCGTACACGCCTCGAGGTAAATTTAATGCTATAGATTTAATCACACATACACCTCTCGAGATAAATCTAACGGTCTAGATTTAATCACATGCGTCTCGAGGTAGATATAACAATTCAAATTTAATCACGTGCATCTCAAAGTACATTAACAGATTTAATTGTGCAACACTTCGAGGTAAATCTAGCGATCCATATTTAATCGCACACTTCTCGAGGTAAATCTATCGGTCCAGATTTAATCATATACACATCTCGAAAAAATTTTGATGGTTCAAATTTAATCGCGCACTCATCTTGCTAAATATGACGTTCCAAATTTACTCATGCATGCATCTCGAAGACATTCTAACGGCAAAAAAAACTTCCACTTTTTAATCCACCTTCTCATTTCCCTTATTCCTCATCTGTTTCGAAGACGGCGAGGCTGTGAAACAAAGGAGGAAGAAAGAGAAGAGGAGGATGAAAAAGTTATTTTTTTAGCCATCGAATTTTCCTTGAGATGTATACACGATTAAATTTGAATCGTTACATTTTCTCGAGTTGCATGCATGATTAAATTTTACTCGTTAGATTTACCTCGAGATGCATTCACAAGTAAATTTGGGATGATTAAATTTAGACCATCAGATTTTCTTAAGATGCGGGCACTAGTAAATTTAGGACGGCTAGATTTTCTCGAGATACGTGAATGATTAAATTAAATGTTAGATTTATCTCAAGATGCATGTACAATTAATTTGAACTATTAGATTTACTTTGAGATGTACTCACAATTAAATTTAGATTGATTAAATTTAAACCATCGGATTTTTCTCGAGATGCAGGGATGACAAAATTTTGAATCTTTAAATTTTCTCGAGATGCGTGCATGATTAAATTTGAACGGTTAAGTTTACCTCGATATATGCGTACAATTAATTTGAATTGTTAGATTTTACCTCGAGATGTGTGCACAGTTAATATGAAACATTAGATTTATCTCGAGAAGCGTTCACGATTACATTTGAACTGATGAAATTTAGACCGTTGAATTTTCCTCGAGATGCAGACACGATTAAATTTTGAACCGTTGAATATACATTGAGATGAGCTGTTTGAGATATAAAACTGGATCGTTAGATTTTCCTCAAGATGTGCTGTTTGAGATATAAAATTATCCTTGAGATGAGTTGTGTAAGATCAAATCTGGACGTTGAATTTTCCTCGAGATGAGTTGTATGAGATATAAAATTTTAAATCAACTGTTGGATTTTCCTGGAAAGTTTTCCTCGAGATGAGATGTTTAAGATACGAAAGATTCAATATCAGCTTTTGAGTACTCAGGAGCATTTTGGTCATTTAATTTGAAAATATACGATCAATGAATATTGACCACTAGTTAAGAGGTAATTGTAATAGTGATTAATGATGGATCTACTTATTAATTAGCTATTTATAATAGGGGCAAGTTGCAAATTACTCATAAATAAATCCACATTAAGTATGCCTGGAAGAAAAAAAAACAGCCGAAACCCCTCTGCCTCCTCTTTATAAACCCTTGTCTCCCCGATTTTCAAACTCTCTCAACAACAGCGGCGGCAACAATGGTACTCTCTCTCTATCTTTCCCTTGTAGGGTAGGGTTTCATCTGATCGTCTCTCTGCATTTGTATGTATGTACAGGCTCTCCCAAATCAGCAAACTGTGGACTACCCTAGCTTCAAGCTCGTCATCGTCGGTGATGGAGGAACAGGTATTTTCTAATTCCCTCCTGTCAAAGAGACTAATTTTAGTTTTTCGATTTAGGTTTTGGTTGTATTTCGGTGTTTGTTAATGCGGCTGCATTGCAGGGAAGACTACTTTTGTGAAAAGGCATCTCACAGGCGAGTTTGAGAAGAAATACGAGCGTACGTTGTTTTTGTATCTTTTGTGATTGATTTGGGATTATTGTTTTTCATCTTTGTTTCTGTCATTTGGCTCTTTAGAGTGAGTTACATCTGTTGTGTTGTCGCTGCAGCTACCATTGGTGTCGAAGTCCATCCTTTGGATTTCTTCACTAATTGTGGAAAGATTAGATTCTACTGCTGGGATACTGCTGGCCAGGAGAAGTTTGGTGGCCTAAGAGATGGATATTAGTAAGTTTTTAATCCCTTTTTCTTGCTTTTTTGTCATGTCTAGTATTTTTTGTTGGATCATTCAGAGAACTCACCTGTTTTGAATAAAATTGTTTGGGTTTTCATGTTGTATAGTATACTGACATCCTTTTATTACAATGTTTGAGGCTTTTCCGTGTTTTCTGCTTAATTAATAATGCCCATTCTTTTGCACTTTTGTGTGTACAAAACTTAATGGCTCGTCTGAGCAATGGCTTGTATAAGTTTTTCATGCTTCAAGTTGTGGGTTGGTTTTGTAAGGGTTGTTTTTTTTTTCTTTATGAGGGGTTCACTTGTTATACTAATAGACTTGTTGAGCCTCGAATAAATGAATTAACTTGTTGAAGCTTCCCCAGTCTTTGTGGTTAGTAGTAGGGGTGGGCATCCCATCCTACGATCCCGGTTCCATTCCGTTCCGATTTTTTTCGGGTCCTTTTGTGATTGATCAAACCCATCTTGATCACAACCAGTACCGATTGGTGGGATGGTTTCGAGATCCCGCCAATCTTGTCCCGTCCCGAACTTATTTATTTAATATTTATTATTATTAATTTTAATCAAACTACTCATCTAAAGTAAAGTTTAGGATGTGTTGAAATTAAATAAAAAAATCTATTATTTGAAACTTGCTTGATTTGGTACTATTTTTTTAGAATCTAGATAGAAACTTTAGTTTGAATATTTTAGATCAAATACAAACTATGAAAATTTATGTTTTTTCACATTTTAGATATTTTATACAACAATTACTCTTGTATCACATAGAGAATGCATAACACAAAAAAAAAAAACTCTTAAGTTCATTTAATATTGTTATGATGAAAATTATATGTATATAAATCAGACATTATTTATGTATGAGCAATATGAGATGAAATTTTTTGTTATACTTCGTTGGAGGACTATTTAGTACATGTTTATCCCGTCCCGAACTCGTTTGGAAGAGACGAAGTCGAAATGAGGTCTATCATGTCCCGATCCTGAACAAACAGGATGAGATAGGGATGAGGTCCATCCTGTCCCATCCCATCCCGTTCGGTGCCCACCCCTAGTTAGTGGTTTGACTCCTGATGTTAGGAATGCTCAACCCAATCTTCTGGCTGACTAAATTTTAAACATCATTGGGAGCTGATAAGTACTTCATAGTCATATCTTTTTTATTTTAATCATGAAGTGCCTGGATCTGCTAGAGTGCTAGGTTTATACTTTAATCTTTACATAGCGTTGTATTTTATTAATAAATGATTTAGTTACCATTTTTACATCTTCCAGGGTCCATAAGGTTATGCCTTATGCATTATCGTACTTAACTCTTAAATTATTTGTTCAATTGGCAGCATTCATGGGCAATGTGCAATCATCATGTTTGATGTCACTGCTCGTTTGACTTACAAGAATGTCCCAACTTGGCATCGCGATCTCTGCAGGTCTGCAGTATTTTTTGTTGGCATTTTTTTTCTGATGATGTGATTCAGTGTTTCTGGTAATATAGCTTTGATGTTATTTAAACATGTAATTATTTGGTGTTAATCAGTCTGTGGCGACAATCACAGGGTTTGTGAGAATATTCCAATTGTTCTTTGTGGGAACAAAGTTGATGTCAAGAACAGGCAGGTGAAAGCCAAGCAAGTAACATTTCACAGGAAGAAGAATCTTCAGTACTACGAGATTTCTGCAAAGAGCAACTATAACTTTGAGAAACCCTTCCTTTATCTCGCTAGAAAACTTGCAGGGTAATTTTTAATGATTTTTTCCATTCATTTTTTCAATTGTTTGTTTAAGTTTTCAATTTGATCCTTTTATAATGTAAGTTGATAAAATGATGTAATAATTCAACAGAGATCCCAACCTCCACTTTGTTGAGTCACCTGCTCTTGCTCCCCCTGAAGTTCAAATAGACATGGCAGCACAACAACAGTAAGTTATTCTAATCCCTCCTCTCTTTTGTTCATACATTTATTTCATTTTCAGTGTTATTATTGTGATTGCAAATTTATATTTATGGTTATTAGTATTCAGTTCCTTGTTTGATTGAGATAGCTAATTAATACAATAAAAATAGACAAAAACATCAAATGAAAAGACAAATGTCTTCCATGTTATGTTTTATAGGTATGAACCTTTAGCCAAGAATCAACATGATGCCACAGCACAATTATGTGGTAATTTCTAGTTTCCCTTGGATAGCTAAATGAAACCTAGGGACCTCTTCAGAGGATAAATTGAATGTTTTATTCTTTACAATATTCAAGTAAATTCTTCCACAGATCCTTGACGTGAAAATGCACATTTTGAAAATATCAAATCTTATGGGGTCCAACACCCTTGTTATTTATTCTCGAGGCTCCCCTTGGACATATGATGCTACACTTTGTTCAAAGAATACATGTAGCTGAAAGATTTACATTTTTTTTCCTGAAAAGAATGAAGAAACAATTTGGTGTATACAATGGCGAAGCTAGGAGTTTTACTAGGGGGCGTCTGGAAAAATTACCAATTATTTTTCAACTAACATCCTAAGAAATTGTATTTTATCTTGTATATATTTACACACACAAACAAATTGTATGTAAAATTCAACAATATAGAGTATACATACATATGATACTACTTTTAACTCTACTCGTATTTTTCTCATCCAATCACTCAGTATTTTCTAATGAGTATAGACAAATTTTGATATATCATATATGTATACTTTTTTCGGTTGTTTTAGTATTATTGTCAATCCTTCAATTAATTTCAATTTTACTATGTTGATTTGAGTTTTGAATTATAATTAATTAAAGATTATGAAAGGTAAAAAAATCAACTTGTTAGATGATATCACAACTATAAGTACTTTTAGTACAGTCAGAAAAGGGTCTTTAGTCTCATTTATTAGATTTAATGTCAGTCTATGAAGTAGTGGACATGTCTGGGTTATAAAGATAAAACAGTGTAGGAACTAATAGGGAATACTACGGGACTTACATATACAGGTTATTGAAGATGCAAACGGAAATTTAAGGGCTGAAAGTTATTAGTTAGATTTAAGAGGGGCAAATGAAGTAAATTGAGACGAAGAAAAGCTACTTGAGTTATATGGATTTTTAAAGTTTAGGGGGCAAACAAGTTGCTCTTAAGGGAGCTGAATATTATTTTTAGACTTGAGGGGGGAGGGGGAATCTTATGAAGGGAGATCATGGGGCCCCTCTGGGCTGTATGTGGCTCCATCCTTGGGTGTATAATTGGGAGAGATTCTTAAGAGTGTAGTGACCTTCAGTTTGCAACTTCATGCTTAATATAGATTTTAAGGTGTTCAATGCCTCTCTCACTGTTGGTCAGTTTATTTTATTAATAAAAAATGCCTTGTTTGTTAAAAAGGAAAAAAAAAAATAGAAAGAAAAGAAAAATGCATTTGGTTTAAGATAAATAATAACAAACTGTTAAATGACTCCTTCCATTATACATATAATGTATGTATAAACACGCGTAGATTATAACTTCATTTTGAAGAATGATTTGAAGTTTTTTTCATGATCTTACATTCTTGCTTTTATAGTTTGGCTTATCATTTCTTTGTTTGAATTATATTCTACTTTAACTATCTTTACTATTATTATTTTAAATATTGCATGTGTTTCTGCATAATATTTTGACTTGTGGAAAGATTGGTAAATACTGTGAATATGGTTTTAAAAATTGGTAGTTTTCTTATTGAAATCCATTTGTTGTTGTTTCAGACACGAAGCTGAGTTGGCCGCAGCTGCTGCTCAGCCTCTTCCTGATGATGATGATGATGCATTTGAGTAAAGATTGTATTCTGGCCATTTAGGTTTCTGCAGTTTATCTTTTCCCAGTGGCGTGCAACAGTAGTGGTGCTTTATTTTCTTCAGCTGTGAATGTGCGGTGGTGTTGATTGTTTCCTCAACATGAGAGTTGTTACTTTAGCTTTCTTATTAAATCACTCATTTTTCTAGTGATGGATGGGTGTTTCTACTCCCATTTAGATAAGATTTTAAGTGATTTATTTTAGTAGTATGGACTGTATCGAAGCTTTACAAATTGCAATGAATCTTGATTTTGGGCGTGGCTTTAAATGAAAGTGGTTTTGGTGGTTTGTTGTAATGCTCCATGAAATTCATTGTATCAAAGCATTTGTGGTATTTTAGTATTTTACAATTTTAGAGTGTGTTTGGTTGCATGGAATCATATGCCATGGACCCCTACATTTTAGGCTAAATTGATGAATCACTCTTCATCCATCATTTGATTAATGGTGGGAATGGAAGTGAACATGTAAATTTCACTCCTTGATCCCCCAAGGCATGTGATTTTCATGTTCATGGGACTTTCATTCCCACCATTGATCATAAAATCAAATAGTGGATGTGGAGTGATACCTCAAATTAGCCTAAAATGTAGGATCCCTTCATGGATTTCCATTGCATAGAATTTCATGCAACCAAACACCATTAATTTTCTGTTTTGGGGATATCCAGACTACTTTGTAGGACATACATGGTCATATTTCTGGTGTGGGTGATTGTAATTTATCTTTTTTATAAATGCTTGCAATCTAGGTATTTACGCATGTGCTACATTCTTTCTCTGGAATTAATTTTTTGTGGGGTTTATGTTGCTGCTAAGCTTATGTTAATTTTGACAGTAAATTTATAAGCCCAAAGGATTATTGTTTGAGCTTCTCTACGGCTATATGCCTATGCATATGTTCTTGAGTCTGTATTTGCATAAAGTGTTGGTTACTTGTTCTTGGTTGTTACCATTATTATCGGTTTTTCATTATTCCCTTCAAATTATGCTACTCTCTCTCATTTATCTTGTACTTTTTCTAAGGTCTTTGCACATGCATTTCAATTTTGATAACAACTTTGTCTTCAAAAGCATCATCGTAGATCAAGGAAAAGTCTGCTTCCAACTAAGTACCTCCTTTAGCTATTGAACTCCTCTATGTTGCAGTACTCTGTTGCTGCTACCATCTCCAGTTTTGATGTTGTTGAATGATCTATGGTTAGGATGGCCCATAATCTTCATTTATTCAATTTTGTTTTCACAGTTTTGATAGTTCACTGTGGCCTTTAAGGTTTGTGCTGAATTACAGGTTCTGTTGGGTCCTCGTTAAAAACAAGGAGAAGGCTGTTTTGCTGAGAGCAGGTTTTGAAGGTGAAGGTTTCCTAGGTTCCTTGAGAAAAGGTAAAATAACTTCTGTAGTTTTGAAAAGAAAAAGAACAGCTAAGAACAGCTAAGATTGTTATACTAATCCAACTTTATATTTGAGAGATTCTTGGAGATCGAGAATATATTAAACAAATCGTTGGAAAGAAGCTATTTTATTGAATCTTTTCTTCCTATTGTGCTCGAGTACCTTGCACTTATGAGTTAATCCCCTTCTCTTCCATTTCATTGGTGGTGGTGGTGGTGGTGGTGGTAAACGTGGCAATGGTGGTTGTTGACATTCTAGAGCAAATATTCAAGCGTCTTGGGAACCTAGGATCCGTTTGTGGGTTGTAAGGGTATGTAAAAACTAGCGTTCCAAAGCTTCCTCGCTCTTATCAGTCCCATGCTTGATTTTACCACCAATTTTCAATCCTTCTCCGCGCCATCCTTCCATCTCAAGTCTCTGCTCAAGTAAAGTTGTTAGTAACATTGAATTACGGGAGATTGGTAATGGAAGATGCTATTATGGATCTACTCAAGGATGGTTGGTTCTCTTGGAATAGGTGGCCAGACATGGACTTTAGTAGACCACGCCAATGACACCAAATCCAAAGACGTTATACATCAATTTTACATTTTAAGCTTGCAAGGACTTCATATAATTTCCGGATTGGAGACTACTACTACTTATCTAGCACAACTGCAAAAAACAAATTCTAGTAGTCAATGAATTTAAAGTGTATGACAAAGAAGAAAATGACTTCCTTGCTGAATGTCGACTCGATCCACAGAGTATTATATTGTCCGCTTTGGGCCTAAGGCCCGCACGGCTTTAAAACGCGTAGTACTTTATAGATCTAACTTCGTACATTTATAACACATCCACTTCCCCCACCTAGGCGATGTGGGACTATAATCTCCCCTTGGTAGCTCGTCCAACCCCTCTTGGAATTCACGAGCCTATTGGGGTTCGCCATCACGGACCTCTCCTGCATCCTCCCCCTCAGGTTCGCCCACACAAGGGTATCACAATCCACCCCCTGAGGGAGCCCAATGTCCTCGTTGGCACACTTTCGGCTAGGTTCGGCTCTGATACCATTTTGTCATGACCCGATTCACAGAGTACTATATTGTCCGCTTTGGGCCCAAGGCCCACACGGCTTTAAAATGCGTAGTACTTTGTAGATCCAACATCGTACATATATAGTACATTTACTTCCCTCACCTAGGCGATATGAGACTATAATCTCCCATTGGTAACTTGACCAACCCTTCTTGGGATCCATGGGCCTATTGGGCTTCGCCATCATGAGCCTCTCCCCGCTCCCTCCCCCTTAGGTCCGCCCACACAAGAGTATCACACTGATGCAGGGTAAACAGATCGGATGATTCACATAGACAGTTTAGTGTGTTGTGCTGACAAATTTCGAGTATTCAAGCTAGATCAATGAAATCATGAAAAGAGGAACTGGAATGAGGTGAAAAACATAGGTAAGCATCAATAACTTTGCATTTGCTACTGATTCTCCTAGATGTAAAACTGGTTGTGTCTACTATGCACTTATTGGTTCTAGTCGCTATTGCTACCCTGAGTTCTACGAGCTAGCTCATGATCTGCTTGACAAGGAAGATACTTATTGTATTGATCTTCCTGCAGAGTTTACTTCATTCCCGTTCACTGAATCGGTTATTTGTTTGGGCAGCCGGTCATCTGGATTACACCGTCACTGTATTGAATTCATAATAATGCGGGTTGATGCAGTTGTTTTCATTTGGAAGTGAAGAGCCTGTCATTTAGTACATTCACCGCGAAAAGATTCAACAGGGTCATTGTTAGTTATTACCATGACCATATTTGACTAAAGCCTGGACGATGTAACAATTTTTGTGCATCTAATTGTTGTTTGAGTTTGTCCAACCTACCACTTTCAATTGTCTCTGTGCATGCATCAATGGACATGTTGATTTCAATCTCGTGCTCTCATTATTATCTTCTTCATTTAACCTTTCGACAACTGATGCACCATCGATCCAAGGAAAACACGATGATCCATTGTGCATGTCCCAATTAGCTTACTTGATGGGCTAGCGCACTACGGCCAGAACAACCCCGCAAATGTAGCCTTGACTACACGGAACTCAATCTAAGGTCTTAGTATGATACTTCAAAACAGATGTTTTACTACTCGCTCAGCCCAAGGCTTGCTCCTCTCGCATACTAGGATGTCAATATCAATCTGGGATTGAGGCTTCATAAACTCAACAATCAGATCCCTACCGTTGGTGCATAAAGATCCGTGTTTTTAGAGAAAGATGGTTTGAATAATATAAAATCAAATGAGGTAAATATCAAATCAATTGTTTCTCAATATTATACCATTTTGCAACTAGAAAAGCGAGTCTGAATTTGCCGACCCTGTGTAAATCAGAGTCTAGCAATCCAGGCCATTGGATTGTTTTGATAATTTAACAAAAGTTAAAACCAATTATTCCATGAATCCGGATTTTAAGGAAACTAACTTAATTACGTATATATAATATTCTCTCATCATTTACCACATGGTCAAGAAATTCGGACTCCATAAAAGTTAAAGACTTTCATGCTAATAAAACTTTTATTCAAGAGAGATTGTTGAAGATCGATTTCGTATTAAAGTAATGGTAACTAAAGAAGCTCATAACCTGTTCTTCCATTGTGGCAAATATTCAAGCTTGTTGATCTTCCATTATGATATTCTAGAGCAAATATTCAAGCTTCTTGTCCAGAACTTTTTCGATCTGTTCATGGGCAATGTAAAAACTAGCACTCCTTGGCTTCTTTAATGAAAAGAGTCTCCTTATCAATCCCATGCTTGTGGTTACCACCAATCTTCCATAGTTCTCCCGGCTGTCCTTCCATCTTCAGTCCCTGCTCCATAAAGTTGGTAAATTTGAATTGCCAGAGATTTGTAAAGGAAGATACTATTACGGATCTACTTTAAGGATGGTTGTTTCTCTTGGAACACTGGTACTACTTCCATCTCTTTACTTCATTCTGTCACCTGCACTCAAATCGACCTTCCTCAGCCAACTCATATACCGAGTTTTAATCTACAAAAAGTCTGTGAAACACGAAATTATATGGAGTCTTTCTTGGTCATTAAAGTTGTCTCTTCACCAAATCCCACACCCAACAATTATACTGTCATACCATACATATCTCTCAAAGACCTACTTGAGCACGTGTAGGACATTTTTGGGTTTTAAGAAAATTTAAATGGTCAATGGAAGTCAAATACGTTGACTATTACAATTTGAGTGCTAGACTAAATTAGTTTTTAAAATGAGTACTAAACTCAATTAGGCATAGATTAATGAGGGTCAAACTAAAAAAAACACTTTAAAGGAAGATGATATATGGTCTTACATATTTATTATATCCTTTTATGTCTAGTACAAGTTTAAATTTGGGTATTTTGATTTGACTCCTATTAGTTTATATGCAATTTTTTAGCCCCCATTTTAAATACTAAGTAAATTTGAGCATTTTGGGGGTCTCAAGAGCATTTTCAAGGGATCCCCTAAAATAGCCAAAAACCTTGTTCCAAAGAATTCCCTATCTAAACCCCATTTTAATTTTTCCTCTTCCTTTCCCCTATATTTGGGGGCATCCGTTTTAATGCGTCCAAAAATCGTCCTCATGTGAGTTTGACCTGCAAAACAATTGTTAGACTACCAATGACCACCTTTTTTATGGCCGAAGGCACTCCGAAGCTTAAGTCAGTAACTCTGTTCGAAGAAGGATGTAAATCTGGACAAATTTCATTTAAAGTTGCATACCTTTGTCGAATGTTCCCTTTACCTTTTATAATGGTCATGGTTAACTCTCTGCGTGACTTAAGCATGTGAAGCGCAACAGAGTGAGATGTTTCTTGTAATAGTCTCCTCCTTTATAGAGGTTCGTTTGGGGAGGCGTAACTCCCTCAACGACTTTTTTTGGTGCAACGTTCATTTTCTTTATGAGAGAACTCGTGTTGAGCCTGAATCTGAGTTCTGATTCGTTTGGGTCTAGATTTAGGCCCTCGTCCGGGCCTCTGCTGTTGGCTTTATTCTTTCTAGGCTTCATGAGCTGGCCCAATAGATTGGGCATTGTCCAAAAATCGTCCTCATGTGAGTTTGACCTGCAAAACAATTGTTAGACTACCAATGACCACCTTTTTTATGGCCGAAGGCACTCCGAAGCTTAAGTCAGTAACTCTGTTCGAAGAAGGATGTAAATCTGGACAAATTTCATTTAAAGTTGCATACCTTTGTCGAATGTTCCCTTTACCTTTTATAATGGTCATGGTTAACTCTCTGCGTGACTTAAGCATGTGAAGCGCAACAGAGTGAGATGTTTCTTGTAATAGTCTCCTCCTTTATAGAGGTTCGTTTGGGGAGGCGTAACTCCCTCAACGACTTTTTTTGGTGCAACGTTCATTTTCTTTATGAGAGAACTCGTGTTGAGCCTGAATCTGAGTTCTGATTCGTTTGGGTCTAGATTTAGGCCCTCGTCCGGGCCTCTGCTGTTGGCTTTATTCTTTCTAGGCTTCATGAGCTGGCCCAATAGATTGGGCATTGTATTCTCGTGATGGATCTTTATGCCACTTGTGCGGCCATGATGATTGGTCTATTTCGATGTACCATCACCTACTCCCCCTTAGTTAGTGGGCATGCTGATGTGGCCACTAACTTCGTGATGGTTCACCTTTCAATTTCATCATTACCTTGTATTTAATGTTGTCAGTAACTTTTTGCAAGTTGGTGTCTCGATTATTTGCTTGCTCGTTCATTTTTTTACACATTTTTGGGAGTTCACGTAGTGATCATGTCTCGCACGCTGTCCCATGTGTTGTCCCTTCAGTCCTTGGCTCTATAAAAGGAGATGTATGACTTCATTTTCCCTCTTCACGCTATCTTTGAATTTAGGGTTTGCTCATCCCCTCGTCTTCTTTGTTTTCGTTCCTTTTCACGATGTCTGTTGGTGATAAGCTAAGTGGTAAGTCGCTAACTCTGTGTGAGGCTCATTATTCTCCCATTAGAGCTTCTCAGTCAACGCTGGACAGTCTTTGATCCGATTATAATTCTCCGCCTGATCTCGAGATTATTCTGCATGGACAGGATGGTAGCCCTTGTAATCCGAAGGCTGGGTACATCGCACTGTATTCGTGTATCTTTTCTTTGGGTCTCCGATTTTCGGTTTCGGAGTTGTTCTGGGAGTATCTATACTTCCTGGGTATTCCTCCTTACCCGAGGGCTATTCTATCCGACATTCCTCTGACTGTGAAGGTTTTGCATTCAGTAGTTGGTCTGTTGGTGCACAGGGATATTTGTTTTCTCCGTTTTCCAGAGTGTTTTGAGAAACTTAGCGATGACATTCGTGATTGGTCGTGGTGTTGGTTTTATGCTTCTGTGAATTTAGGCTACTTCCAATTGTGAGGTTATTCGATTTTTCGATCATTCTATTTTCCCAATAAATGGTAGAATTTGTACTTGACTGCTGAGGAGAAGAAGATCAATGATCAGTTCTCAAAGCTTCATCGTTTTTCTGTGGAGGCATTTCTTTCTAAAGAGCATCCTGGAGCGTAGTGGTTTATACACTATGAGCGAAACGGAACGAGCTTTACTCACCGATTCTCGTGCTAAAACCTTACTTGCTCGTGCTACTCGTGCTGGCGTTAGTGATGCTAGCATTGATTATGAAGTGAGCTCAGAATTACAAATCTCAATGCTCCTGTTGATATCACAACTTATGCTTCAAGAAAAAGAAAGTTTGTGAGATCTATGAGTCCGTCAAGGCGATTGCCGGTAGATCTTGGTCGGGTTCCAAGGAAGAAAATACTTTCTAATCGTGGTTCTGCTCGAATTGTGCCCTGTCCGAGTCCTGTTTAGGATGTTATAGGGGTTGTGTCTCGCCGAGTCCATTTCTTGATGATCTTGCAAAAAGAGATCGTGATTCTTTTGAGGGGGATGAGGAACTAAGGCTCGCATTGGAAATGAGCGAGAAAGAGATTACTCGTCCGCTGGATGACAATGAGAGAAAGCTTCTTCCTGCTTATGGTGTCTCGGATGTTGCTGAGTTGTCTAACGATGATCCCCGGGTCATTAATGAAAAAATGATTCAGCTAGCGGTGGAGCAATTTAAAGACATTGGTAGTGGTCAGAGTTTCAAGGATCATTCTCCTTCTTCTATTGATGTCAGCGAAGCAGCTAGATTCCTAGTTTCCTTTCCTGTTCGACAAGTTTCTTCTGCTCCTGCTGCTACTGTCAGCCCTGCTCTTGCCATGGACGCTTATTGACGGGAGGGTAAACGTGGTTTTTTCGTTGTTATTGTTATTCCTTCCATTCTCCCTGCTGTCGGAGGTGGTTCTTCAGTGCTCCTGGATTCTCATGTCCTTCATCCACGGATTAGTTGGATTGAGCTTGGCCCGAAGGATGTTCGTATCAAGTCTAATGGCAAGTTCTGCTGGTTCACTCAGCTTGACGTGCAAGACGGTGCACATAGGTTGGTAAATGAATGGCATAGGCGGTTGGTGGAAGGTTTTCGATGCCTGTGCTTGACCTGTTTGATCACATTGACCATGACCTTGAGCAGATAATTGACAGGATGAATCATCTCGCCTATGCAGGGGTGATGGGCTCGGTTTATCGAGCTGGTTGTGATCGAGTGGCTTTGTTGGAGAGGAGATTGGTGGCGTTATTGCTGGTGTTTTCTCATGTTGTTTCTCAATATGATGTATTGAAATGCAATGCGCAGACTCGGAGAAAACTGCAGGGGCTGCTCGAAAGTCTTTGATGGAGGTGAAGGATATGCGAGATAGGTGCGTTGCTGAGCTTGACTCTTTGAAAGCCAAGTTAGATGAGGTTTGCACCCGTTTACGTGATGTGGAAAAGAGTTATCTGCTAAGAAAATGGTTTTCGATGAAACTTCATCGTGCTAAATTGGAGCAATTTGTTATGTGTGATACTGCTGATAGGCGGGTGGAACAGATAACTGCTGCACTTAATGATGTCAAGGCAGATGCTTCCAGTATGCTCTCTACCGCTGAAGGACAACTTGCTGTGGCAAAAAATGAACTCGTTGCTGCTAAGGATAGGCTCCTTATAGTCGAAGCCGAAGATTGGAAGCGAGTTGTTGACGGGCGGGTTGAGTTTTTTTATTATATCGAAGGGCTGGGCGAATATTTGTCTAAGTATCGTCACCTGTTTGGTGAAGCTTTTGAAGATGACGATGTGAGGAATTTGTTTCAGCAGCAGAGGAGCCATCACTTTTTTTACCATTGAGCTCCCCAAAACCATTAATAATCTCCCATCTTAAAAAGAGTTCTTCTCATGTTCCAGTGAGTATTGATCCTGCCATTGCTTCTATTTCTTCTCCCACCCATTTATCACCTTCTCCGAATGTAACAGAATAGTGTTATCAATAAAAATTGACTTTTGTTGTTTTTCTTCTTATTTTCGATTTTGTTGTAGCTATCATGGTTTTTGCATTAAATTATTTTATAACTGCTTTTGTGCTTAGGCTCATCGCTCTCTAATGGTGGGTCACTTTTGTCCTTTCGATTTGCTGTAAAGAGTTGTTTTTGCCTGTACTTTTTCGAATCACATCGACTTGTTCGCTTAACTCTGACTTTGTGTTTGTCAATTCGAAGTCATTTTGTTAACCTATTTGTTGAGCATTTACTTCGTTAACTCGACATCTTGGTCGACTCGAAATTTTGTGTTTAGTTGACTCGGGTGTTCAACCTTTACTTCGTCAGTTCGACATCTCGGTCGATTCAAAGTTTTCTGTGTTTAGTCGACTTGAGTGCCCAACTTTACCTCGTTAGTTCGACATTTCAGTCGATTTGAAGTTTTTTTGTTTAATCGACTCGAGTGTCCGACCTTTATTTTGCTAGTTTGTCATCTCGGTCGATTCGAAGTTTTTTGTGTTTAGTTGGTCGATTTGGAGTTTTTGTGTTTAGTTGACTCGTTCGTTCAACTTTTGCTTCGTTGATTCGACATCTTGGTCAATTCAAAGTTTTTGTGTTTAGTTGACTCGGGTGTCCAACTTTTACTTCATTGGTTGATTAGACTAGAAGTATATTGTGAATACCCGACTTGCATCATGATTCCTTTTGGGCTTTTTATGCCGATTGTTTCGTATAGCTTTGTTACGAAGTTGTTCGCCTTTGTTGGATATCAATTCCGAAAATAAAATTTTATTCATTCTTTGACCATTTCTAGCGGTCATATTTTTTTAGTGGCTCAGTTGCACTGTGGAGCGTTTCTTATTTTATTTTTGCGTCTCTAATATCTATTCTCATGTTGGCATCTCGTGCCTGTGTTGTTTCTTTTAATCTATGAACTTTTTCGCTTGGACCGTTATTGTTCCTGTTTGGCATTGCTTGTTAGAGCCTAATAGAGTTTGTTGTTAATTCCCTTATAAGCAATTTTGATTGAATTTGAACCCTCTGTCAGAGTCTTCGAGTTGGTTTGATTAGCCACCTTTAGAGCATTGACATTTCGACTTCGATATAGGTCTGTTCGGGTGGGAAGTGCTTCTTTACCGGGGCGGATGCAGTGTAGAGCATATATCAATTCCCTAGACCGTTCTTTTCATCCCGTGGCTGCAGCGTTTGCCTTTTCTTTACCTTTGAACTGTTTGTCTGATATGCTGATAAATTCGTCCAGTCATCCTCTTTGGATCCCATGCTCAATTTCTTCTTTTAACTTGTAGCAGTCATCGGTATCATATTCATGATCCTTGTGAAAAGAGCAGTGCCTGCTCTTATCTTGTCCTTCCGGGTCTCTTTTCATTCTAGTTGGCCAGTTGACATTCTCCCAGTTCGATATGTGTCTTAAGATGTCCGTTCGGCTTGTTTCTAGGGTTGTGTACGGTTTGTACTCTTTTCTCATTACGCTGGTTATTCACTCATGACTGAATCATGTTGATTGCAGTTTCCTAGATTCCCGCTGGTTGGACTCAATACGTCCATCGCTCCGATGTTTTTTTAAATGACTGTTTTCCTCCCGTGGTTCGTCATCTCGCCTTCTTTCATCTTTCCATTCTCGTTTCCTTGAATGGTTATCCCACTCCTGCTCATTATTTTTCTTCACAACTTTCATTTCTTCAAGCGAGATATGTTTTTGTGCTATTTTCAGCAAGACCGCCATGCCTTTTGGAGGTTCCAAGTTGAGGGCATCGAAGAAGGGGCTTATCTTTAGTTCGACGACAAAAATTACAGCTGTTGTGTCGTTGTTGCATCCATCAATCATCGTTAACTCGTTGGTGAAGCGATTGACATACTCCCGTATCATTTCTTCAGGCTTCTATCGGATGTGCATGAGGTAGTAGGGTATTTTCCTCATTCGTTGGTTCCCAATGAATCAAGTAATGAAAGCGGTGGCTAAAGCCTGGAAAGAGTCTATTGACCTCGCCGGTAGGTTGTTGAACCAGTTCATTGCTGTGGATGTGAGGCTGGTTGGGAACGTTTTGCACATGATCGACTCTGAGGCTTATTTTAGAGTCATCATGTGGTGGAAATGTCTTAGGTGATCAGTTGGGTCAGTGGTACCATCCTACATTTCGAATTTTGGCGGAGTGAATCTTTTTGGCATTGCCTTCTTCATGAGTGCGTAAAAAATTATGGCTTGGCTAACTCGTATAGTACGTTGGGATCCGTGACTTCGATCCTGAACGAGATCTCAACAATCGTTTCGCCGCATTGCGAAGTCTTGTCTTGGTGGAGCTCGCTTCTCTCGACGTTTCCCTGTTGGGGTTCTGCTAGGGCTTCGTCACTTCCTTGAGTTCAGATAGTGGAATTTTGTTGAGGTGGTGTTGGAGCAAGGTCGGCTGGTTGAACGCATTCCTAGGTGATTTTCTCCAGCATATTTGTCATGTATTTCATCTAGGCCATGAGCAAATCTACTCGAGGGTTCGTGGCAGCGGCGCCGGTTGTTTGGGTTGTCTGGATAATTGTGTGCAGCGGATCCGAATTCTCGGATGCTATTGGTCCAGTGATTTTGGCTGCATCTTCTCTCTGAGCTGTCAGTAATGCATCGGTGGGAGAGTTGTCGTGATCATTACTAGATTGAGGATCTATAGACTGCATTATTTCCTCTGATGGCTTGTTAATATTTTGTTAGGTTGTAGTGAGTTTTGTCATTGTGTTCTGCTTTTAGAAAAAAGGAAACTCATCGTTCCCCACAGACGGCGCCAAACTGATGCGTCCAAAAATCGTCCGGGCCTCTGCAATTGGCTTTATTCTTCCTGGGCTTCATGAGCTGGCCCAGTAGATTGGGCGATGTATTCTCGTGATGGATTTTTAAGCCACGTGTACGGCCGTGATGATCGGTCCATTTTGATGTATCATCACATTCCATCCCCAAATTCCTCATAAATAAAAAGTCACTTTTTTTTTCCTTTTCTCTCCTCCAATCAAATAAATTTAAAAAGAAAATTTCAAATAGGGAAAAATATATTTAAATAATTATGAAAAAGTTAAAATATGAAATGTGGTTAGAGTGATGAAGAAATAAGGAGGCCCCTAAAATTAGTTTTTGGTTAAAATGGGGGATGACTTTAGCTTTTACCCTTGGAAATGCTCTTATTTCCTAACATAAATCATATTGTTTAATAATGGACCAAAATACTCTAGCCTTAATGCACATGCAAGACATGAGCAAGCTTCATAAAACAACCCAAATGAATCCAATGGCTTGGATTTTGCTCATCTCGAGGTAATTCTCATGGTAAAAAAAAAAATTCTCCATCTCTTTGCAACTCATCCATTCCCATCTTCCACCTTGTTGTCTCTCCTCCCAAACGACTATTTTCCAAATTCAAGAATATCCTTATTCCAGTCTCCCCCAATCAAAAATCAATTTTCTTCTCCTCAATAAATTGTGCAAACCAATTTACAAAGGTGCCAAAATATAAACATCATCAGGATCTATAAGATCACTAGGCTTTGCAGTCAAGTTAACCGAACTCAACCCACAAACAACAAGAATCTAACATTATTTTCTTTGTTTATAGTAATTAAATCCTCTACTAATGCCTCTAGGTAATTGAGAATACCTCAATTGTAAAAATGGGAGAAGAGGTGATAATTCATGTATATTAAGCAAATTCCTTGTAACAATTATGCAAATAATGCATTGCAGTTACATTACTTAGGCATAATAAATAAATGATAGAGCAACATCAACTTTAGCTTCAATGGCCTTCAAATTTATTTTTGTGTTGCAAACTATACCTCGCCAATGCATCAAGTTGCCCTTGACTGGTAGATGCATACCCTACAACACGTTGATTATGTTCTTCAACGATAATAGCTTCAAGCAATTCCTGTTGCAAGTTCTATATTTTCAAGCAAGGATGATATTGTTGTTGTGATATCATCAATCTCCATTTTCATTATCGCAACTATAGAAGACCATAAATTATTTTGTGACATTTTCAAACTTCTAGCAGTTGAATCTGCTAGACGAAGTTCCTCTTTGAACTCATTGCACGACTCTTTTATATGATTTCTTAAATAATGAACATCAAAACCAAATCTATGTACTTCATCAATTCTTTCACATAAATGATACATATCGTCGATACATTGAGCATTAATCTTTAAATAGTAGACTTGTGGAACCATTGTGTAAAATAATTGCCACAATATTTTTCGTCACTCGTAGATCGATATTTAATTCTTCGGTGATATATAGATTGGGATCTTGTAGACACTCGTTTAAAAACTCGAACGATGCCACTTGAGTTCTATCTGATCCACGACCATCAAGATCTAAAAGACGATCAGAATCAAGATAACCTTGATTTATATAGCTTTCCCACCAACCAATTGGTATGTAGATGAGAGAATTCACATTTACTGAATCCTTCCTCACTATTCGCCATCTTAAAAATTGTAACTTAAGCTATAGACATAATTGGGAAATTTAGGAGAGTGGTGTGAAGATCGGATGAAAGTTGTGAAAATGGGAGAAGATAAAGGGTTTTTATAGAAGGAAGGGGTGGGATCGGGCAAATATAGCCATTGCGGCCATATTTGAATGGTTTCTGCTTAAAATGAGATAGGAGATCATAATCAATGACAATGGTGCATGCTACTACTGGACGAAACATATCCGCACTCTTAGAAACAACGTCGTGTCAGCAAACATGGGTTTACGTTAGGCATTTGATAGTGAATTCCTGTACAATTGAGCAACCGAAATATAGACCAAATAAAAGCCTATTGGGTGACTTTTGGGTCTATCTTTGGTACATGCTTAATGAGAAACACAAGTAGCAACCCATAGAAATGCCTATTGGAGATTCTCTTAGCAGGTTTCTTAGACATCTTGTCAAATGCCTTTTTCACCTCGTTTATCCTTGATCTATGGCAAATCCTGACTCAAGAACCTGTACATGTAGAATTTTACTAATAGTTGTGATTGTTCCATTGAGCATGAAAAACATGGTATCATTTATATACATCCATCCTTACTTGATGTGTTGTAAAAAATCAGTGTCATCGACCACTTTGACTAGCTCCACTCTCAAGGAGAAAAGTCAGTGCACAAAGACCAGTTGTTGATGGATGGTTGAGAAAGTTGGTTTGAATTTTGAGGGATGAAATCAACTGAGGTAAGAATCTTATACCAAAAGATCTTTCTCTCTTTATTTGCAAACATAACAGCTTAGACTTTTATGTTAGAAAATTCTCTTAAGGTGGGCCTACATAAATCATATTATTACACGTTGTAGACTGTCGAACTACAAGTAAGTGGTGTTTAGTTATACTCAATTAGTTGTGATCATAAAGAAACAAGACCATGGTTATAAACACGTCTCCAGTTACACATTTTAGGTTTTGACATGTGTTATTAAATTGAGTATGAAGGTTATTTGTGCGCAGATACTAATTTAAGCCTTAATGTAATTCTATTATTGATGATGGGCTAATAATAGATTAGGGACCTCTATATATGGTTAAGGTCCTTAGTCCAAACCTAATTTTCTACCTCTTACTTTTGCCATTCGGTTTGAGAGACATATGACAAGAGAGGTGGAAGACCTTTCCGCTACGTGTTGATGTGTTCATGAAGATTGCTACAATTATTTATTTTGTCAATGACTTTAAGTAAGCAACCATTGATTTGAGTTATTTTTAATTGAGTATTGACACGAGGTCTTGGTAAGAATATCGTTAGATTTCTACGAGTGGTATCAGAGCCTCCTTGTCAAGATCATTGAAGAAAACATAAGGTTTGCAGTTTTTCTAATTATTTAGCTTGATCCAATCCTCGACATATCGTATAATCTAGAGTATCTTTTTTTTTCTTATAGATTGGGGAAATATAAGAAAAATATTTCTGAAATTGGCAAAATCATTTTATTTTATTGAATTTTTTTTGCCAAAACCACAAAGAGTTTATCACAATAGTTCAACTCATGAATTCAGAGTTGCATAAGGATTACTTTCAACCCATGTCCAATTTCTATATGGGGCCATGAAAGTTATTTCTCCATATGGGCAGGGACATGTAGACTGTTTTGAGTTATTTGTCTATATGGTGTTGGACATGTGGATTGTTTTTCAAACAATAATGGTTTGTATATATGGGCTTGGACATGTGGATTATTTTCAAACAATAATGTTATGTAATATTTTCACATGTTATCTACTTAATTTGTGGTTGGATTTTATATGATCCTATTAAAGTTCAATTATTTTTGGAGCACCTAAAGTATATTTTGATGAGAAATCCAAAATTTAAATTTAGGTACATTTTAGTGATATGCTACCTAAGTGACATTTTCATGAAAATTTAATTGAATTTAAATTTAAGTGGATTGCATATGGTTGCATCATGACTCATGCGAATAACAATCGGTCCAAAGGAAGGTTGTTATTTTAGCTGGTTCATAAACGATATAAGGTAATTAATTTAGGTAAATAATTTTGGAATTTACTTATGTTCAATGGTCGGTCCAAATGAAGATTATTGTTTAGCCAAGTCCGATTTTATTTGGTTTATATTAATTAGCCTTAGTTGTTTTGATAAAACCACTTACACATTACAATGTTTGTTCAATGACTTGAATTGTAACAGTGTGTTCGGTTTCTCATAAGGGTCCATTATATAAAAATGTAAATTTATATTTACTATTTGCCCTTAGTTTATTTGATTATTCCTCAATTAGACCAAATATTGCATAATGAACTTTGTTTTTTTTAATTGTTATTATCATATCATTGCATTACAATTGATGGGGTATATATATTTAATGTAAGATTATTCTTTTGTGTTGTTTAGTGAATGCAACTTTGATATCTGCCAATTTTTCCAATACTTAATGATTACAATTTTGAGAAACGGAAAAAGCATATTGTAATCCTTCTTGGGTGTATGGATTTAGATTATGCACTTCGTATTGATGAGCATGCTAAACCTACTGATTATAGTTCAGCTGAAGATAAGGCTTCTTTTGAAAAATGAGAGCGCTTTAATCACATTAGTCTATGATAATGAATAATTTTATTTCTGAAACTTTTCGTGGTGCAATGCCTAAGGACGAAATTGCTAAAAACATTCTACGCCAGCATGCATATCGATTTGTTGCGTCGAAAAAGGTGGAAGCAAATACGTTTCTTGAAAAACTTGTCACCATGTGGTATACTGGCAAAGGAAATATAAGGGAGTGTATTATGAGAATGTCTAATCTTGTTGCAACAATGATGACTTTAAAGTTGGAATTTTCTAATTATCTTCTTGTGCACCTCATTTTGATTTCTCTTCTTGTGCAATTTGGTTCATTTAAGATCAATTATAATACTCAAAATGAAGAAATGACCTCTTAATGAGCTCATTGCTTAGTGTGTGTAAGAAAAAGAAAGACTAAAATAAGAAAAGACGGAAAATGCTCACATGATACATTTTCCAATGGCAACTCATGCATCAAGAAAAGGAAAATAAGTACTAATTTTAATGTTATGGGAACTGTATCCGAAGGGACTTCACGTGCAAATGTACAACAGAAACCTGATAAAATCGTTATATGTTTCTTTTGCAAGAAAGCGGGTCATGTAAAGAAGATATGTCTCAAAAATCAGAAGTAGCTCATAAAGAAATGTGCTAATTTTAGTTTTGTTTGCTTTGAATTTAATCTAGCTGAGGTGCCACAACTTGGTAGATAGATACATGAGCAACAATTCACATCAGTATTTCCATACATGGTTGCATTAGGAGTCGAAAACAAATGATGTCGAAATATTCGTTTACATGGGAGATGACAATAAAGCTTGTGTGGAGGCAATCAAAGTCTTTAGATTAAAATTAGAAACCGGTTTTCCATTTGGATTTGGATGAGAGTTTCATGTATCGTCATTTGAACAGAACTTAGTTCTGTTTTTAGTTTGGATAAATGCGATTATACTTTTTCTTTTGAAAAGGAAAGTACTTATAAAATTCAAAAAGTATGGTACTGGAACTCTGATTAATAATCAATATAAGTTAGACTTAGACGTTTCCCACTTAAATTCAAATGAAACCTTGCATGTCAGTAATTATGGTACTAAGCGAAGATTAATTAATGAGAACTCTTTTATATTATGCTATACGCATCTAGGTCAGATAAGAGACATAAAAGTGAAAGGGCTTGTATCAACTGGAGTTGGTCCCCTTGATTTTAGAGATTTCACAATTTGTATTGAATGCATAAATGGGAAACAGAAGTTAGGAGCTAATAGGAGTTCAGGTGTCTTAGATGTGATATATATTGATATTTGTGTTTCATTCCATACGGCTTCTTGGAATGGTCAATTGTAGTTTATCAATTTTACAAATGATTATTCTCGTTGTTAGTATCATTGTTTAGGACCATCTGCGACATACTTATAGGAATGTGACATCATCCACCAATATACCATGCTAGGGACACCACGTCAAATTGGTGTATATGGTAGATGAAATCAGAGCCTAAATAACATGGTTAGGAGTATAATTTGTCATTCTACCTTGTCAGACCCTATTTAGGGAGAACCCTTAAAAAAAACCGCAGTTTACATCCTTGATAAAGTACCTAGTAAAACAGTAACTAAAACCCCATATGAGCTATGAAATTGAAGAAATCCTAGCATCAGATGCTTACATATTTGGGGATGTCTAGCTGAGGCCATACCTTATAGGCCTAATAATAAGGAAATTTTGACTTAAGAATTGTAGTTTCTACTTTATTGGATACTTAGAAAAATTAAGGGAATTCAAGTTTTATTGCCTCTCTACTAATACTTTAATTGAGACAGATAATTGCCAAGTTTATTGAGGATGTTGATAATAGTGAGAATACACAATCAAGAAATATTAGTTTTGAAGAAGAATATGTTGACATTCTTATGATAGATATTCAACTTATTAACGTGATTATGCTTTTTTTTAACAGGATGCGGATGGAAGTAACGAAAATATTCTTGGGTTGCCTTATGCTAATCCAGAAGAACTTCAACCTGCCCAATTAAAAGTGTCAATAAGGAGGTCAAATAGGGAGAGGAAAAATATGTTATTTCGGATGATTATGTAGTTTATCTTGATGAGCATGAGTTTAATATAGACCGATTTACCAGTTTCATCGGGACTAAAAGTCATGGAGTTCTGTTATTGCAGAAAGTGTATTTTGCAGATGAACCTAATAAATTCCTTATTCAATTAACATATCTTAGGAATAAACTCTATCACAACATCTTTAAGAAATAGTTTTTTTCTTCCTCAAGTAATTTGTTTGCATCTGGGGTGGGACGGGTTAAGGGATTAAAAAAATGGTTATTTGCACTTCCCCCCTATAATATATGCCTTATTCAGCTTTGCACCAAATTATCATTCATATTGCACTTTCCCCCTAAGACTAGCAGTCAACGTGCCTTGACTATCTATTTTCAAAGCAGATTACCAAAATACCCTTGAGAAATCAAAGGCTGAGATATAATCTTTCGTATCTCAAACATCTCATCTCGAGGAAAATCCCAAGGCCCAACTGAAATCGTAATCGTATCTCGAGAATAATTCAACAGTTGATTTTTTTTTTTTTAATTATCCTAAACAACTCATCTTGAGGAAAATCTAACAGTCCAAATTTAATCGTACACACATCTATAGGTAAATTTAGCAGTCCAAATTTAATTATGGACGTATCTCGAGAAAACTCTAAGAATTCAACATGCGTCTCGATGAAAATCTGACGATCTAACTCGAACTTCGAAAAGACTTAAAAAATAAAAACAAATTTGGGGGCAATGTGCGAAGACTGAGTATGGGCTTTTTTTATATACATGAAAAACTATCATGATATTAGATATATCCAATTTTTATATCCATGAAAATCGAATACTTGCATTGTTTTAAGACACTTCGGGTCTGTTTGGTAGCACGAAAAATAAACATGAAAATTGAAATCATTTCCGTGAATTCGATTTCGAAGCCTTCCTCTCGGACTTGGATTCCCATGAGTAGTGGAAAAACATTCCTATCAGTAAATAGGAAACCAAACAGCGGAAATCTGCATAACTAGGAAAATGGAATCCATTTCCCTGGTTATGCAGATTTTCGTTGTTTGGTTGTCTATTTACTGACAGAAAGTCGATTATTCGTAAGATTGTTTTCCCACTAATCAAATTTACGAAAATGGTTTCAATTTCCATGTCAATTTTTCGTACAACCAAATAGACCCTTAGAAAAAATATTAGCAAAGAAAAGACACTTAAAAAAAAAAAAAAAAAACAATGAATAAAATATGACAACGACTATTTGGCGCCATAACTTCCTTTTACCCACACCACCCATCTAATTTTTTTACTTGCTTTCCCAAACTACCCATTTAAACCACTATTCATTTTCTTCTTCTTTCACCCTCTATTCTCAAGAACAACAACAACTACATCATGGAAGGGAGTAGCGAGGAAAGGGAGCGATCGATTGCGATGGACGGTGAGAGACGACCAGCTACAACAAAAGATAGTAGAGATGGAGCCACAGCCACAACAACCATCATCGCCCTTCTCCATCTTTTTCTTTTTTTCCCCTCTCCATCTTCTTCTTTTCCTTCCATTCTCATAGTTATCCCACCATCTCTTCTTCTCCCATTCTCTATCAGTTCCTCTTTTTTCTTTTCCCACTCTTTTTGCTTCTCGCACAAGCCATTGCCCCTTTTCCTTCTTCTTCTTCATCCATCCTCGTACGGGCCACCATGAAGGCCAAAAAATAGAAAATGCGAAGGGAAAGGGAATAAGAATATGGAGGAGGGCGACGACGAAATCAAAGTCGTGATCCTGTAAAGGCTCCAACTTTTCTTCTTATTTGACTTCGTCTTCAATTTCGATTTGAGATAATAGAGAGGATATCGAGGGGCACTTTGGGGTGCCCCCGGATGGGAAGGGAAGATAAGATGCAGAGATGAAGAATATCATAGAAGAAGACGAAAAGATGAAGGATCGAAGAAGAAAATATGAAGTTGGAAGGGAAAAGGGAGCTTTAGATCGTTTTGAATTTGGGAAGGGAGAAAGATTTAAGTTTTTTCTTTTATGGGTGGTGTGGAAGAGAATTGTGGTGTGGAAAAGAAAAAATTAGATGGGTGAGATGAAGTTGTGGTGCCAAATAGTCGCTGCTATAAAATATATTGAGAGTTTGGGAGCGAGACTTGAACTTGAGACCTCACATAAGAACAACAAAATGAGTGTTTGATCATTGGAGAAAGGTTGTTGCTAAATAACACCACTACCCTAATTTTTTGGGATCTGTTGAAAGACACCACCACCCTCATCTTCTATTCTTTGGAGCAACACCACCCCACTCGCCCCACCGCCACCTCGCCCTGCCATGCCCTATGATTGACGAGCAACAATGGTGGTAATTAATGGAGAAAATAGATAGAAAAGAAGAATAAGAATAAGATGTGAATGGGGGAGGATGAGGAAAATAAGAAGGAGAAGAAAAAGAAGAAGAAGAGGGGAGAAGGAGGAAGAAAGGTGGCTGGGTGGTGGTGGTGATTGATGGAGAAGAAGAATAAGAGGGGGGGAGGAGAGGTGGCGACGGTGATTGATGGAGAAAAAAAAATATAAGAGGAAAATAAGAGGTGGTGGTGGCTAGGTGGTGGTAAAAGGGAGGTTGGTAAGATATGGCAGTGGCAGGGTGGTGATTGATGGAAAAGAAAAGGAGAAAAGATAAGAGAGGTGGGTAGGGTTTTTTTATATTAATGGTGTCCTTAAAAAATGTGGTAGTGTCCTAAAAAAATAGAGCAATGATATTGTATTTTAGTAGAAATGGTAGTATTATTTAGCAATAACAGTAAAGAAATAGAAAAATATTATAACTCAGCGTTCTCAAAATGAACAATAAAAGTGGTATGTCATCGACTCTAAATTTTCTTTTCCAAAATGCCCCTGCCCCTATTCAATTATTCAACTGTATCCCCTCCCTCCTCTCCCTCTCCCTTTTCTTTCTATCTGCAGATCATCCCCACCCAACCTCATTAAATCCCCCATTTCTAACTGTCTCAGATAGACAAAAGAGATGCTTATATGTGGTGGTATGTGACCCGATCCAGGAGGATGACGAGGAGGACGAAGGAGATGGAGATGGAGAAAAAGAAGATGACCACCACATCCATGAGGAAGAGGAAATGGAAGAGGATAACAATGCCGATCATGACTTGACCCACCGCCGGAGCCGCGACAGTGGTGGTGGGAGGGCAGCGAAATTTCTCGCAGCCCCAAGACCCCCACCGAGTGAAGCTGTTCCGCCTGCCTCTGCCACCGGAGGCGAAAGGGGTGTCTTGGGATTACTTGTTTATGGTGGAGAATATGCCTGGTCCGTCACTGAGTGAGACTGATGAAATTAGACCATCTGATAATGATGAGAGTGATGGTGGAGGGTATATGAACAATGGATATATGAGATCAAAAGGCCCCATTGGTGGTGGTCATTCTTGTTAATACTGATTATATGGAGCAGCAACTATAATGTCACAGTAAGACATTTCAAGTATTTTGAAAAAACTCATATACTGACCATGTTTGCTAGTATAATGTATTGGATGTTTTACTCAAGCAAATTCCAATATGCAAATATAAAGCATAAATTCCACCCAAACATTAAGCATACGAACAATAGCAAATGCAAATAAGCATACTAATGTAAGCAAACATTCTGTGAAAAACAAAGGAAATCTATGAAGTAAATTCATCCTTAACATACCTGTTTGTTGTAACTTCTGTATAAGATTCAACTGCTGTAAACAATTTTAAATAGTTAGGAACGAATGTACCAATCTGTTCTTGGGTTGAGTCGCGGACTAGGTCGCTTTCTTTAAGACGTTTCGCGGCTCTGCCCAAGATTGTGCAAGCAGTGTACTAGCCCCGCCGTCCCCAGGATAAAACAGCCCAGAATCTTCTCTGTCTCGTTCAATCAATTGCACATTTGATGAACGGAATACTATCACCCTTAAACACTTGTTTTTGCTCGGAATCATCAATACATTGTAAATAAATAAACAACACAAAAATTTCTTCTTTGATAGAAATGCTAAACAAAAACAAAACTAATTACAAAAACGAAATCTCTCTTATTGCAAAAAGGAAGAGCTCTTGTTTTGTTTTTCTCTTTTCTTCATCTTTTTTCATACTATCTAAACTCTAAGATGTGCTATATTTATAGGGAAAATAAAGTTCGTTCAAAACATAAAAAATCGGCTAGATTCATTTGCATAACAAAACATGGAATTAAATTGCATTTAAGAAGAAAACGTTAGGTATGCATTTAAAAAACGTGGAGCAATAAATCCGGAAAGGAAACCATCTAGATACATAGACATAATCCTGTCTAGATTCATCCCTTCTTCATAAATTCAAAATTTATTTTCAATTAAATAAATTTGTAGCAAAAAGAATGGGTTGCTCTCTTAATGACCCGACCCGACCCGACTCGGACGGACGGCGGCGGGCGCGAGAACCTATCTCTCCCCTCCTCATAAAAGAGTGGTACCCCCAAGGGGTCCAAGCCCAAGTCCTAACTATCTCCTTATAAACTCTACCACAAAGAGTTGTATAATAGATATGGGACTAAATTTTAGAGAGTGGTCTATAGATCAAAATAGGAGAGAGGTCCAGGGTTCAAAACCTGTTAAACACCCATTTTCTTTTATTTTAAAAAGCCATATTTCCAACAATTCTCTTTATAGACAGACTGAGAGATCTCATTCTCTTTCATTCCCTTCAATCCATCCTAAATGAGAGAGATGAGGTGGAATGGATGCACCTTATCAGTGCTTCTCTTCTTCATTTTGATTACTGAATTGGCAACTTCATCATTCATTTCAAGTATTTTCCATCAAACCCCTCCCTCCATTTTTAAATTACTTGATGTTTTTTGTTTTTGTCACACTCAAATTTGATTGAGTTGATGGATCATATCCATGGTGGGTGACAGTTTGTTGTTGACTGTTTCAAGGACCACTGTCTTATGGGCTTTGCTAAATATCCATAGGTTGATCTCATTTGAAAAGCTTAGGCATTTTACATATGGGCTTATCCGTGGACTTTTAAATTTAATTATATTCAAATTTGGTAGAGTTTGAGTATATTTTTCAAAAGAAAAGTTATATATAATTATTTTAGTTAGAAATTCAATAATAATGTTTTCTTAATATTAAGTTGTTGTAATAAAATAAAAAGGTATCGAATCACGTCGACAGCCTAGTTCACTTATAATGATTAACGTATCAAATATACTAAATTTACGAAAATTCTAGGGGTCGAGGGATGGGTGTAACCACCCATCCTCCTCGAGATGAGCGCATCGCCATGGAGGAGCTCATCTCGAGGAGGATGGGTGATTACACCCATCCCTCGCTCCCAAGAAGGGCTCCTAAATTTATCTTGATGACGGATTTGTCGTTTCTTGCCGTTATAATAACGGTTCTGTATTTTTCGCAATAGCCGCGGTACTATCGCACTGGATCAAGACATCTGGAATCATTCTTTCCCATAAAGGGATCTCTGCTAGCAGGTGTCTTAGCCAACCTGCTTCTTCACTAGCCGTGGCTAGTGCTATCATTGCTGACTCCATCGTAGACTGTGCCAAAATGGTTTGTTTCTTTGATTTCCAAGAAACTGCTCCACCAGCTATATTGAAAATATAGTCACTGATGGCTTTGGAGTCATCTTAAAGGGTGTTCCAATCAGCATCACTATATCCTTCAAGGACAGCGGGAAACTTCTGATTATGTAATCCGAGGTTCTTAGTCCTCTTAAGGTACCTCATGACCTTTTCAATTGCATCTATAAAGGATAAGGCTTCTTGAAAGCTAATCCTCCTCGACTGAAAAGACATAGTAATCGGAGCCAAAGTTTTTTAGAAATTCGTTTCCGTTTACTTCTCCAAGGCTCAGATTTTGTGACTTAATCAGTTTCATTCATCCTTTTCATAGGCACGTTATTTGAGGATGTACCCCCACTATTCCTCGAAATAACCCCCACTATGCCTCGAAAATAAATGCAATTCATAAATTAATTCCTTGAGAAACAAAAAATCTTCTCACAAAAAATCAGAATCCACATAATTATTTTTAGCATGTATAATGTTAAAAATATGCGTGTGCTTTCCATTAAGGAACTTTTGAACTTTGGTCCCTCTAGCTATTATCATAAACGGGTTTAGCCACCGTTTGAATGCATATAAATGACGGTCCTTTTGCTAGCTGAAGCAGACCGTGCATTCAAATGTTAAGGACCCACACAATGAGAATATTGAATAAAATACCCATTCTATTCACCTCGCTATTCTCATTTTCTTTTAAGTTCAAGAATCAACACAAAATATCATTAGAAAACGTACCTTAAATTCAGCTTCTGAATTGGTCAAACTTTGATGTAATCACCGAGCTAGATTTGTGCATCCTCTGGGAATTTAGTTGCAGACTTAGATAATAAAGTTCTGCAACAAAATCAAGCAATAGCTTGAATTGTTCTAGATTGCCATCAACATCATCATCATGAGAACATATCCTTTCCATAAGAATTCATGTCCTCATGTGGAAGTCCGACCAACTAATGGTATGAGCAAAATCATTTATGCATTGACATCAAGAACAAAATTCACAGGTCAATCTGTATACAAATGATTCCTTATATCCTCCTTATGTCAGCTTAACATCAAACACCAACTGTAACATTAATCACAAAGTTTTCTTTCCATCAATAGTATTGAGAAATAGAAGCATTCTAATTTGCACAATAGATCAATTATTGTTCTCACCAAAATAGACTGAATCATCCAAAATGCATAACATAATTATCATATAACTGCATACTCATTATCTAAAGAGTAACATGCATAGATGATATTGTTCACTTCTCACGAAATGTTCAAATGGAATTTATTGATTCAGATTTCATGATATTCCAACTCAGAAAGCCTAAAAGAGCAGCACCTTTAATTAAATTTCTATGAAATTTAATTTTAAAGCATGGTGTTCTATTCATACACAATCTCCTCTAGTTAGTCCTCCATGGTTTTAGAGTTTAGACCACATTTTACATTGTCAACATGTGTATATGTATGTCAATCTCTAACTACGTTAATCATAATGTAAATTAATATGATTTCACAATATGGTTGTAAAGTCACCATAAAAATATCTTTAAAAATACACAACATGGAAAACCACCGTTATAGATAAAGATATCTGAAATTGTAAACGTAGTTGTAAAACTCTAAATCATGTGGATCTTTAAATATAACCCTCTTTCCAAACTTTTCAAATGTTACCATGGGGTTGTATCCTTGCATAGAAAACTGCTCCCAACCCAATTTGACAACAACAACTACCACCCAAGGTAACAAAGATACATAGTGCAAACAAAACTAAACTCCAATCCTTGGAACAAAGTTTGTTTAGGCGAATGGGTTCCATAACAATTAATTTAACAGACACATTGAAACAACAAGGCAATAACATACACTTCCTTGAATAGTCCAACTTGTAAAAAACAAGGAAAGCGTCCCATTCATATATTTTGTTTGGCTCTTCAAAAGCAATATTTCAAAGCTTTCATACATACATATCCTCATTTATTACTTTTAGACTTATATAACCTTTATAAACATGGATTCTACTCCATTTTTATGCTTGTTACATGACAGGAAAAGATTCTCAAACTCAATTGAAGGATTTTCCCAATCAACGAGCGTATAACTAATACATGAGAACAATGAGGATATAACTTAATCTATAACCATGAATAAGAGTCAAAATCAAAGTATTAGAGCAGATACAACAATTATTTTTAACAAGCATGTAACCAAAATTATAACCATGAATGAGAGATTTCGGATATTGTGACATTATAGTCTTAAAATTGTTGTATCAAATGTGCAATTGATTGAACAAAATAAGAGTCATAACTCAACTTCACTTCTAGTGTGTGCATTCTTGTATCTGAATTTGCTAAACAAAGTTTGCATATATTAACAATTTTAAGATGAGTTCTTTCTGCCATGATTACAAATACTGAATTTGCTAAACAAAGTTTGCATATATTTGTAATACAAGAATGCACACACTAGAAGTGAAGTTGAGTTATGACACTGACTTTAACAATGGACTATTCCTTGCTCCAAAGGGATCCAGGGATAGGTTGCCAAACATTACTTTGATGTGAAAAAAGTTGTGCTCTATAAGATTATTGACACACTGTTTTGTTATGCGTTAATTAGATAGGACGATTCTGTGCATTTTGATTTTGACTCTTATTCATGGTTATAGATTAAGTTATATCCTCATTGTTCTCATGTATTAGTTATACGCTCGTTGATTGGGAAAATTATTCAATTGAGTTTGAGAATCTTTTCCTGTCATGTAAAAAGCATAAAAATGGAGTAGCATCCATGTTTATAAAGGTTATATAAGTCTAAAAGTAATAAATGAGGATATGTATGTATGAAAGCTTTGAAATATTGCTTTTGAAGAGCCAAACAAAATATATGAATGGGACGCTTTCCTTGTTTTTTACAAGTTGGACTATTCAAGGAAGTGTATGTTATTGCCTTGTTGTTTCAATGTGTCTGTTAAATTAATTGTTATGGAACCCATTCGCCTAAACAAACTTTGTTCCAAGGATTGGAGTTTAGTTTTGTTTGCACTATGTATCTTTGTTACCTTGGGTGGTAGTTGTTGTTGTCAAATTGGGTTGGGAGCAGTTTTCTATGCAAAGATACAACCCCATGGTAACATTTGAAAAGTTTGGAAAGAGGGTTATATTTAAAGATCCACATGATTTAGAGTTTTACAACTACGTTTACAATTTCAGATATCTTTATCTATAATGGTGGTTTTCCATGTTGTGTATTTTTAAAGATATTTTTATGGTGACTTTACAACCATATTGTGAAATCATATTAATTTACATTATGATTAACGTAGTTAGAGATTGACATACATATACACATGTTGACAATGTAAAATGTGGTCTAAACTCTAAAACCATGGAGGACTAACTAGAGGAGATTGTGTATGAATAGAACACCATGCTTTAAAATTAAATTTCATAGAAATTTAATTAAAGGTGCTGCTCTTTTAGGCTTTCTGAGTTGGAATATCATGAAATCTGAATCAATAAATTCCTTTTGAACATTTCGTGAGAAGTGAACAATATCATCTATGCATGTTACTCTTTAGATAATGAGTATGCAGTTCTATGATAATTATGTTATGCATTTTGGATGATTCAGTCTATTTTGGTGAGAACAAAAATTGATCTATTGTGCAAATTAGAATGCTTCTATTTCTCAATACTATTGATGGAAAGAAAACTTTGTGATTAATGTTACAGTTGATGTTTGATGTTAAGCTGACATAAGGAGGATATAAGGAATCATTTGTATACAGATTGACCTGTGAATTTTGTTCTTGATGTCAATGCATAAATGATTTTGCTCATACCATTAGTTGGTCGGACTTCCACATGAGGACATGAATTCTTATGGAAAGGATATGTTCTCATGATGATGATGTTGATGGCAATCTAGAACAATTCAAGCTATTGCTTGATTTTGTTGCAGAACTTTATTATCTAAGTCTGCAACTAAATTCCCAGAGGATGCACAAATCTAGCTCGGTGATTACATCAAAGTTTGAACAATTCAGAAGCTGAATTTAAGGTACGTTTTCTAATGATATTTTGTGTTGATTCTTGAACTTAAAAGAAAATGAGAATAGCGAGGTGAATAGAATGGGTATTTTATTCAATATTCTCATTGTGTGGGTCCTTAACATTTGAATGCACGGTCTGCTTCAGCTAGCAAAAGGACCGTCATTTATATGCATTCAACGGTGGCTAAACCCGTTTATGATAATAGCTAGAGGGACCAAAGTTCAAAAGTTCCTTAATGGAAAGCACACGCATATTTTTAACATTATACATGCTAAAAATAATTATGTGGATTCTGATTTTTTGTGAGAAGATTTTTTGTTTCTCAAGGAATTAATTTATGAATTGCATTTATTTTCGAGGCATAGTGGGGGTTATTTCGAGGAATAGTGGGGGTACATCCTCAAATAACGTGCCTATGGAAAGGATGAATGAAACTGATTAAGCCACAAAATCTGAGCCTTGGAGAAGTAAAGGGAAACAAATTTCTAAAAAAACTTTGGCTCCGATTACTATGTCTTTTCAGTCGAGGAGGATTAGCTTTCAAGAAGCCTTATCCTTTATAGATGCAATTGAAAAGGTCATGAGGTACCTTAAGAGGACTAAGAACCTCGGATTACATAATCAGAAGTTTCTCGCTGTCCTTGAAGGATATAGCGATGCTGATTGGAACACCCTTTCAGATGACTCCAAAGCCATCAGTGACTATATTTTCAATATAGCTGGTGGAGCTGTTTCTTGGAAATCAAAGAAACAAACCATTTTGGCACAGTCTACGATGGAGTCAGAAATGATAGCACTAACCACGGCTAGTGAAGAAGCAGGTTGGCTAAGACACCTGCTAGCAGAGATCCCTTTATGGGAAAGAATGATTCCAGATGTCTTGATCCAGCGCGATAGTACCGCGGCTATTGCGAAAAATACAGAACCGTTATTATAACGGCAAGAAACGACAAATACGTCGTAAGCACAGTACGGTTAGAGATTTCTATCTACTGGTGCTGTAAGATTGGATCATGTACGAACTGATGCGAACTTGGCTAATCCTTTGACGAAAGGATTAGCTAGAGAGAAGGTTTTCAAAACGTCGAAAGGAATGGGACTAAAGCCCTTAGATTGATGAGTTATTCATGACGGTAACCCAACCTATAGACTGGAGATCCCAAGAAATAGGTTCAATGGGTAATAACAAGTCGTGAATGATATGATGTGAATCATGCTGACATAATAGCAATCTCATTCCTAGATTAAAGCATGAATTCCTGAAGCGATAGTAGGATGAGTTAAAAACTCTTAATGAGGTCTATACTCTATGTGGAGTGGAGTACCTAGCTATAGGAGTACTCTTGATAGACTCACCTAAGTGATTGTGAAAGTTTGGCTGCTTCCTATGGAATTTGTGGGCAAAATTCCTAGAGCCTTCACTATACTGGGATATACGTGCATGGCCGTAACGCACGAGCTTTTTAGACTTCACCCTGGTAAGGTTGTGCGTGTAATGTTTGTTAGAGATAGAGTTCAAAACTACGAGTTACTCTAGTATAATCTAAAGCATGAACACTACGCAAGAGTTCAAGTCGAAAGACACTTTTGTTTATGCACAATCTTATATTTTTAGATTGCTCGATGAAAATTGTTTTTTAAATCCAAGTGGGGGATTGTTGAAAATTGTTTTAAAATTCCAAGTGGGGGATTGTTGGAAATATGGCTTTTTAAAATAAAAGAAAATTGGTGTTTAACAGGTTTTGAACCTTGGACCTCTCTCCTATTTTGATCTATAGATCACTCTCTAAAATTTAGTCTCATATCTATTATACAACTCTTTGTGGTAGAGTTTATAAGGAAATAGTTAGGACTTGGGCTTGGACCCCTTGGGGGTACCACTCTTTTATGAGGAGGGGAGAGATAGGCTCTCGCGCCCGTCGCCGCTGCCGCCGTCCGTCCGAGTCGGGTCGGGTCGGGTCATTAAGAGATCAACGCATTCTTTTTGCTACAAATTTATTTAATTGAAAATAAATTTTGAATTTATGAAGAAGGAATGAATCTAGACAGGATTATGCCTATGTATCTAGACAGTTTCCTTTCCGGATTTATTGCTCCATGTTTTTTAAATGCATACCTAACGTTTTCTTCTTAAATGCAATTTAATTCCATGTTTTGTTATGCAAATGAATCTAGCCGATTTTTTATGTTTTGAACGAACTTTATTTTCCCTATAAATATAGCACATCTTAGAGTTTAGATAGTATGAAAAAAGATGAAGAAAAGAGAAAAACAAAACAAGAGCTCTTCCTTTTTGCAATAAGAGAGATTTCGTTTTTGTAATTAGTTTTGTTTTTGTTTAGCATTTCTATCAAAGAAGAAATTTTTGTGTTGTTTATTTATTTACAATGTATTGATGATTCCGAGCAAAAACAAGTGTTTAAGGATGATAGTATTCCGTTCATCAAATGTGCAATTGATTGAACGAGACAGAGAAGATTCTGGGTTGTTTTATCCTGGGGACGGCGGGGCTAGTACACTGCTTGCACAATCTTGGGCAGAGCCGCGAAACATCTTAAAGAGAGCGACCTAGTCCGCGACTCAACCCAAGAACAGATTGGTACATTCGTTCCTAACTATTTAAAATTGTTTACAGCAGTTGAATCTTATACAGAAGTTACAACAAACAGGTATGTTAAGGATGAATTTACTTCATAGATTTCCTTTGTTTTTCACAGAATGTTTGCTTACATTAGTATGCTTATTTGCATTTGCTATTGTTCGTATGCTTAATGTTTGGGTGGAATTTATGTTTTATATTTGCATATTGGAATTTGCTTGAGTAAAACATCCAATACATTATACTAGCAAACATGGTCAGTATATGAGTTTTTTCAAAATACTTGAAATGTCTTACTGTGACATTATAGTTGCTGCTCCATATAATCAGTATTAACAAGAATGACCACCACCAATGGGGCCTTTTGATCTCATATATCCATTGTTCATATACCCTCCACCATCACTCTCATCATTATCAGATGGTCTAATTTCATCAGTCTCACTCAGTGACGGACCAGGCATATTCTCCACCATAAACAAGTAATCCCAAGACACCCCTTTCGCCTCCGGTGGCAGAGGCAGGCGGAACAGCTTCACTCGGTGGGGGTCTTGGGGCTGCGAGAAATTTCGCTGCCCTCCCACCACCACTGTCGCGGCTCCGGCGGTGGGTCAAGTCATGATCGGCATTGTTATCCTCTTCCATTTCCTCTTCCTCATGGATGTGGTGGTCATCTTCTTTTTCTCCATCTCCATCTCCTTCGTCCTCCTCGTCATCCTCCTGGATCGGGTCACATACCACCACATATAAGCATCTCTTTTGTCTATCTGAGACAGTTAGAAATGGGGGATTTAATGAGGTTGGGTGGGGATGATCTGCAGATAGAAAGAAAAGGGAGAGGGAGAGGAGGGAGGGGATACAGTTGAATAATTGAATAGGGGCAGGGGCATTTTGGAAAAGAAAATTTAGAGTCGATGACATACCACTTTTATTGTTCATTTTGAGAACGCTGAGTTATAATATTTTTCTATTTCTTTACTGTTATTGCTAAATAATACTACCATTTCTACTAAAATACAATATCATTGCTCTATTTTTTTAGGACACTACCACATTTTTTAAGGACACCATTAATATAAAAAAACCCTACCCACCTCTCTTATCTTTTCTCCTTTTCTTTTCCATCAATCACCACCCTGCCACTGCCATATCTTACCAACCTCCCTTTTACCACCACCTAGCCACCACCACCTCTTATTTTCCTCTTATATTTTTTTTTCTCCATCAATCACCGTCGCCACCTCTCCTCCCCCCCCTTTTATTCTTCTTCTCCATCAATCACCACCACCACCCAGCCACCTTTCTTCCTCCTTCTCCCCTCTTCTTCTTCTTTTTCTTCTCCTTCTTATTTTCCTCATCCTCCCCCATTCACATCTTATTCTTATTCTTATTCTTCTTTTCTATCTATTTTCTCCATTAATTACCACCATTGTTGCTCGTCAATCATAGGGCATGGCAGGGCGAGGTGGCGGTGGGGCGAGTGGGGTGGTGTTGCTCCAAAGAATAGAAGATGAGGGTGGTGGTGTCTTTCAACAGATCCCAAAAAATTAGGGTAGTGGTGTTATTTAGCAACAACCTTTCTCCAATGATCAAACACTCATTTTGTTGTTCTTATGTGAGGTCTCAAGTTCAAGTCTCGCTCCCAAACTCTCAATATATTTTATAGCAGCGACTATTTGGCACCACAACTTCATCTCACCCATCTAATTTTTTCTTTTCCACACCACAATTCTCTTCCACACCACCCATAAAAGAAAAAACTTAAATCTTTCTCCCTTCCCAAATTCAAAACGATCTAAAGCTCCCTTTTCCCTTCCAACTTCATATTTTCTTCTTCGATCCTTCATCTTTTCGTCTTCTTCTATGATATTCTTCATCTCTGCATCTTATCTTCCCTTCCCATCCGGGGGCACCCCAAAGTGCCCCTCGATATCCTCTCTATTATCTCAAATCGAAATTGAAGACGAAGTCAAATAAGAAGAAAAGTTGGAGCCTTTACAGGATCACGACTTTGATTTCGTCGTCGCCCTCCTCCATATTCTTATTCCCTTTCCCTTCGCATTTTCTATTTTTTGGCCTTTATAGTGGCCCGTACGAGGATGGATGAAGAAGAAGAAGGAAAGGGGGCAATGGCTTGTGCGAGAAGCAAAAAGAGTGGGAAAAGAAAAAAGAGGAACTGATAGAGAATGGGAGAAGAAGAGATGGTGGGATAACTATGAGAATGGAAGGAAAAGAAGAAGATGGAGAGGGGAAAAAAAGAAAAAGATGGAGAAGGGCGATGATGGTTGTTGTGGCTGTGGCTCCATCTCTACTATCTTTTGTTGTAGCTGGTCGTCTCTCACCGTCCATCGCAATCGATCGCTCCCTTTCCTCGCTACTCCCTTCCATGATGTAGTTGTTGTTGTTCTTGAGAATAGAGGGTGAAAGAAGAAGAAAATGAATAGTGGTTTAAATGGGTAGTTTGGGAAAGCAAGTAAAAAAATTAGATGGGTGGTGTGGGTAAAAGGAAGTTATGGCGCCAAATAGTCGTTGTCATATTTTATTCATTGTTTTTTTTTTTTTTAAGTGTCTTTTCTTTGCTAATATTTTTTCTAAGGGTCTGTTTGGTTGTACGAAAAATTGACATGGAAATTGAAACCATTTTCGTAAATTTGATTAGTGGGAAAACAATCTTACGAATAATCGACTTTCTGTCAGTAAATAGACAACCAAACAACGAAAATCTGCATAACCAGGGAAATGGATTCCATTTTCCTAGTTATGCAGATTTCCGCTGTTTGGTTTCCTATTTACTGATAGGAATGTTTTTCCACTACTCATGGGAATCCAAGTCCGAGAGGAAGGCTTCGAAATCGAATTCACGGAAATGATTTCAATTTTCATGTTTGTTTTTCGTGCTACCAAACAGACCCAAAGTGTCTTAAAACAATGCAAGTATTCGATTTTCATGGATATAAAAATTGGATATATCTAATATCATGATAGTTTTTCATGTATATAAAAAAGCCCATACTCAGTCTTCGCACATTGCCCCCAAATTTGTTTTTATTTTTTAAGTCTTTTCGAAGTTCGAGTTAGATCGTCAGATTTTCATCGAGACGCGTGTTGAATTCTTAGAGTTTTCTCGAGATACGTGCATAATTAAATTTGGACTGCTAAATTTACCTATAGATGTGTGTACGATTAAATTTGGACTGTTAGATTTTCCTCAAGATGAGTTGTTTAGTAAAACATCCAATACATTATACTAGCAAACATGGTCACTCAAGCAAATGTATAATGTATAATGTATTGGATGTTTTACTCAAGCAAATTCCAATATAATGTATTGGATGTTTTACTCAAGCAAATTCCAATATAATATTCCAATATGCAAATATAAAGCATAAATTCCACCCAAACATTAAGCATACGAACAATAGCAAATGCAAATAAGCATACTAATGTAAGCAAACATTCTGTGAAAAACAAAGGAAATCTATGAAGTAAATTCATCCTTAACATACCTGTTTGTTGTAACTTCTGTATAAGATTCAACTGCTGTAAACAATTTTAAATAGTTAGGAACGAATGTACCAATCTGTTCTTGGGTTGAGTTGCGGACTAGGTCGCTCTCTTTAAAACGTTTCGCGGCTCTGCCCAAGATTGTGCAAGCAGTGTACTAGCCCCGCCGTCCCCAGGATAAAACAGCCCAGAATCTTCTCTGTCTCGTTCAATCAATTGCACATTTGATGAACGGAATACTATCACCCTTAAACACTTGTTTTTGCTCGGAATCATCAATACATTGTAAATAAATAAACAACACAAAAATTTCTTCTTTGATAGAAATGCTAAACAAAAACAAAACTAATTACAAAAACGAAATCTCTCTTATTGCAAAAAGGAAGAGCTCTTGTTTTGTTTTTCTCTTTTCTTCATCTTTTTTCATACTATCTAAACTCTAAGATGTGCTATATTTATAGGGAAAATAAAGTTCGTTCAAAACATAAAAAATCGGCTAGATTCATTTGCATAACAAAACATGGAATTAAATTGCATTTAAGAAGAAAACGTTAGGTATGCATTTAAAAAATGTGGAGCAATAAATCCGGAAAGGAAACCGTTTAGATACATAGACATAATCCTGTCTAGATTCATTCCTTCTTCATAAATTCAAAATTTATTTTCAATTAAATAAATTTGTAGCAAAAAGAATGGGTTGCTCTCTTAATGACCCGACCCGACCCGACTCGGACGGACGGCGGCGGGCGCGAGAGCCTATCTCTCCCCTCCTCATAAAAGAGTGGTACCTCCAAGGGGTCCAAGCCCAAGTCCTAACTATCTCCTTATAAACTCTACCACAAAAGAGTTGTATAATAGATATGAGACTAAATTTTAGAGAGTGATCTATAGATCAAAATAGGAGAGAGGTCCAAGGTTCAAAACCTGTTAAACACCCATTTTCTTTTATTTTAAAAAGCCATATTTCCAACAATTCTCTTT